>JBAMYA010000013.1:6460660-6485594 GCA_037176975.1 Arrhamphus sclerolepis
TATATATATGACAGAGAGAGATGATTGTGATTAAAGCACAAAACCCTGCATCACCTGAAAATGATGAGACAAAAGAAGCCCAATGTGGGCAAATAAGAGAGATAATTGTAAAAATACAATTCAATAACAACTGGTTTACATACAGACCTGACTGGTTGTTGGTAAGAATACCACAGGGACATATATAACAGTACAGGGGCCTGTTTATGGCCTATAGCTACATGAAAGAAATGTAGGCCAGGGGACGTGTTCCCCCAGTCTTATCGGCTTATTCTTTTAAAATTGCAAAAACAGGCTGAGAATAATTTAATGATGTTAAAATAATTGAAAAAATATATACTATTTAAGAGTGCCATTGTTGAACCCTGCTAACTCCGATTTAAGGTGAGTCAAAATATCAACTACCTTCATTTACTCTTTAAGATGACTCTTCAGCCTGATTAGTATTTATTGTTTACACCTGTCATAAAACTCAAAGATTTCAGACTACAGCTTCCACTGTGTTGTCTGTAATCTATAAAACTTTTGCTTATGTCCTAAATGCAACATTCTTGCTGGGTCTGTCAAAATTACGTAAACTGTGTGGTGATTAATCTTTTTCTTTTTTGTCAAAGGGCCTATTATTTTTTATGTTTTTAATGCAGTTAAAATCATCTTAAGAGGCGTCGGGAAATGCATTTTTAAATATTCTGATCTTCCAGTTTTATCTGCTAGAGTTCATTCCGCGGAGGAAAAACACTCCAGGTCGGGTTTTGTTGCCTTTCTCTCAAATTAACTTTAATGTAAAATATATAAAGCAGCTCCCCGTCTCTCTCCCAGCATACATACACACACACGCGCGCGCGCGAGAGCCAATCAGACGCGCAGCAGCAGCAAACACGCACGCTGGGAGAGCGCGCGGAGCGGAGAGGTGCCTGGCAGACTGGAGAGCAGCGCGAGGCGGTCAAACCGCTGCTTGTCATTAGCTGAGAGTGTGTGACAGAGGAGTGACAGAAGAAAGAGAGGAGACGGAAGGAGGAGAGGACCGCCACACCGGCCCTGGAGGACACAGACAGAGGAGAAGGAGAGCAGCAGACCCCCCCGCCCGGGAGACTTGGAGACTGACAGGCGTCCCCGAAAGACGAAGCCAGGCGTCGACATGAGCGGTCAGTTTGAGGAAGATATCCACGACCGTGGCGAGAGGAAGAGCAGTAAATCCCCGACACTGCTCTCCTCTTACTGCATAGACAGCATTCTGGGCCGCCGGAGTCCCTGTAAGGTCAGGCTGATAGGGGCTCAAAGTTTGACGGGTCTGCCCGGCAGAGGGGAGCTGGACAAGACGGCCGACGGTGAGTGGAGTCGGAGCTGAAATTAAAAATGACAGACTGTTTTGGTTATTTGGGAGGGATGGCGGGAATGATGACAGACGTGTAACAAGAGAGCTTCTGTGGACAGTTCATGTGAGAGCTGCCTTTAATGGAGAGACATGTCCGCTTATTTAAGTGGTTTTGTTGTGTAGTGATAGCCAACTAACACTGTAAAATAGTTTGCCAAGCTTAAATATAAAGTGGCCTAACAGTTCACAGCCCCTGTGGAAATGTTCGAAAACTCCGAATTCCTCCTTTAATGCAGCTTGAAAATTGACAGTAATTTTTGACGTCTTTCACTCTTTTTCTTCTCCAGGGGCAACGAAAGACCCCCTTTCTCTCAGCGCTGACATGCACCTGCCGCCCAAGCTCCGTCGGCTGTACGGACCCGGGGGGAAGTACCTCCACGAGCACGCAGAAAAACTGGACAGGGACAGACTCCTCCTGGAGCAAGCCGGCGACAGCCTCAAAATCAGCCAGGCGCCGCAGGTGAGCATAAGCCGCAGCAAGTCTTACCGGGAGAACGCCTCCTTGAGCCGGGGAGGGGACGGCGACCAGAGCCCCGGGGAGGCCTCGGAAGACGGCGGCATCGGACTGGTGGAGCTCGGCCCGCTGAAGTTCGAGGAGGACGCCGGGAAGGAGGAGGAAAGCTGCGGAGACGCGGCCGCGCTGTCCCCGAAGGACGAGGAGAGGGAGGGCTTGAACGCCGGGGATGGGGACGTGAGGGACGGGGAGGACAGCGTGTGTCTGTCGGCGGGCAGCGACTCGGAGGAGGGGATGCTGAAACGGAAGCAGAGAAGGTACAGGACTACCTTCACCAGTTACCAGCTGGAGGAGCTGGAGAGGGCTTTCCAGAAGACACACTACCCTGATGTCTTCACTAGGTAGGTACAATTAAATAAAAATAGATAATTTTTTTATGTATATATATTGGGCTATATATATGTGTGTGTGTGTATATATATATGTAGCCTACATGTGTATGTGTGTGTGTGTGTGTGTGTGTGTGTATATAAATATATGTATATATATAGATATAGATATATATACTTATAATACACACATTTGTATGCATATACATTTAAAGTGACAATAATTATTATTACAATTCTTTAGATTTTTGGCTTAACCTTTAATTTAAATGTAGCTCAAAGGCCTACAAAACTTCAATAGGTTCTGTTATTATCATTATTATTTTTATTATTATTATCATTATTATTATTGTTATTATTATTACTGGTGTTGGATAATTTTTAAATATTTCCAAGAATGCGCAAAAAGACATAACACCAGGTGCGTTCCTTCGTATTTCCACGCACTAAAGTGATAATTAATAGCGTTTACCTTTACATAAACACTTCTCTGGCCCGTAAACATTTCCAAAACCCGTCCCAGTAATTCCACATGTCTGTAACAGGACACTATGTGGATCACAGCTCATAAAATTCGCCCACCAGTATACCCGTGCCTGACATAAGTGAAAACAATAGTGTCGTCACCTGTAGGTGAAATCAGTGCGGGCACTTCTTTTTATTTTATCTTAACCTGTGTCCGCTTCAGAAGAGTGTTGTTAGTGTCAGGAGGAGGAGCAGCTCGGGTTACCTGCAGGACTTGCTGCGTGAAAAAAAAAAAAAGACAGGACCCTAACCCTCAAGCCCAAGGGCACGTGAGCGCGCGCAGACGCACACAGGCACATGTATGAAATAAAAGTACAATCTTTTGCAGGATTTTTAATGGTAGAAAAAAAAAATCAAAGCAAATAAACTTGTGAATGAGCACCACAATTTTGGACATTTTTTCTGTAGCTTTTTATTTCGCCATATCCGATATTTGATTCGAAAATAAAGGTTGTTTTTTTTTCTCAGACGCTACAAGGCGCAGGAACTTACATGCCCATATTGGGAATATTCATGTTTTCCAATCGACTTATTTTAAAAGCAGTTTGTAGGTCTAATTTGAACTGCAAGCCCATCTTCTATAGCTCAGGGGAGCGTCGATTGCTTTGTGGAAGGCTAGTTTAGATGTCATTATTCCAACCATTATGTTGTTACAGTGACAGGCCTTGGCTAAGGAAAATCTAACAATCACTAGGCCTATTTCTACCCATCCGTGACAGGGAAAATATAATATGGCCATAGCGTCTTTCTGCGGTTCATGCCGGCTTGTACAAAAAAAAAAGAATCAAGTCAAGCCAATTGTAGTTGTCTATTGTTGGCAGTTAACAAAAGGATTGGACAAAACAGCAATTCTGCGTGCTTCTAAACGATGGCCTGTAACCTTGCATCTTTTCTTACTGTCTCTACGTTTTCTCTTTCCGTCTCTATTTTCTTATTATTCTCCTCAGAGAGGAGCTCGCCATGCGTCTGGATCTCACCGAGGCCCGCGTCCAAGTAAGTGGCTCTACATGTTTGCCTTGATCTATACAGATAAGCATATGTCTTGTAAAGCAAATAGACGGGGAAAGCCAGCATCCTCTGTTTTATCAATCATCAAAATGTTCTCAGATATACTGTGCTGGATAATAACCGGTCATATGCGTCACTGATTGAGGATCAACGATTATGGGCCAATCCGAGGCAATAATTTATTACAGTAAAATGTGTTAAATGGCCCCAGTTGCTGTGTGGGGAGAAGTCTTTCCTGTTATTGAATGTTATTACGCGCGAACGGGGAACGTTTTAGTGGCAATTAAGCCGACGCTGGCGATTCATAAAAGGCTCACTTAGTGCAGGAGCAAACACAGCCTGTAGTCCCTGGATGAGATGGTGTTTGAATTCCCATCAGAGGGGACAGATAGGGGGTGAGGCCGAAATGTGTGTGTGTGTTATGGAGAGAGAGAGAGAGTAAAAAGATATGTGCGAGGACAAGAGAGGAGCGAGATGGAGGAGAGGGAGAGAAAGAGGGGAGGGATAATGCTATTTGATTTCCCATTATGTGATTGCAATAGACCTGCATTGATCCGATGCTTTGCACTTGGGAGCGAATGAGAACCATTAAAGGTGTTTGCGCCCCCACCCCACCCCACAATCCCACTCTCTCCATAACTCCCTCCCTCCCAGCGTTTTTGCACTGAAAGCGTGGCTTGCATGTCCAAAGCCTGGGCTCATAACCAGAGAGACAGTTCAAACACGGTGGAAGCCATGGCCGACGGTAAAACAACAGATGTCTCTTTAGGGGGCCGTAGGTGAACAAATCACTTAACGGGCGCCATCAGGAGGTGATAAAAACTCATAAATTCCCGAGGGGCTGTGTAATGCTAAACAGCCCTCAGGGAATAATGCATGTGTGAGAGTGCGTGTCTCTCAGTGTGTGTGTGTGTTTCCCTGTCGCTCAAGCTCACTTGTTCAATTACTTTCCACATGTTGACATTTTGCTCATTGTGAGAGCCCCGTGCTTTCGCAGGGCAAGCTGGGCAACAGTGAATGCGTGGGAAAGTTAAATACTCTTTTAGATGGAAGTCGCTTGTTCTACATCTCTTAAGAATTTAATTTAAAGCGCATTAATTGTTATTGGAGCCAGTTCTGCAGTAATTTTCTGGATCTTTTGTTAACACTGCTCTTAATTATCTCTCCCCTCCCTGAAACCCATCTAAAAAGAGGGGGGTTTAATTAGACAGAAAGTAGTTTTAAGGGTTCATGAGTGGCAGGGTGTGCCTTTCATGTAATTAGCACTGACTTTCCACCTGATGGCCGTGCACCTGAACTAGACAACTATAAGACATTTGAACCAAGTTCAGCAGAGACTAGACCTGCGAACAGCATGACTTAGGCCTACAGAGTTATATTACTTGTCTGAAATGAGGGGTGGGGGGGTGAATTGCATTTATCTCTGTGGAAAAATCATTGTACTGATCTGATTCTCTGCACGTCCTCAGGTGTGGTTTCAGAACCGCAGAGCCAAGTGGAGAAAGCGTGAGAAGGCCGGGGTGCAGGCCCACCCATCAGGCCTGCCATTCCCAGGTCCACTTGCAGCAGGCCATCCTCTCAGCCACTACCTGGAAGGGGGGCCCTTCCCTCCTCACCCCCATCCAGCCTTGGAGTCTGCCTGGACAGCTGCTGCGGCTGCAGCGGCAGCTTTCCCGGGCCTGGCCCCACCACCTCACAACGGTTCTGCTCCACCGTTGGCTACCCCACTGGGCCTGGGCACGTTTCTGGGGACAGCTGCCATGTTCCGCCACCCAGCATTTATTGGACCCACTTTTGGCAGGTGAGTTTCACTTGTGCAAAGATTGCTTGAGGATGTAATATCTGCCCTTATGCTGGTTTATGTCTCAAACTGCACCATCAGAACTTTGAGACCAAGCTCTCAAAATTACAACCTTCACATAAATCCCGGTATTTTGAAGCAAATCATAATGATTGTGGAGAAAAGTGCACAGCATCAACACAGCTTAGAAACTCCCAATACATCATGCAACCCTAATGGGACCTGCTTACAGAAATCCCCTGTCACTCTATCACTGTTTATCTCAGTGCCTGATTATAAATGTGTTACACTGTTGACCATTTGCGGTAGCGTGTAATCACTTGTGTGAAACGTCTGAATAAATTAACCAAATGTGTGATCATGCAAATCAAGTTGTGAAGGGGTGGGGGGGCTGACACTACACTGTCTATGAGACACAATTAGCTCAGATGATATACAACATTATTAAATATCCCCTGCATTTTTTTTTTTCAATCATCCACATTAAAGGAAGTCAGCAGACGATAAATTACATAAATCTGGCAGCCTGTTGGGTAGTATTTCATTCTGATATAGGAGCAAGTACTCTGATATAGCTTAAATAATGATAATAATAATAATAATAAAGATATACTATTTTTACTTTCAAATCAATATGTTTCATTTCAAATATGACTTGTTTGTATTTTGGTCTTCTTACAGACTCTTCTCCAGTATGGGTCCCCTGACCAGTGCTTCCACTGCTGCAGCTCTCCTCCGTCAGCCCGCACCCCCTGTAGAGAACCCCTCCCATGCTGGCCCGGTCCTCCCCGAGCCTTCCTCTTCTTCCTCCTCTTCTTCCTCTTCGGCAGCAGCAGACCGCAGAGCCTCTAGTATCGCAGCACTGCGCCTCAAGGCCAAGGAACACTCAGCCCAGCTCACCCAGCTGAACATCCTGCCCACCGGAGCGGCAGGGAAGGAGGTGTGCTGAACACTCGACACCAGCTCCAGACCTCCCTGTCCCGGGCTTATGTCCCATTCCATGACACCCCATCTCTCCAAAACAAAAAACAAAAAAAAAAAAAAACCCACTCATACCTCTGGAGGCTGACCTGCTGATGTACTCCCAATTCTACCATCCCTTTTACCTCATGTTTCCCCAACAAAATAGCATGACCAAATTCAGAAAAGCACTGTTTTGTTTTTTTGTTTCCTTTTCTAAAAGTGTGTTTGTGTGTGCCTAATAATTACAGTTATTGTGTCATTCTTTTATACTGGACCCAAACATAAAATTTAATATGAATCTAGCTTTCAGTTAAACAAGAGCGAGAATTTTTCATGAGGCAACCAAAAAGAATTTGTAAAGGTCAGAAAAATGAGACTACACCACATGTGACTGTCATTGTTAAATGATAGTAGCAAGACATCAGTCGCTTGGGTGCATTTCTTGTGTTCATTTTAGTAGGCAACAATAATAATAAATTAATAATTTATAATCAATAATTGAAATACAGAGCTTTTTTCATAGCAGTTTTTCTTAAGATTAGTTTGGTTTTCTTGACTAAATTAACAAATCTGTTGTTGCACACACAAACACAGTGAGAGCTGAAGAACTGCAGGGAAACCCAGACTTTTAAGAAAGGATTCTTGCGCTACTTCAAATGAGGACAACATGAGTGTTCGTCATTAACACTGCTTAATCTGTATGCATTGATGTGGGCTGAGCCAGTGTGAATTTCTAACAAAAGGCAAGCTGGAGGAGCCCCCCGCCCCACACCCCCCCAACCCCTGAACCAAAGGAAAACTGTCCACAGACCTTCCACAGCCTTCTCTACAAGTCTGACTCCTCTCCACTGCTCACCTGTCCCTCAGTCACACTTAGCAATCCAGTACATCAGTTCTGTTGAGTCTGACTCCAGGACATGCAAGCATGAGATCAGGGGTGTGTCGATAATGAGCTGACTGTGCGAAACAAAACTGTACATACTGTGTAAAAGAAGAAATGAAAGAGGTACATCAACAAAAAAAAGGATGAATTTCAAAGCAAGGTCATGTATATTACAGAAGACCATGTTTTGATAATTTGCACTCAGTGTGATGTTTGAGTAATGTCGCCCTGTGTTGAATTCCACCTGTGTTTATGAATTATTAGGTTTTTAGATAATTATTTATGTCAAAACTTTTCCCAGAGGAAATGAGTGAAGGGCAGTTTTTTTTCTTATTAAGTGATTGTAAGTTCCCTGGTTTAATAATTTGAATAAATTACATTGTTAAAATTTATTATCTTTTATTTCAAATTCATTTAGAACTGACATAGGCCTAAACCAGGAAAAATGAACAATTCAAAAATAAACTATCATAGAACTATTAATAAAAAGGTGTTATGACAAAGATGCGCTTTCTGTCTTACATTGAAGAATTTGCACAAAATTCAGTTGATGAATTGAATGTGAACTGCAGTCTAGTGGAATGTGAATTAAATGTCCATCCAACCTCAGAACAGGTGTTCAAATGCCTGCAGGCTGTCTGAGAGGGAGGAAACACAAAGAAGAGGAATAAGGCAGACTGCTCCACCTGCATCAGGGAGCAACTATGAGGTGTTTAATCCTGGACGCTGCGTGCGTCCATCCTCTTCAGCGCAGTTGACCAAATACTAACCATATATTCATGAGCTTAATCCCCAACATGTGAAACGCACGACAAAAGCTAGGGGTTTTCAATTAGATCGCCCACTCTATCTTGGGGGGTCCGTCACAAAACTTCCTTTAAAATCCTTTAAAGGCGCTAAATTGGTCTTAACATCTGTAATGCCGTGTCGATGGAAGAAAGTCTCCTTTGTCATTAATGAAGTAACAAACCACTTCATCAAACGGCTTTCACACACAGAGGGAGAGTTAATTCCCCCCAAATCCCCCCTTCTCAACTGGATCTCTATACTGATGCAGGACTATTACAGCAATCAATGGTTATTCTCCTCCGTTTGACCCAGCTATGGTGCCCGACCAAATCGCGTGAAATTACCCCACGGATTAATGTAGTCCCTCTTTATATTGTCCGCATCTGTGGAAGAAAAAAAAAAACTCCTTAATTCCTTCAGCGCTCTGGTTTTATAGGTCTGCTGGTTTTACACCTGTTAATCACCCAATTTACTCCAAACAAGAAGATTTTAGATAAGGGACTTGATTGAGATGTATACATAGATGTATCCTAATGCGGTCTCAAACCACCCAGCTTCACTGCTAAAATGAGAAAGAAAGAATTGAAAAAAAGTACATTTAAAAAACAAAGAAAACAAAACAAAGAAAATGATCCTGTGCGTCCAAACTACTGTGTGTTAGAGGTTGATTTTAATGCCTTTTGCTTAAACTCATCGGAGCGTGTCTCGTTTTTCCTGTAGGCCTATAGTTTTGATGAGATTGTCTGGGGACTTCTAATCTTATTGTGAATATAACTAATGAATGGCAAACCAATTTGTCCCTAATATCAGGGGAATGCCAGGAGGCGGGTGACCTGCTGGGGCTAAGGCTTAAACTTTCTTTGCAGCGCAAAAAGGCGAGAAAATTGAAATGCTGTCGAATGGCAGTGGCTCTGGATTCATGAAGTCACACTTGTTGGATGTGTGCTGTTTCATTCAAGACAGGCCTGCGTTTGGGATTAAGGCCAGGAGGCTCCTCTTATTGCATGAATGATCATGGTAATGAATGTTGATGTATCTAGGGGGGAAAAGTGGGAGCTGTTTTCTGGCTAAGAGAGGGGGGAAATGGACATGATTTGGTGGATTGTGTCAGTGCGCTGGACCTGAATGCTGCTTCCTACCTCTCACGGGTCAATCCAGGTGTCCCAAAGGGTTTGTCTCCCTCCCCATTTTCATCACACCCCCACCCCCACCCCACCCGTTTTCCTTACCCCAGCTGTTGGACTTGATTTGGCCCGTGATTTAGTTTCTGCCGGGCCTCGTTTCTCCCACCACGTCCCTACCTCAGAGAATAGGCCCAATCACTCCACAGCCTCCGCTGGATCAGTCCTCACTCAGTCCCCGGGAGAGGAGCTCTAAAAGGCGCTTTGATGAACAGCACACACGCACACGCACATACACGCACATACACACCCTCCCTCCCTCCCCCCCATCAGGCGGAGACCCGAGCCCACTGAAAGAGCTGAATAGCGGGGCCACGGCTCCGCGCTCCCCTCTCGGATCGCCCCTTAATTCCCCGTCTCTCTTGCTCTCATCCAATTAGCTCAGTGTATTAAGCGGTTTATCGTCTCATAACCGCCCTTTCACTTCCAACAAGGGAGACACTTTGCAATGGGACCAGCTCTCCTTTTGACACCCTCTCTGGTGCTTGTATGTTCCGCAGCGCCATGAATAACCGGGACAGAATGGGCGACTAATTCCCTCATCAAAGACTACCTTGTCCATCGCTGGTCAAAACGACAAGCAATAAAGCTTAACACGACAATACAAAGAGACTCGTTCGACCTTATTAGCTTAGGAGGGTCGGAATTAATGCAGGGACCTCATTTGACTGGGTTTGCTCCAAACTGAGAGGACAAAACGGGGCCCTCACTTAAAAACCCGCAGTGGCACAGTGGGAAAAGCAGACTGGGAGCTGAGGTTGATTAAACGAGAGGGAGGAAAAAAAGATGGGAGGAGTGGAGCTGATATGATTTAATAAATATGTAAAGTTATAAGCAGGAGGATGTAAATGCACTGAGACAGTTTCTCTCACACAGCATGGTCTATCCACCATCATGGTTTAAGTGTGCAGCCCACTTCAGGCTGGCTTCACAAGTCACAGAGGTTTGAAGTGATTTGTGAGCCGCGCAGTGTTTATGGAAATGCACACAACAGGATAGAGGTTTTTTTTTTTGGTTTTTTTTTTTTAAAGAAAAAAACCCCCATATGTATTGGGAAAGGGAAATGCTCAGATACTCTAAGAAGAACTCGAAATAGAGCAGATGAGCCAATATTTACAGTGTAAAGTAATAATGTGTGATGAGGTTCTTCTTTATGTGCTTGATTTTAAAATGTGAATGAGCCAAAGCCAGACAGCTTTATTGACACTTCAGAACATATGCCACATCACAACACCTTTGGAGAACTGTGAAAAATGCACATGGAGGGTTTTATTCATCAGCTCCTCTACTTTTCTAGAATTTTATACTGATTTTCTGTTCTTTTGGCTTCTTTCCCGACTCCTACAAACTCTAGGCCATGAAACCCACCATCTCAGCCCTAACTGGCTCCTCCAAAATACTTAACCAAACAATAAATGCTTGTTTGTATTGTACAAAATGATTTGTAAAATCTCCAAATGGGCGTGTTAATTTCAGCAACAAGTCTGCCAGGCCGCATTTTCCCAAATGCAGATGAAAACATGATGCACCAAAGGAGGAGGGGCTGTATGCGGATTAAATTTAATTTAAATCTACACCATAAGTGGAATACCGCACACGTCACCTGCAGCAATAAAATTAATTAGTGAATAGTTAAGATATATTGAAAATAGTGGAGCACTTTCAGTTAAAAAAATTAACATAAACAGGCTGCACCAATAACCTAAATCTTATTCTCCCAGAATATATCATGATTTTATTTAGCCTATTTTTTTGTTTGTGCGTGAGAGAGAAAAAAAAATTGTGCACAACTACTTGGTATGCTTTTTCTAAGTCTCACCCATCAGGTACTGTTCATAGTAATTAGCATTTCACATACAAGAAAATTAAGAATAACTTGTGATTAAATATTTGTTGCTGAATAAATAAGTTTTGTGGGGACATTAATAACAATAATTTGTTATTTGGATCATACATATAGTAAAAAAAATGCATTTCATTTTTGTTTCTATGGGGATGTGCTGCCATTCATGATATACCTAAAATTAAAGACATACTTCTTTTTAATCGCCAATTCTTCATACTTTTCATTGTTTACTGCTTTTTTCTGTTGTAGCATCCAGACGTGAAGTCAAACACTCTTCTTCAAGCTTTTTTTTTTAAATGCAGCTTCAACATTTGCAGTTGTTGCTGACAGATGTCAATATAATGCAATTCTTTTATTTCTTAAAGTGCAGTAAAGGTGGGGAGTAGTATCGCTGCACGTTACTGCATTAAATTTAGTGGAATGTGCAAAAGAAAGTACAGCTTCTTTTTATTCTGAGGGACAGGTCTTGGTGAGAAACGATGTGGTTCCACCATCAAAGTACAGCACAAGAACTCAGGTCTTTTTTCTTTTCCCCCCAACAAAAACTACGGCAAATTTCAGAACTGTGTTAGCAAAAACCAAGTACACCCTTTTCAGCTTACAGAAGAATTAAGAGGCTTAGTGTGGCCAGGTGCTACTACACCTGAGCAAGTGTGAGCACCACTACAAAAGTAGAATTTATGGAACAGCATGCCAGAGGAGATTTCTGCTTTGAAAATAAATTGTCATTGCCCATCAATCTAGGAGGGGATATAAAACCTTCTCCAAACGTTCTGGAGTCCATCACTGGACAGCAAGAAAGCTTATTTACAATCCTCCCAGGAGTACATGTCCCAGCAAGTTCACCTCAGCATCAGAGCTCCTCTGGCTGAAAAGAACGTGGCAGCAAGGCTCATGTTTGTGGAGTCATGGGGACCAGGTAGACCAAAGTAGAAATGTTAGGACACAGCGCACAGTCCACATTCGTCCAAAAAACAAACAAACAAACAAACATGGAAACAGTTCTTAACAACTGCATGTCCTGGAGTTACATGCATAGCTATTTGCATGGAAACTATTAAATAGAAAAAAAAGAAAAAAAAAAAAAAGGTCAAAATTTGGTGACACCAGACAATGATCCTGGAGCTCATCAGCAAATCAACAACACAATGACTGAAAAGAAAATAATTGAGTTATTGTAATGGTCCATTCAAAATGTAGATTTCCAGCTAATTAAAATGCATTGAGAGCTTAAATGCATCCAAAAGTCAATGAACTGAGTTTTGCAAAGTGGACTTAAAACCATCCACAGCAGTGTAAAAGACTGATAATGTCTTCCAGAAAAGGATTACTTCAAGTTATTGCTGCTGAAGGTGGTATTACAAACTTTTGATGCAGCAGGTGTGATTCGTGTTTCCATTTACACATTTTGCTATGTTTTTTATTAATAAGGACACTAATTAATTTACATTCTTTTGTTCACCTGAATGTGTAGATTAAGCAGATTTTTTTTATATTGATGTGCATAAATCGGAAATATCAGAGGGTCTAATTGCCCCCCCCCCCCATCACCCACCTATAGACCGGATCTGTTTAATGATCCAGTCAATGATCCATCCATAATAACACACAACTGCCTTCTTATCACTCGAGTCCTTTATTGAGGTTTAAGTATCAAAAACATTAGAATCAATATCAAAATATCCAACATGAAAAAAAATCTGGTCATTTAAAAAAAAAAAAAAAAGAAGAAAGACATACACTAATGAAAAATGCTATAAAATTACAAGCCTCAAAGCACAATTTGAAGGGAAGGAGGAAAACAAATGGAATGAAAGGTATGAAATGACATCACTTAAACAGAGGCAGTGGAGGAGAAGTGGATCAGCTGTTCGATACAGGGACAAAAGATTGAAGGAGCAGCACGTGTGGCCTTCTTCACCCCGCCATTCCCTGCGTCTACCTCACTCCTTTCATTCGTCCAGTGATATGACACACACTCATCACACTCGCACACAGGATGAATGGTGGTAATCAGAACAAGTGTCCGATCGCTGCAGGCTTCCAGTGGTCTTTGTGGTTGGGGTCACTATCATTGGCTAATTAGCTGCTTTTGGAGTGAACTGGCTGCTCTGAAGATAAGTCAGTTTTACACTCACACACACACACACATCTCATCTTAGCGACCCCTCTGCATTTACAACAGACTGTCATTTAGGTATGATTGTTACTCCCTTTACCATACAAAGTAAGGGTGATGAGGTTAAGTCATGACATTGTGTGTGTGTGTGTGTCGGTAGTGACTGTGTGAGGTCACTTTAAAAAGTTGTGTTTTATGGCATATAACAATCCTACCAGGTTGAGGTAATGTCACATGAGAACAAAGTCTTGAACACCAATAGCGTCACATTTGCAAACCAAAAACTGATGTTGTTGAATGTGCAGCTCTCCAGCTTTGCATCAGCTGTCAGATCCTCCTGGTGGTGGTGTCGTTGTTGCCTTTACTTCAGGGAGGAGAAAGCTTGGAAGAGTTTGGCCAGGTTAATCTCCGAGTAGCCACTGACCGCCAAGGCTTTTTCTGGCACTTCTTTTAGCCTTCGGTAGATGTCCTTGACAATGCTCTCTGAAAAAGGAGAAAAGAAGAAAGAAAGAAAAAATAGAAAAACATTGTTATACATTTTGGATATATCACCAGCAATGCCTAAGTTTTGTAAGAGGGTGCAGAGCTCACACGCGCTTTATTCCAGAAGTAATAAACACTCGAACTGCAAAGCTATCAGATCTAGTGCTGTAGGCGAGTAATGCTATCAGTCTGGGAGGGCGATCACACAGAATTGAACTGATGGGTCGATGGCTAATGCACCCACATAGGATCATGAGATCGATAGAAAAGCCCAATGAGAGCATGAAGTCAATATCTTGTCCCTGTTATCTCTTCAGGTGTGCCATAATAAGACCAGACTGAGGGACGGCACTCTGGAGCTGGATGGCAACCGCAACCAAATCTCTTCAATATTATACCACACGTCAAGTGTAGATTAAGTCCGATGAAACCATGTAATAACACAGCATCACTCAAAAGACACTGGGTAGCCTGCAACAGTGAGCTGATAAGGAGCTGTGCAGTTCTTTCTCTTATATGGAGAAAATTACCTGGGTTTACTAAAATTAAATTAAAGCCTAAAATAACATCATTATGGGACTCCTATGTAGCAAATACATGAATAAAAAAATAAAAAAAAACCATGAGTGCTTCATAAATGGTTACTATTGCTATAACCAGAACATTAATGATCATAAACACTTTGATCAGCTAATTAATCAGCTATTAATCTGTACTCTACTTCCAACAGAACGAAGTGCAAAAGTCATCAATTGTAAAAAAGGAATCAAATTAACAAAGCATGTCTAAAACGGTGACTTGTTTTTGTGGACAAGTCTATTTTAGTCTCGAACACATGTGCACACGAGGTTGTCCATATGGCCAGTTGTCATGTTCTCGCCACCTCCACGGCTCCATCTCCTGTCCCATCCTTCCTGACTGTTGCATTAGTGGCTGCTGGATAAATACCAGCTCACTGACCGCTCGGGGGAACAAAGGTTAGATACACAGAGATCTCCAGTGTGGCCACCACACACACACACGCACACACACACAAAAAAAACCAAACTACACGGCAACAAAGGTAGTTAAACACTTAAAAAGCCCAGTAACTATGCCACAAAAAACATTCCCAAGTCAGACAGTAATTACACATGAATGTGCTGAGATGCATACACAAAAGATGGAGTGGTTGACTTTGAAACACCAGCAGCAACTATTACCAGATAATCCTCATTTTAGGGAGCACAGGGATGGAGGTAGATGAGAACAGAGGCAGGCAGGGAGAGACTTTTTATCTGGGGAATAGAAAGGGGGTGATGATGCATGATCAAGTGAAAGCAATCATGTCATCATTTCTGAAAGGTAGAAGAAAATAATTCTCCCCTCCTTCCTCTTTTCCAACTCAATCACTGCATGGCAAATGGATAAAAGAATGATTTAAGAGTCACAGAGGAAAAAAAAAAAGGCAGAGATCTTGCTGGAAGTCGGAGCACAGTGGGGAATGTAGTTCAAATAAATAGCCTCCCTTAAAGAGCAAGTGCGAGGTGGTAGGAGAGAAGAAAGGGGTGATGGTGTTTATTGGGGGAGCTGAAGAAACAAGACAGAAAGAGATGCAGACTACAATGAAAGATGGACAATGACACGTGGACAGAAAGCACACACTGGAGTTTGTCAGCCCACATGCCATCTTTCTCTCCATCACACACATTCACAAGAGGCCCACCACACATGTGCACGGGGATGTATCAGAGGTTATCTTTGCTCTAACTAAGTGTTGTCACACAGTTGCGCACACGCTGGTGGAGCTGGGCACGAGTAGATCAGGGCTCTGCACGCTCTAACTAGGTGTAAATACAATAACAAGCCTGTAATTAAGTGAGCATGATGAAGTTAATGGAGATCGGCCATTCCGTCGGCCGCCTCCATGAATATTCTATTAGGCTGGTGGCGACGGGCAGCTGGAATAGCAGTTAATTTAATCACTACTCGGAGCACAGGGAAACTTCTTTGTGTGAGTGTAATTGCACAGAATGAATAATTGATTTGACAATCGCACCCGTGGATTTTGCCACCCCGCTTTGTACCGCCACAGAAAGGGAGGGAAAGCGTGGAAGAGGAAGAGAGGGGGAGAAAATGGAGAGAGGGGGAAGGAGGAGAGGAGAAAGAGGACAGAGTGCGAGGAAGAGGAGTGGGAGGCAGAGCACTGAGAGGTGGCAAGGAAGCGTTCGGTAAATGGATCATTAGAAAAGCGCAGCTCAAGGACAATTTATATTTTATCAATGCGGCAAAATTACATTATTGCTCACACGCAATCATACTGCCCACACTCAAGATTGAGACCTGGAGGGTGGGTGGGTGGAGGGGGGTGCTGCAGCCACAGGAAAGGAGGGAGATAAACGAAGAGAAAAAAGTGACATAAAATGATATGAAAGTCATTGATATGGGATGTTCCCAGCTAAGGAATGGGCAGTGTGTTTTTTTTCCTTTATTGTGTGTGTGTGTGTGTGTGTGTGTACGTGTATACGAATCCATTAGAGATCTCCTGCAGTGGATGAAATTACCTCAATGTTTTACTCAGTCGCAGCAATCAGGCACAAAAACGCGATGTACATGTAGATAAGACATGCGCATGCTTGCAAATGTGCACATACACAAACATACTGAAGTACTGCAGCTTACAAATACCCAAATTACAACGTGCACTGAGTCACAGGCCCTTTGTATTGTATGTACGGTGGGTGCAATTTCCCATTAATACCTTTTATAATATTTGTTCAGTGCACTCTTGAACAGATGCATTCAGGCTTCATGGCGGAACTAAACATAAATACCCTGATTTACTCTAAATATGACAAGTTCAGTAGTAATACACATTGTACTTTTTTTTTTGAATTGCAGGCATCATATGCATTTTCCACCTTCCAATGTATCTAGTCAAAGGACCAAAACAAGAACTTGTTAGACATCTCTCCATCATATAAATACTCCTATCAAGTGTTTTGCCAGCATGGAGAGTGACAGGTTGAGAGTATGCTGCTGAGAGTAACAGTAGTATAAATACAACCTGTTTCACTTGTGAACTCGAGGTTTCCAGTGTTGATCAGTGTGACACATATTTCTGCCCATCGTGGCATCGTTTTTAATCAATGTTCTGTCATTCTCTACCTCCTCCAAGCTAACATTAGGACAGCAGAAAGGGAACTGAAATGGACAAATAAAGCATAAAGTGGATTAATAAGAGTGAAATGTTAACTCATATTATCCAATAAGGATGTAAAAAGACAAAAAAACCAACATGTGGTTATAGTTCTATGAATTATGGATTAAACAAAAAGTGAAATGAGCACAATGGTCATGTTTGGCAGCAGAACTGTGTATGTAAGTCGTAGTTAAAGGTATAGAAATGTGTTCTGACTGGACTTCAATGATTTGTGTCCTCTCTCATCATTAATTAACGGGAAGAAATATCCCAATAAAACTACATTCATGACTTCAGCTCTTTAAGACAGACTGTCTAGATGGAAAATAGAAAATCAAGTTGAGATAGGGATAACGCAAGCAGTTTTCATATTTAAGCATTTATGGACACAGTCCCAGAAATATTATATACAAAGAGTAGAGTTAGGTGTGCAGGACTATACATCTCCTCCCTGTAATCTGACCAGTGTGGCCCCTGGGTGTGTAATGCAGTAATGTGGGGTATTACTACCCCAGGACTGAGGATAACACCTTCAGCCTATAGTTTATAGCAGCATGAATGCGTCTATATGTATATTTTTCTCACTCTGAGGACAGATGTGGCATGTTAATCTTGAAGATTGGGAGGGTTGCCATCTCTAGGTACAACAACCATGCAAACCCAGTATCCACAACATGGTGACATGAACACAATGCAAAACCTTGTACAATGAGATATCCTGTTCATGTGAGCCCTTGCAATAACAGAAAACATTCAATCTCTTATATTGCAATTGCTATGAATCATATATTGTATGAATAAAATCCAGTCTGATTAACCAATTCAGTTAAATTACGGCTGCTGTGGCACTCACATAAACCACTTTAAGGTTTCCAAGGTGCAACTATTATACAAGCTAGTCTGATGGTGGATTTTTCACTGTTTTCTTTGACAAATTTTCACTTTAATGTCTATGATCGTAACATGGAACACAAAATAATACTGCTTTTATGACCTCCTGTAGTCCCATAATATTCAGTTTGCCTGGAAGTGGTTTGTGTTTGAGACGTCCAGTGTTGTGCTAACTGTTGTTGAATGTAAAGTTTGTCGACAGTCAGTGGCAACTAATGGTAAGAGAACGACTCTTTTTTTCAGCACCTGAAACAAGTGGGAGAAGTGTGTGTTACTCAGCCTGAGCTGCACAAGACAGCAGCAGCCTGAAAACAGGAAACAGGCCCACGGTGGCCAATCTAATCCACACTGACCGTGATAAAACCACCATGGAACAGGGCATTTATAAACAGCTGAGCAGCAGGGATGTGATATTCATAATGATGCGAGTAATTCCAAGTCTGCATAGAACTCATAACTCCAACAATTCAAAGTATCAAAACATCCATCCAATCATCAATTGCAGAAAAAAAGTCGAAGAGGTCCAGTTAGAGAAAATTTCTTAAAGGCAGGTCAGTAACATCAAAGTTATGCTGTGGTTTAATGTGATATATAGGCCTACTCAACATTAAATCATTCAGATAAGATTTGAATTTAAACAAACAGAAGATAACATGGTTTTTGTTTTTTTGTTTTTTTTTGGGGGGGGGGAGATTATCATCTTAGAACAGATGCAAATTTAATTTGAGAACAAACAAAACAAACTAAAGCAACAGCTTCAATATTCCATTTTGAAACCTATTTAAAAATAAACAAGCAAACAGTTTAACAGTCT
The DNA here is from genome assembly GCA_037176975.1 of Arrhamphus sclerolepis. Classification (NCBI taxonomy): domain Eukaryota; kingdom Metazoa; phylum Chordata; class Actinopteri; order Beloniformes; family Hemiramphidae; genus Arrhamphus; species Arrhamphus sclerolepis. Next base: position 6,479,363 of record JBAMYA010000013.1, read on the forward strand.
CTTCCTTCAGTCTTTTCCACCTGAGGATTTTAAACATGAACAAAAAAAAGAGAGTGGGAAAGGCAGGAAAGAGACTATTAAACTGTTTAGCTGATATTTATTTCAAAAAGGATTATTCAAGTTGTTGCTTCAGTTTTTTTTTAAAAATGGAAACAAAAGTAAAATGCGCAATAAGTAGTTTCTCATCTCTCTCTTTAATTACAGATATTTAACAGTAAATGTATCTTAGGGGTCTTAAGTTATACAAGAAAATTGCATTATATTGTTTTATATTATATGTACATTGTTGTTATTGTTATTTTTATTTATATGTACATTTTTTGTTATGGCATTTCTGTTACTACATTGTTGCTATTGCATTTTTTTGTTACTGCATTTCTGTTTTTTTTATTTCTGACTTGCCTGACTTTGAGAAAACGCACAAGAATTCCAGTGTACCTGTACTGTCTGGTGCCTGGTAGTAAAATTCTATTCTAAATTACTTTTGAGTCCATTTTTAAGATGCATGTTTTAAATTTATTTTCCCTTTTTTTAAAATTCAAATCTTATCTGTAGGTTTTAATATTAAGTGTGAATAAATATAGTTGAAATGTTTAGAATGGGCTTCTTTTATTTGATTTTACAGTCAGATGTCGAGTCCATGCAGATGTTGAACCACCTACAGACTACTTCAGTCTAGATCACACTAAACCACATGAAGGAGTCTGAAAACAGAGTTTTGAACCCAGAATGGGGGGGAGGAAACTTAATCACCTTCACTGACACGCTTTTCTCACTTTCATTTGCAGCATGTTTCAATAAAAACCCACGCAGGTTTGTTGAATCGAACTTTCCGATTGTTTCAGAAATTAGTGAGTTGTGTTGTTGCAGCGCAGCCGCACGACCAGTTGCATTTTTTTCTTGGCTAAAAGAGAAGATAAAAGTTTGGCTAAACAGCTGCACAAATGGGAGCACAAAACAAAAGAGATGCTTCTTTGGTCAGGTGGCGGCGGCTCTTACATTTTTATGTCTTTTGCTCACTTGCTTCTCAGTCTTTTCTATCCGCCACCTGCTCCTCTGTCCGCACACCGCTTGCCTCTCATCCGACTCGCTCAGAGCCGCAGTGTTATTTGATTGGCTGCATAATATCAAGTGGGATGCCTTAACTCACATCTGATTGGCCTGTGTGTTTCCTGGTCAACAGGAAGTGACAACAATAGTTGTGCCGGTGAAAATAGAAGAGTCAATAATTTAATAATTATGGGTCTGGGTAGCACAGTGTCTGGGTCCAGATCCAGACCAGAGTCCGCCAGTTGGTGACCCCTTATCTATTGTTTAACTACTGCTAATAAGAACAGTTTGGGTTGTGGAGGTAGCGGCCTTAAACAACAGGTCCAGACCTCCCGTTCCTCAGCCACCTCTCCTCCAGCTTGTCTGGGGGGAATCCTGAGATGTTACCTGCTGACTGTCTGGTTCTGTGAGTAGCTGCTGTGTAAAGATTGTAAGCAACAGCTGGCGACAACATAGATGCTAAAGATGCTAATGCTCCTTTTGTTTTGATTGCGGACGTCAGATGTAAAACCTGGACGGGACTCTGAGAATTCTTCTTTTCTGGAGTGATGTGAACTTTCATAAACTGAACTTGGAAGAACGACATGGGAAAAGATTTGACATCTGTCCAGTAATTACTGGTTCACCAGTTTTGTTCATTAAAAACTTAAACTAGTAAATAAGTGAATGATTATAAGCAAATGATTTATCTCTAATGGGATGTAAATGTAACTGAAAGATAACTACACTGGATAATACATCATCTGAAACTACTCCAAACTGATTTAAAATGTTTTATGATTCAAGCATATTTTTGGGAAATATGACTTTGAATCAATATCATCATTAATTGAACATTTGTATCTTGATTATTAAAAATGACAGATTTTTTTTTTGCCCTCATCAAAAATAATCAAACTGCAACTATTACTGTAAATATATTAGTGATTTTTAAAATAAGTGAAGGGAAATGCTCACACATTTATAGTCATTTACTCTGTTATAAGTTCTGAAGTACTTTTTTGGTTAATTTGTGACTGATTATCTAGCCCTACTACAATTAATATCCAAAATAACTTCCTGTATGCCGAGAATAGAGATGCTAACTTAACATTTTTGGAACTGAAAATTATAATGTCTGCTTTAAGCCTGTTTTTTGACAGTTGGAGGAGCTTCTGGTCAGTGCACTGTGGTTTGCTCTCAAGCATTACTAGTTAAGATGTTAAACTGCTCCACAACCCTTTGAAATGCATATCTTCGTGAATAGTGCCTTCAATATGTACAGTGAAGTGAGCAAAAACATCCTCCACTGTACTGTGACGCACAAAATAAGACTGAAAGAAAGAAAGAAAAGAAAGTGCAATACTGCGAAGCACAAGAAATTTTAAAGGAAGGAGAGTCAAGAATTGATTGGCAATGATTTCTTGCATCTGGGCAAAGACAGAAATAAAAGAAAGCAAAAATGGAGGCTATAATCATGTTAGTGCCCCCCCCCCTCTCTTACAATGGCCCAATCCCTCTATTTCAGCTCCCTCCATTTTCTGAGTGGTCATCTGTTGATTACATGTTATATTTAAGTCGGCTGTCTCGCTCGTTTGTGGTCTCACTCAGGTTTGAGCTCACACACTCACAAGACTCAGGCATACATACATAAATAACATACATACATAAATATTTAATCAAATAAATAAATCACTCGGCCCGGCAGCCCTTTCTAATCAAGTGACATCAATCAGGGAGAACTGTGGGTAAAGAGGCCTTGTGGCTGACGCCTACTGAGTGCACCCAAATCGCTTGAGTAGCGTTTATTTGAGTCCAAGGGGGGAAATATACGCTCCATGTCCCATTACAGGAGAAGGGCTATCCTTTCGTCAGCGCGCCCATTACTCCCCCTATCATTTCCCCAAATCTAAAACCTGTTTTCAATCAACACAGCCAAACGAGTGCCTGTCCAAGAGAGGCAGAGAGAGCGAGAGAGACAGAAAAGAGAGCGAGAGGGAGCACAGAAGGGAAAGAAGTAGAGATGGACAGTGAGGGTAGAGGGAGAGCGATGGAGGGCTCTTTCCTTCTTTCTTCCAGTGATTGGAGCATTTTGCATTCTGTATGTGTGTGTGATTGAATCCGTCTCCTAAATTAGGGCTGTCGACTCGAGGAGCTGAATGTCCTTAACTCCCCTCCCCACAACCAATGCCACAGCACCAGGACTCGGGTCTGTGTGTGTGTTTGTGTGTACATGTGAGGGTCTCACAACACTGGTGAATATTTTAAGTGCAACCCTGGTAAGATTTATGTTGAGACATTGATTGTTAACTCTAAGTTGCATGTGTATTTCTGAGAAAGCATTGTTGGGATCTTATAATTTAGAGTTCTTCAGTGGCTGCACTAACTTGATTTCTGCTCCCAAAGGCTGTGTAGCAGAATAGTAACAAACAACACCAGGTGAAGAGATCAGGTTTTGCTTCACAAGAAATACAAAGAAAATAAGGGACCAATATTCAAACAAAACAGCTACAACAAGAACTTTCAGCATATATAATAAGTGTGTATAATCTTACTTTTAAAGTCAGGTGCTGATACTTTGGTGAGTGCATGGTCCCAGTCAAAGATGAATCTGTAGAAGCAGAGCTGGTTGTACAAGGCCTTTTCGGAGTACTGCAAAGACAAAAAAAAAATAAAAAAAAGTTAGTTCTGACAGGACAAGATAAACTAAACCCAGTAAAAGCTTAGATGTGGTGAGATGAAGAGGCTGCTGAGTTTACATTTGGTTCAGAAGTTGTGATTTAAATCTCCACAATTCACAACCACCCTAGTACATCCTGCCCATTCACTCAGCTGAAGGCAGATGGCTACACGAGAACCCAACTACAAATACAGCCATTTTAAAGCAAGCACCTTTTCCCACTAGTTTTATGGCAGATCAACACATTGTGAGACAGAGCAACTGGCAGGTTTCTAGGGGTGGGAATCTTTAGGCATCTCACGATTCGATAATGATTCACAGGGCTGCGATTCTGTTATTGACTGATTATCAATGCAGACTTTGTGATTCATTTAGCCGTTTCATACATACTTGTTCAATAGTTTGCAACACTTGCCGGCTGTTTTCCTTCCTGCACCGAATGGAATTTTACTGTGATTCCTCATATTTGTTGTGTTACCAACATATTTTATCTTCGTCTGACACTAAGACTAATTGTCTAAATGACCTGCACCATCAACCTTATAGAAGCCAAAGTGCTTCAAAACAGCTTTAAACGCAGTCAGAGCTGGTCGAATCTCGCGGTCGTCCATGTTTGTGTGCTCTTAATAAACTTATGGGCGGCAGGCTGCACAATTAAGATCTGCTTTTTTCCCATCTGTGTTATGTTGCGTCAGATTTAGATTATCCATCCATCCATCATCTATACCCGCCATTTCCTGTGCAGGGTCACGGGATTCTGCTGGAGCCTATCCCAGCTCACTTCAGGTGAAAGGCAGGGGTCCACCCTGGACCGGTCACCAGTCCATCGCAGGGTCACATGGAGACATACAACCATTCACACTCTCACTCACACCTAGGGACAATTTAGGAACACCAGTTAACCTAAGGAGCATGTCTTTGGACTGTGGGAGGAAGCCGGAGTACCCAGAGAGAACATGCAAACTCCACACAGAAAGGCCCCTGTGGAGGCTCGAACCAGGAACCTTCTTGCCGTGAGGCAACAGTGCTAACCACCAAGGTACCATGCTGCCCTAGATTATCGATGCTTCAGCATTTAATAATCGATTCAGAATCGTCCAAGGTCGAATCACGATGCATCAAAGAATCGATTTCTCCCACCCCTACAGGTTTCTGTGAAGGACAAAATAGCAAGTTTGTACTTGCTGAACAGCAAGCAGATTATCAGACATGCACATGTACGTAAAAATAGATTTTTGGGGACAGTTAATGGCTGAAAACATGATCTGTGAAAACTGATTACATGGCATATTTGAAACCTTTGATCTATCATGTAACATTTTCCAATGCACATTTTTTTAAGGAAAAAAAAAACATGACTTCCAGTTATATATATAATAATATAAGACAGAGAAGTGAAATGACAATTCTTTGATCAATCTGCACTGTGTCCCATTCCTCTTAAACCACAACAGTCCATGCTTGTTTTTGGGAACAGCTTTGAGCTCAAAGTTTCTTGTGGTACAAAATACATCATATTTCATTAAACTCTAGTTCCATTTAGAAGTAATTACACACAGTCTGGTAAGTTCACAAGAAATGACACTGATGAATTAAAAGTAAAAATCCCATGTGTGCTACACTGCTAAGTTTACGAGCGACCAATAAAACCTGGATAGTTTGTTCATTACATACAATATTCCTCATCTTCCTTTGAAATCTTTTTCTTTCCCACATTTCACTGACCTGGAGTAAAAACGTCATTGCAAAGATGTTATTTTATTGACATGAAACTTGTTCCCACCTCTAACCAACCTATGATACTTCAGTCTCTTCCCTTAACTGTCCCCTAAACCTCTGACATTACATTAGTCCTGTTTAGTGTTCTACAAGTCATTTTCACCTGATGCACCAAAGACAGTTATTGAAAGGGGGACATGAGAGTGTTTAAAAGTTTAAAAGTATATGTTCTGGTGTCTGAAGTGACTGCAAACCCCAAAAAGCCCAGACCAACATAGATCAACTTTCTCTTCTTTAACTCTAATTTCTCACCTGAGTGCATTCGCTGTGCCTTTGAAGAGGGCAACACAAAGCTGTATGACAGATTTCAAAAGAGACGCACCCCGTAGAAAGTGGAGTTGCTCCTAAATCCTAGCAGCCGCTCCTTAAAATTTCTGTGTTTTTTTTTTTGTAATTGTTGCAAATACATCACCGCTGTATGTCTTCACCTTCACAGCAGAGTCCTGCACTGGGTCGGGTATTTGCAAGTACTAAGGTAAAGTACAGACATCACATCACGTCAGGCACCAGGTCAGAGAGTCAGAGGAGGGTCCTCTTGGAAAATAGGGCAGCGATGTACTAAAGAAAAGGTAGACTTATTAGCTTAAGATAAGTCATGATAGATTTAACAACTGGAGCTGTCGCTGGCTTCAGGAATACATGCAGTTTTCAGATTATCGTAACGCTCCAACCATTTATGCTATCGATGTACTTCCAACGGATTCTGAAAGCTAAGAAACGCTGCAACATTACGGTCGTGGCAGC
>JBAMYA010000013.1:6509967-6527266 GCA_037176975.1 Arrhamphus sclerolepis
TGAATCTGTCCTGGGCTGTCTTCAGACCTTGCCTTACCATCGGTCAGATCAGATTTCCAAGGGGCCACTTTGATACCCGTTTGGCGTACAGGAGACCTGCATAAAATTAAAAGTTTTTAGTGTTGTTTTTCATCTGTGCATTTTCGAACAAAGTTGTTGAATTTCTCAGTGATTTCAGCTGGAAAGTTTCATGCTGATTCAAGTTTCAAACCTTCTCTTTGTGAGTGATTTACAATTGCCTGAGTAGAATAAAAGGGGCTTTCCTCACCAGGGGTACTCAAAATAGTCCCCAACATTTCACATTTCTAATGTTTTAACATTATGGAGCCAAAAAAAAGAAAGAAATCTAATCCCAGATGTTAGTTTACCACAAATAAACTAAGATCCTAACTTGTTAGAGCCTTATTAGGAGTACAGGAGCAATGACTTTAAGGGTCAAACATTTGCTTAAACCTGACTTCACTGTGGATAGTTAGTGCAATGAAAAAGGTAGTTACAGTACATCACAATTACAATGAATGCAATGGCTTTAAACACTTAACCCTTTGGAAGCTGAACTCCATTTACCTGCCCCGTTGACAGCAGCACAAAAGTCAAAATGTCAAAAGTATGCAGGGGACACCCCCCCCACCCCAACCTGCACACTGAGATTTTGTTTGCTTCACTCATTCCATTTTGGTGAGAAAATTACAAGAGATTTTCTGGTAGTTTGAGTCTCTCTCGACTCATTCAACTTCTGAAACGAGCAGCTACACACATTTATCCTCCGCACCTCAGCATATAGCTTACTTTCCTCCTCCTCCATCTTTTTTTTCGTATTTAAAACGCTCAAGATGAAAGCAACCTCCCTTTTCCTCCGCTCAAAATCTCCCCTCCTTCTCGTTCTTTATCTCACTTGTGTCATTCCAAGCTTCATTTCGCTATGATAACTTCCCAACTCAAACAAGTTGTATCTATTAAAAAAATAAGACAATTGGACTGACAGCAAATTTGTGTTATTTGTTAACAAAGCAACTAGGCAGAAATATGAACCACCTACAGTAATTCCTCTACTGTGCGAGACTTATGAGAAAAGCTCAAATAAAGCAGTCCAAAGATAGTATATTGCAGCACTTGTCTGCAACTTCAGCTGACTTTCATCTTTACGGCCTCATGTCTGCACCCTAAATAGACTCCAGCAAAGCTGTAAAATACTTTTAAAAAGGTTTACAATGTCAACTGTCTAACCAGCCTGTTTTCATCTGTGTCTTCATTTGATAATGTGCAGCTTTCACGGCATTCTCTTTTAACTGTCCATGTGGGATACCTAACGCTCTTTTTCATCCCCCTCTCCGGCTTCCTCCGTCAAAAAACTTACTCCCCTGCCTGTCCTCCATCATCCATCACCGCCTCCCTTCTACCATCTCTGGCTCTGTGTCAGTGGTGGAGTCAAGGCCCTTCTGTCCTCCCCTCTCCCTGAGCTGTTAGACCATGTTCGCCACCTTAATTAACTTACTGTCTTATCATTTTTCAGCATGCGTGCGTGCATACCAGCCTCAAACATACAGTAGGGTCTGTAATCACACAACTGCTGGTCAGCTTTAAATGTTACCAAAAAAAAAAAAGAGAGAGAGACATTACTTCCAGAAAATATTAGATGGTCCTCTCTTTTCTGTTTGTGTGTTAGATCATTATAGAAGAATGATTTGTTTTCTATGACTGCTTTTCAGAGTGCCGTCGTATCATCCTTTTATGGTGAGCATTACACTCCTGTTTTAATTAAATGCAAGTTCTTTTTCGCCGGTCGAGGACAGCGGCTTGTCAGTTTTATTAGTGTCTTCCAGACAAGAAAAAGCTGTGCCCTGCCCCTCATTAGTCTGATAACACTCGAACACATGACCTTGGCCTGACAAATGGTAGGAGATGACTGCGTGTATGTGTGTGTGTGTGTGTGTGTGTGTTCGTAGAGCGGCGGGGTTAAGGAAAGGATTTTCAAGTTGTGAGTCCAAACTATGCCAATGAAAACAGAGTCCATTTTGGAGCCAGGCAGCTGTCTAAAAATATAGACAGACACAATATGGAGGATGACTAAAGCACGAATCCCTCACAGGAAATTTTACTGACATGCCCTGAGAAACACCTTTCTTCCAATCTTCATTCATTTATTTATCGTCTAACACATAAAAAGAAAACAGACTGTGATAATTCAGTCCATTTCTATTTATGTGTGCAGCACATAGGAGGTACATTTCTGGCTCTATCTGCTGACATGGACTAGACTAAATTTCAAATTTAACTGTCCCCTCTAAAGAAGAGCTCCCTGAAACACAATGACTTTAAATATTTAAACTACCGAAGAATAAAAGGGAACTTACACGATGGAGACAGGTGACAAATTCAAGGAAAGACCCAAGTCCTTGACCTTTACATAGAGGGAATCTGATCGCCATTAACATGTGATGAAACCTTTCTATCCTGTTGCAAGTGATGGTGCCTCAAGTGGAGGAGTGCAAGGATCTTGAGGTTCTGTTCGTGAGTGGGAGTAAATTGTAATAAGAGACTGACAGGCAGATTGAGTCTGCATCCCTGCAGATACTGCACCAGTCTGCCATGGAGAAGAGAAAAATGAACTGAAAGGAGAAACCACTGATCTACCAGTCAATCTACGTCCTAACCTTCATCAATAGCCATGAGCTGAAGGTCGCAGCCAAGGTCACAATTACACAATAACTAAATGACGAGAGACGGGATTCGGGGGCTCAGCTGTCTGGGAGATCCTCCTGATGTGAAGCTACATGAGGTGCTCCTGTGATCCGTTTGGGACACCTCATAGAGGAGGCATTTTGAGACATGTCCCACTGGGAGTAGGCCTTGAAAGACAACCAGTAGTCAGGTATTGCAGTACATGCACAGGCAGAGGAACCTAAGACAGAAGAGACATGGTCTCTTGCAGGGATACCTCATCAACAGGGCACAAGGGGTCAATAAATGGCTTGATGGGTATAAAAATTATGACAATGCATTTCCTTTCTAAATATCGGATTTTGTGCTAACTAAACACCTTCTGGAAACTTTGGATCAACAAGCCAGACAGCGCCTCTTAAATATTATAAACACTTTGAGGAAATTTCTTCTGAGAGAATGGTGCTCCATCTCTCCGATACAATCAACTAGTAGTACTGAAGCCGTTTCTGGTCCGAACTTTCATTTTGTCTCGGTTTTTCCTTGAATTTGCCACCTTTCTGTAGCTCAGGTAGACATTTACTCACAGCTCCTTCAAAGACGCTGTCGTAGATGTTGTCAGTGCCGCACTGAGGGCAGGTGAAAGTAAACCTCTCACAGTCTTTATAACGCTCCTCATCAGTCAGCTGGATTGGAGCCCCCAGCATGCCATCAGCCTCCTCCTCCCTCTGATACTGCTGCTGCGACCTGAACTGACTTGGGTCCAGACCTGAGACAGAAATTACTTGTTTAACACGAATATATAGCAATTAAATTAACATTCTGTGTGCTTGCAATTCGTAGCGTGCACGAGAGAAGCTGGAGCTGGTATCACGTATGCAGATGAAAGCTGAAATGATGTTTTTGCCCCCCAAAAAAAACAGCTACTTTAATAACAGCATTAATAAATGAAAATAAGACCACAGAACATTTTTCCAGTAAAACAAACTGTTCAGTATGTTCAATATGTAGAAAAGCAACATTATCAGAAGATCCGTCTATCAGCTTTATATATTACTGTTATCCCATCAGAAATGCTGATACAAAATTCAGTAAGCTAAACTCAGTGAATAAGTCACATGGTCCATGTCTACAAAATAGTATAAGAATGGTGTTGTCTGAAAAATGCAAATGAGACTGCAGATCATTCAACAATATTATTTCACAAAGTGAGACGAGGTGATGTCAACAGCACCCCTCTTTCATTTTAATTATACACTTTTGTTTCTTTTTTTCCCCCCAGTACTAATTAGAGTAATTTGTGATTTCTCCGAGGTGTGAGGCAATGTGACATTCCTTAAGTAACAATGCAAATTCTACCAAAGTCGACAATAACCTGTAATTAACGTACCCAGCCACGTAGCTATGAGCACGCTGTCAATGCCCTCGATGGGGTCACAGATGCGAGACACCACAGGGTGGATCTGCTGGGCCAGGTAGTACTGTGTATCCAAACTGAGACCCTCCTGCTTCTGAAGTTGCTCTAAAGCATAAGCTCTCTGACTGGCTGCCAAAGTGGAGCCATCCTGGAAGACAAGAGAGGATGATGAAGTATAACAGTATCTGCAAAGGGGATTCCCCCCCCACCACCACCCTTAAATGCACAAACCTTGCAAATGAGGTAGGACACAGTATCTCCAGCTTTGACTCTGCGGCCACCCTGAGAGTTGATCCACAGAGCTACATGGACGTGAGGAAGACTCTTCTTATCTGGGTAGTCCTGGGGATCCTTTGTCAGGGCCTAGAGAGCAGAAGAGAGGTTGAAAATTGGGACAATAAGACACAAATAAAGAATGTAAAAGTAACAGTAAATATCAAGCAGCAGGCAGATTCCAAGCCAACCATGCCCTCACCTTGTGTATCTCGTACTGGTTGAGGGGGATGTCTCCACTGGCTACCTTCTCTCCAACCTCCACCAGATGTTTCTGGATGTTTTCCATAATGACATCACGACTCTGGTCTGACAAGATCTGACCAATCACAAAGCTAGATGCAAAGAAGAACGGAGTGCACTTCATCACACAAAACAAAGACATCAAACGTACTGTTAAATGAAAACGAATATACACTCCTAATGTGCCTTGAAATACTTGGTATGAGAACATACTAGTGGCGGAGTCTAAGAATGCAGAAATGCTAGCATTAACCTTTGTATTAGCTCCTCTAACATACTTGCCACATTCTTTGGCAAGGTCACACCAATCCCTGCGAACAATATCCAATCCCTTGAGTTCCTGCTTCACACTGTATCGTCCTTCCCCGTGTTGCTCCACCACCAGGGCAGCATATTTCTTCTTCTTAAGCAGCAAGAGCGACTTAAACACACCATCAATGTCAATCTCCAGTAGTTTGTACAGCTTGTTTACCTCCGCCTTTACCTGAAAATAAAACCCACACCCATGGTGATAAACTTGAAATAAATAACATTTCTTCCTTAATAACAGGAAGTGCATGAAAACAGAAACATGCAAACTGGACCACAGACCTTATTTCCAAGTTTGAAGACTTCCTCTAGAGACTTGCTGTTAGTGTTGATCATGATGGAGTCAGTATCTCCATAGATGACTTCCAGATTCATCTGAGTAAAAAAAAAAAAAGAAGTTCAAAACAAAGGTAATGATGTGATCAGTGTTGTTAATAGTTTACAAGGTAAAAAAAATATAAGAAAGATTCAGAATAGCCACAAAAATGACATGACATTGGAAAGGAACAAAAAGGACTATCATGAACTGAATCCCTCCTCCCCCAAAAAAAAATAAAAAAAAGCTGACCATTATACTTTTGGCTTTCAATATTTTCTTTGAATCCAGATATTGACCTCTATTGAACTTTGGTCTGTTAAAAACTCATTTTCTTTGCCATTGTGAATGTGGAACATGCTGGTCAGTGGCAGTAATATGGGTATTGTAGTTTCCTTGTCTTGAGGCATTTCAGGTGTGAATGGGTTAAATCTGTGGACTTGGAGTCAGTGCAACAAATTGAGGCAGGTGAGTGCTGCAGCTCCCCTTTTAAAGAGATGCTGAAAGAGGAAATTAGGCATTTTAATCCACTGGAGGACATTATCATACTCTTGTTACTCACATGGCTGTTTTGTTTTGGCTTCCAGCTGCACTCAAGATCAGGCTTTGCTCTATAAAACCTTCTGATACCAACTTGTGGTAAACATCTGCATGTTACTGTAAACATATCTGTTCTTGGCTGACAAACTCCTATCGCAGTAAAAGCTGCAACATGTTTTAGGTAACTGTCTATATGCATCACAAGCTTTGCCACCTGACGTACGAGCAGGTGCACACTGCAATGTCAGTTTAGGCAGAGTTTTACTCACAATATTGATACTTGAGTGGGCTGTGCATGTATATTCAACAACCCACTTACTCTTATTTCATAAACTTATGGAGTCCTAACGAGATGTACTACTGATTTATAATTCACAACCTGATTTAACCACAGAGTTGTGACGGCTGACTTATTGTTGGTTATATTTTACAGTAAGCTACAGGATGAACAGCAGCTGGCAAGGACATAAAGGGAGACAAAAATGAAGATATGGCATCTTCTTTTAATATACTGGTAAATGCAAAAGCTAAAAAAAAGATATATACGTTACTTGACTTTATTATTACCAAGTATTAATATTCCTCCCCAAGTCATGCAGTAGATATGTTCAGGTAACTTGGAAGTTTGTTTTGTGTTACATTTATAGACAGAAAACGTTCAGTGGAAGAAAATGCTAATAACTCACCCTCTGAACCATGTCCTTGGTGTGCATGAGAATCTGAGGAAGTGAGGAGAAATAAGAGTATGAAGAGTACCAGCAGCAGAAAAAAAAAAAAGCAGCAGAAAAAAAAAAAAAGCATTACAGTCAACACACAAGCTCAGTAAACAAACAAATCACTCAGGAACAAATAACAATTAAATATTAAGCTTCTATGTTATTTATCGAGTGTGTATGTGTGATGCGTGTGCGCGTGTTCATGTGGACATGGGAGCAGAGCAGGTGACTTGCTTTTAAATGGGGGATAATTGGCTAAGAGGGCAATTATGAGAGCGTGCTGTGACAGGCGTCTTTTCAACCCACACACACTCCTAGCAAGGAACACACTCACAAATGACTCGTAATGGCCTTTATAACCAGCAGGGCGAGGGAGACACAAGAGAATTCTGTTAACGCAGGTTGTTCACTCCGTGTGTGTGTGTGCACGTGTATGTGTGAAAGAGAGAGAGAGAGAGCTGCTGGAAGCAGCAGAGGGATCCTAACAGGTGGGGGCCCATAGAAAGGGGAGTGCAGCACGGGGACCTCGGGTCGCTAATCTGGGGGGTTGGAGGGATGGAACGCAGTGTGACCTGTCACCAGCAATCTGCTCCTCAATCAACCCCGGCTGCATATATACACACCCCGACTCACACCGAGCTTCGTGTGGGGACAAGGACGCGGCTATTTCAGAGTGTGAGGAAGGGGCGGGGTCGGGCTTCCACTCCCTGAAACCAGAGTGGGACGTAAGCATGCTTTATGGGCTGCGACATACCACTGTCCGGTGGGGGGAGTTCGAGCCATTCACAGAACAGCCTCCTCCATTAGGGACTGGAGTCAAGGTCAAGGTCTCACCGCAAACACACATGCACAACCACACACCAAACCCTCCGCCTCTGCACACACACGGGGAATTGTGCCGCTAAGCTTTGATCCAGACAAAATGACTCCTGCCTGTTTGGAGGAAGAAAGTAAAAGAGGACGACAACTCGTATCTTAATGCAGATCCAGTTTGACTGACCGAGTGCTAAGTCTATTGTCATGTGTCACTAATTTTACATTTATTTGGAACTCCGAAAGGTTACTGCAGAATAAAAAGACTCCTAATCAGTTTTTAACAGCCTAAAATGACCTAATGCATTGTGGTTGTCTAAAAACTTTGAACAGACAATAAAAACACGGAAAAACAATGTTCAAATACAAACTAAGAAGCCTCAGAAGCCAGTGTGTTTCACTCTGAAAACCCTTCAGATATTTTTTTATTTTCTTATTATTCCTTGATTATATTTAATGGGCACCTGGCAACAAAGGCCAGCCGACGCAGCCTGCTATGTATTTTTTTTTTTTAATTAATTAATTATATTTTTGTTTTTAACACAGGGAGAACAACTTCCATTTATGCTATAACTTAACTCATAATTTAATTTCCAATTTAGCTATCATTTCACTTTCCACCGTGATAAAAATTCTCCGTAGAACAGATGGAAGAAAAAAAGATCAGAGAAGTCCACCACGGGTAGATGTGAGGAAGGGACACAACAAAAGCAAAATGAGGTAACGGGGGGAGCCGAGCGAGGTGAGAATGTGTTGATGTAATTGATGTGCGGACTCATTTAGACAGGTTTTCCATATGCTGTCACTTCCAGCAGGACGGACAGCTTTAAGGAATGAACTGTGTGAAAGACAAGTCGTTTGACCATGACATTGGAATGTGTGCAACTGACGGTGTGTGTGTGTGTGTATTTGTGAGTGCTCATCTTTAAACGCATACCACAATATGCATACTATGCCAACCAATGCATACGCATTTCCCCAGGGGGTGAGAAGTGTCTTTGTCTACGTCTTCGCCATGATGACTACGCTGGTCGTTACCGAACATTCCCCTCATACTGGTCCAAGCAACTGAAAAGCATGACGCGGGACTTTTATGTTACCTTGATGTTTCTTGATTCCCCTCAGAAAGGCACCTTCATTAATATGTTTGTCACAATGTTTCACATGGAGTACGTCACCTGTTATTTAATATATACCCCTACTTCACATAATCCGCCTAAACCTTATCTAGTAAATGTATAAAATCTGCTAAAATCTTCCACCACTGTGTTTCTTTTTTCTCCTTGTATTTACAAAAGAAAAAAAAAAAACAAGTCCCCCTCGGTTCTTCGTCTTTCCCGTCTCAGCTCACTGGTGTTAAGAAACAGTAATTAGATTCAACAGTAGTTGAGCAGGTCAATGAAAAGGGCTCTCACTGATTAGGTATCATAACTAAAGACTTGTGAGACTGCTTTCCTCTTTTTCTTTTCTTTGTGCAACCCAAAATCCAAAAAAAAGTTGAAACGATGTAAAAGATATCAAAGGGATTTATCTAGTTTCTTTCACAGTTTTCGCACTTTTTTTGGTCTCATCAACTTAATTTCATTTGTTTATACATCCATTTCTCCTTTTCAGTTTGCAACACAGTCCTAGATTAAGTAAAGTAGTAAAACCTTTAGAATTCTGCGATGCTCTCATTCATGGTTATTTTGTCCCATTCTTTGTGCAAAACAGGACTTTAGAGTGTGCAGCAGCACGGAGTATCTGTCATCGGATTTTATCTACTTCAGAATTATCTCTATGTTCTTTATGAAGGACCGGACAGGACTACAGGTAGCCGGCCCTGTTCCTGTACTTTTTCTCAGCCATTATAAGATAAGATAAAAGATAAGATATACTTTATTAATCCCAGAGGGGGAAATTTGTTGTGTTCACTGTGTTGTTTTTAAAAATCTCTCATCCAAACAGGCCGTAGCCAAGCAGTCGTTTTCTAATTCTAATGTCTCAAACTAACATTTAGCCGGGTGAAGTCTGATCTTGTGGTAAACTTGCTGGGAAGCCCATTCCTTGGAAGAGCGGAAAGATTGAGAATAATGCGTCTTTCACAGTAGAATGACATCCTTCCAATTTCCAAACTCTTTGGAAGTCCATTTATAAAGTTTCCCAGATTGATGAGAAACAACTGTATCTTATGTATCACTGCATCTGTGTAAAAAAGACAAACATAAAAACAACAAAATCACTGTGTTTTCTAAATAATGACACTTGTAAATACCATAAACTGTTTTGGGTTTTTTTTTCTTTAACAAAATTTTACAGGATTTTCCAAAAGCACATGCCAGCTTCAGCACATGACAGTCTGCATTTGCAGTCTTTTCAGACGCGCTAAGTTCGGATCTGAAAGTGCTGTGGAGTGCTCTTGTGTTACTGCTGCATTTCAGCTCCAAAGTGACATTTTCCTTTGTGCTGCCCGCTTTAAAAACATAAAAGCGCCCAACAAATCCACCTTGGGACTCGAGAACGCAGGCTCCAGGGCACCAGAAGATGCTGTTTGTTTAAATGGTCCAACAGTTATACGTAACACTCAAAAGTTGACGCAAAATGACCAAATGAGAAACCTAAAGGAGCAGAAGTCCACGAGGAGTAACAAAGTCTGTGAAGATGACAACTTGTCAGCTAGACTGCAGCTGGAAAGAAAAGAAAAGGAAAAAAAAAAATCAAGATTTTTCTGATCAACTTAAGCTGAAGTAAGAAGTGCTCTGGATTTGCAGATTGGTGTTTTAACAATGTTCTTTAAATATTTTACCGTGTTAAAAATGTGGATGGTATTCAGTTAAACAGGTAAGTTTAGCTTTCTTCCTCCCTATTGTCTGCCTCAACTTTTAACATCTTATAAACCCCCTTTCATTTGGTGCATTTTGCAGTCATGAGTTATCCTGTCATACTTACTGAAGAACAATTCAGCCAAGCTATGATACCTGTCCTCAACCATCCCTTTACCAGGGTACCAGTTGGTCTTATCCATTAAGATTTCCTGTGACTTGATGTGATGTAACTCATATCTGGCCGAATGTACCTCCATTCATACTGGCGATAACTGACCTCGGGTGAATGATGAATGAATAGTAGGTAGAAAAAAAAAAAAAAAGAAAGAAAAAGAAGAAAGGATTGGGATTAGAGTGTGTGTATATTGTCAGTAGATCAGAAGCAGTATGTCGAACTTCAGAGTGGAAAAGGGCCCTTGTAAAAACAACCTGAACCATCAATGATTGTTTTGAAAAGCTCTCAGCCAGAAAAGCATTTTGGGATGACAGTCGGCCATCTGAAATAGCACCTGTGGAGGAACACACTACTGTCAGAGCGGGGTGGGGGGGTGGGGTGTTAGAGTATGCACAACACACACACAACTTGTGGGCACGCGTGCACACACCCATGTTTTCAAACACTCGTCCACAAAGACAATCTTTCACCCATAAACATTTATAATCATCTTCTTCACTACAGTCTCTCTCTCACACATAAAGAAAAAAGAAAATCACATACGTGCGGGTCATCTGGTTGTAAAGCAGCGTCTGATTTAAAACGGGAACCAAACGGCAGCTTTGACTGAAAATAATTCAAGAATGCCAACAATGTTCTGGTTGGTTGCTCCACCTGTGGAGGACATTCTGGAGGAATCCTGCTTTTATTTTCACCTTCATTTATGTCACTTTTGTAAATGTTTTATTTAATTAAATACTAACTGACTTCACATTCATTTCATTCTGTTTTTTTTTTTATCTGTGTATTTGTTGCTCAGTTTCTTTGCTTTTTTTATACATTTATTTTTGTCAACTTGATTTAATTCTGTGTTTATGGCCTACGACTATGGAATAAACGAGCTGTAGTGTTGTAATGGCACGAGAGGAAGTACTATTCTTCTATTTCTGCCTCCTCATCTGCATAGAAAAATAGAAATGCAGACAGAAATGTAAAAATAAATGACAGAAATATTTAAGCTTTGGGGAAATAAGTAGGAGGAGATAATTCAAACAGAAAATACATAAATAAATACAGACTTGCTGAAGTAAAATACATTTTTATTTCAACTGCAATTCATAAGTTTAGGAAATGTAAAGAAAATATTTGAGAAAGAAATGACAGAAGGGATGAGATAATTAAATAATACAAAATAAATGATGCAAAGAATAATTAATACAGCTGAGTATTTAAGCTTTTTTTCTACATTCCATGACATTGCATGATCACTAAATGATATTCATATTATTTTGCAACATTTATCGGCATATAAAATGATTTCTTTCGTATTATGTGTCTATCTTGATTTTGCCAACTTTAATCCTCCTCTAACATCACTGTTATGGATCTGAAACAAGTCAAGTCGTCACATTTTTTCACCGATGGAAACAACCGATGTGCCGATACGTCTTTGATCTTTTCAGCAGTAAACCTGCTGTTCATAAACGGCATCTAAGAATCCATTTCACTCGGAGGTCTTAATAGAAGATGAGCACATATATACATATACAACCTCCTGGCCAAGTCAGTCAAAACCATTTACTAATTACCCAATCATTTACAACTGTATCAGTTACACTGATAAAGACAGCAGATGTCAAATCAATCCATTATCAATTGTAATCCCTGCCATTAGCTCGGTCTCACATGGCCTCATTAGTGAGTGTTACTAACGCGACCGTTTAAATTCTGAACTCTTGTACCTTCCACTGTCAGCCCTCACAGACAAACTAATGTAGCCAAAATAGCAGCACTGCTCCCATGTGACTATTTGTTAAGTCCAGTCCGATCAGGAGCAAAGCCAGCTCTTTATGAGGACTACAGGACCATGGAAACATTGCAGCCTTCATTTCCCCAGGCATGAGTGCACAAGCATGCGCGAGCAGACACTCACTCGCACGTATCAGGCTTATATTATTACATCTAATTCAGGGAAATGTAAAAATTACCCCAGTGATTCTGGGACGGCATTGACAGCTACCGAGACCCTGAAAGAAAGAAATGGGGGCAACAATGTTTGGTCGCGAAGCACTGCGGCAAAGTGACAGACAGCCGCAAATGAGACGTGATAGTGTGGTTTAAGTATTGCTGCGTCCAATTCTGGGACATAGTCTGTCACTCTAGAGACAAGAAGGGTGATATGGAACCTGAACAAGGGATGCCATGGGCAATAATATTTACTTAGACTTCATTACAACCACTTGCACACATGTACGTACAGGGTTTTAACCTAAACCAAATTCTGACCCTCATCTCTGTCACATAAGACCGCTTCTATCCTTCTCTCTTTGCATGCCATTCAATAATGTCAACGATGAGCTCCTGTCAGGCTGTTTTTAAACACAAGGACAGAGACTCAATTACAGCAGAATGGCTTTCAGGAGTCATCCGCCATCCTGAGACAGACATGGACACACACACACACACACACACACACACCTGCTAATGGTTGTCAGATTTGCTGGCAAAAGGTACAAAGGTCAAACCAATCTGCAATCCGCAACAATCAGCAGCTTCCACCAGCCTGTGCTGTTAACATCACTCGTTTAAGAGGGCATAAACACACTAACACACATAGTAGAGCTGAGAGCCAAGATACGATGGCAAAACTAAAAACCGATCACTTTCCTGCTCATTCATTTATGAAGACACCAAATAGCAAACAGGCAACGCCAAAGTAAAGCAGTTTTTAATGATACTGACTTGTCTTACATTTCAAAGAAACATTAACACCAGCAGCCAGTTTGACAGCTTCACAAAGTTCTTCACATTTGTCAGGTGAAGTCTTCCAGTGACTAGAGATCCAATAACCAGCCGTCAGTGGACAATGAAAGTTATCTGATGAGACAAAGACATTAATCAGCCCGTCATAACCACGTGTTTCATATATCTATTCCTCTGCACTAGACTTTTCTCTGGCGAACATACAAAAGAACCCAAAATAACGCTGAAGGGCTGAAGGGGACATCAATCTGTAGCGGACCCACGGATGTGTAATCCTAAACCTTCACCTTCCTCTTAATACCCATCATCCCCCTCCTTAATACCCACACATACCAGGACAGAGTAGGGCCACAACAAATGGTCCTCCGACAAAGGGCAGAGTTCGGCCAGTAGCACACACACACTGGTGTGTTTGTGTGCACAATCAGGCAGAAAGTTATAAGACACGGCCGAGTAACACACACAAGAATCAGGAGGAGAGATAACTGGATAAGCTTCATTCCTCTTATGTTAGCAAATTTGATCAGAAGAGTTACAGCCAAGGATCTGTCAACTCCCTCCAAAACCCTTCATCTGAACCCTCACAGGGCTGAGAAACCACTGTGGCCCCCGGCCTGACCCGCACTGCCACATGGGAGCTAGGCCTCTATTTAAAATGAGAGTGAGAGAAAGATGAGAACAAGGCCAATCAATAAATACAGAGAACACATGCACATTCGCTCCGGACACTCGTCCAAACAGATGATGGGAGGGTGCGGAGGGGAAGGGAGGGTGGATTTACACTGCGGACAGAGCTGTGATCAGTGTACATGTTACAATTACAAAAATAAAAAGCCTCCTAAATCATGAGATGAAAGTAGAGTGCAAATGTGATGATTAAAATGGGGGCAGGAGTGCAAATGGCAATACCCACAAATACACTGGAAACGCAGCCATAAATGCCAGCTGGCTTTGCTGGCTCGCTGCCGTTGGAAACTACCAAGAACTACTTGGTTTGCAGTCTATTAACTTCAGAGCTGCCATATTTTTCTTACTACTGCATGTGTGTGTGACGAACCAGCAACCGGGAACGCTGCCCTCAAAGTTGTAGTGTACTTGTAGTCAGTTTAGATTAAAAAAAAATAAAAAAGCAATGTGACATTTGTCAGAATATCTGGAGATGTTTTATATTTGAAGGTTTTCAATTATATCAGACATTTAAAAAACAAAAACGAAACTAACTAAAGTTAAAATGTTGATTTCGTGGAGTACAAAGCTGATTGTGATACGCCTGCGCGGTGCTGATGCACTGCGCTCCCCAAACACAACATGCAGTATAAATAGAGCTGTGTCCAGGATCACAGATGCAAAGTAAACAAAACAGCAAGACTGTGCGAAGTGGGATCTCCTGCTACATCAGCAAGCCGAGTAAGAAGCTGAACACTCAGCCCACAGTGGGTTCAGATCTGACTGCTGACCTTTGAACGATCATCTCTGCAATAGATCATATCACTCCCTACTGTATGTGATGTACTGATGTAGTAAAACCACAATGTAACTCAACCCACTTCATTTACTGTCTCCTCAGCACACTGGGTAACTTTGAGAAAACCTTAGAGACAAAGCGGGCGGTTGGAGAGTTTTAAAATAAGCCTTCATGCATCTGAAACCCCCATTAGCAAACACACTCAGATGAAGGTTTATTTGGTGCAACTAGTGAAACTGGTTTTCTCTCAAACACCAATTGTGTAATAAATGCTTCTTTCATCAAGACTATGACATTTAGTTTTTGCTCCGGCAACAAAGTGTTGATTTAACTGCAGGGTCATTTTGGAGATTCGAACTGCTGTTCAAGTGTACTTTATAACTGTTATAATGTCAGTGTTTTCATTTTAGGTTTTTATTGTGCCTTTGTCATTTAATGCAGAGCAGTAAACAATACTGGCATTTTAAAAAAATAAGTCTTTGACTGCAGGAATCCTTTACAGGGATTTCTTTCCTTTTCCTTTTTTTTGACCTCCTCCTTTTCCACCTCAGAAATCTGGATCTAAATGACGTCACAGAGGAGACAATTCATCACCTAAAGTGGCCAAAGTAGGGAGGTAGGGCTTCTGACATAAGCGATGCTGTGGTGAGGCTTGTCGCCATGAACATTTCTGACTGAGCATTCCAGCATTGTACGTCCCCCTTTTTTATGTCAGGTGTCTTGGGTTTAATATCTACAACGGCTAATAAAATCCGTTAAATAGGGCCACAGGATTATTTTCTTCATTTTTTTTTTGCCGTAACATTCCAGATTCAGATTACAGCTTGTATGAGCTGCGCAGATACAGATGTGCACCAAGAGCTGCAGTGGTCCAGTCAGCTCCAAAATGAATGACAGAGAACGAGACGACTCTGAGCGCAGATCTACATCTGATTGTTCGAATGATTGCCGTCAAAACCAAAATACGCCAAAGCTTGTAAAAGTGTAAAACATGGACCGATTTTAAGTTAATACAGGTGAAGACCATTTACTGGTATAACGGAGTCTGTCCAGCACAGAAGTCCCGGGATTTCAGTGAGAACTAAATCTGCCTAAAATACCAAGAACCTTAAGCCGTCAGTGAAAATACAAAACTGGAATAATATTTTAGCTTCTTGAAAAAGCCCCAGGCCGTTTAGGTTCCCAGTGCTACTGGTTGAAATGGCATCCTAAGCTTAGCTTAAGATGGCATTAAGCTTAAATACCATCCACCTTTCACCTTTTGCACGTGTGCAGTCATAATCAGCGTATTATGACCTCCGCGGACTTTGTAGTCATGGGAAAAGTCCTTTGTTTTTATTTCTTTTATTTTTATTTTTCTGTTTTTAATCCCTGTTTGTTGTAAATTTCTTTTATCCTGCTCCGCATTTTATTGTAAAGCACTTTGTGATTTCTATCTGTGATAAGAGCTCTAGAAATAAAGTTGATTCCACATCAAACTACATGGATCCTTTCTGATACAACCAATTTATTTCAGGATGTTTTTATGCTTCGGCTGTGAAGCGGATGGGTTTGATAACTTTCAGCATTTACTAATTTGTGTCCATTTTCTTTCAAATTGGGGGGGGGGGGTTCCCAACCAAAATGCATAAACTCCTTGAGAAGACGAGTAAATTAAATAAATTCATTGAAATTAATGAAGTAGAACTGTAACATTCTCTTAACGCTTTGGACTATGACAAAAAATATCATCATCATTGTTGTACAGTTTGTGATAATAAGCTGGGACAATATAAAGAATTAAACTGGAACAACAAAATGCTAAATGCACTTGGAAAATACCGTTTTGAAAATATCATACTATATATTCATTGGCAAACTGTTTTATGAAATGCATATAATTGATTACTACCCAAATTACCTGTGTTATTTCTATTTTCTAAATGCCAGAATAATAGGAGAGGTTTTTACTTTCTTTTCTATTTTTTAAAGTCAGATGTTTACATACACTAAGATCACTATGCCTTTAAACAATTTGAGAAAGCCCAGATGATGACATCATGGCTTTGGAGGGTTCTGATAGGTTAACTGATGACATTTGAGGCAGACATTTGGAGACATGTCCTGCGGCCTGATGAAGCTAAGACTGATCATCATCCCAACTGTGAAGCACGGGGGTGGCAGCATCATGCTGTGGGGGTGTTTAGCTGCAAGAGGGACTGGTGCATTTCTCAAAACAGATGGCATAGTTAGGAAAGTTTGGACGTAAATGGTTCCGCCAAATGCACAATAACCCTAAACATGCCACCAAATTAGTTACAATAGGGATTAAGGTCATTAAAGTCGGTGTTTTGAAGCCGTTTACGAGTGAGGCGGAATACAAACCAGACTCAGGATGAATGAACAAAAACTACTGTGAGGAGCCCAAAACATTTGACCCAAGTCAGTTTAAAGTCAACGCTACAAAATATTAAGGAAAAGTACGCGAGTCATTTACAAAGTCCATTTAAAAACAAATTCTCTCACTGCTCTGGCAGTTGGCAAATAGAAATCATGTTGGTCATTTAAAAATTAAATTAAAAATTATTAACAATTAAAAATAATAGTAGTAGTAGTCATTTAAAAAAAAAATCTTATTTTTTTTACATAATTCTACAAAAATGACTACAAAAATTGTTATGAATTTGTAATTGCATTTATGGCAGAGTAACATAAATGTTGTAGTGATTAGAAAACCAGTTACTTGTAAACCTTCTGTAACTGCATTTTAGTTGGTTAAGGTTCCCAAAACCAGTAAGACATATTATATACACACACACACGTATAGACACATATTTACATATATA
>JBAMYA010000013.1:6527366-6543933 GCA_037176975.1 Arrhamphus sclerolepis
GGTTTCCCCCCCCCCCCCCCCCCCCATTCTGAGTTAATGCTTTGAAAACTGTGAAAACCCTTTGTTTTTAGTTCAGAATGGGCCATGGTGCAGATTATGGTTACCTTGCTGTTCATTGGTTCAGGCTGATGTCAGGTGCCTGTCTTGTCCACAGAGACTGTATCTGTTTCCATGTTTTCATCCTGCTCTCTTACTCCCACAGTTTTCTGCTCTGTGCTGCTTCCTCTGCACCGGTGGGAAATGAGATTCATTGAATGCTCCCTGCAGTCAACAGATGGCACATGCAGAAAAATTTTCAAGTGTTCTTGTACTGCAGCACTTTGACCTTGATGTAGTTTTGATACGGTCTAGCAAACAGATCCTTTATCTCAATTGTCTTTACTTGCTCTTAGCTTTGAAGTCCCACCACTACTTGTGCTTACCCTTCCCAATTTAACACAGAGAAAGTCTTCTCTCTTTTTTTAAATCTCACAATTTAGCTCACTTCAGAACCAGCTCAGTGGCTATAACCTCAATTTCTGTTACCTTAATGAACATAATGAACATACAGCTGGCTTTAGGGAAGTGAATGTCAGCTCAAACTCAGCGATCAATAACACAGAGTGCAGTCCTGTCTGTCTCCTGGTCTTTTGTCTCAGTGCAGAATGAGCATCAGCTGGGGTCAATAGCATAATGGAGGCTACTGTAACTGGGAGGGGCATGGAAAGGGAAGCATAATGTGTACCGCTAAGGGAATAAATGAGTGTGTTTCCTTGGAGACTGTGTGTATATGTTTTTAAATGCTCTGGAAAACCTTCATCAGCCTTTCTCATGCATCATATCGATAACTCGGTCACTTTCTGTCTCAGACTCTCACCGAGCCTGCCATTTTTACCAGGGAGACCAGCTGTGACTGTCGTGCACCGCATGAAAAGCTCACAATCGCCCAGGCCCGTCGAGGCACCCCAGGTAAACCTCCTCCTTCCTTTGCTTTCATTCCACACAGACGGCTTCCAAGTCTGATCTTTTCTTTTGCCACTTTAATCTACAGTTCTTTCACTGTACTGCATTGTGCATCATGACTGCTTCTATGGCAACTTTTTAAGATATCCCAGATCTACAACCACTGATACTTGAGCAGCAGCTGCTCCACTACCATACATTATATGTGCAGTGGTCAGCCATCTCTCCTCATAAATCAACGTACAAATCCCAAAGCAAAAGCTTGTCCTATTAACGTTTGGTTACTTTATTAAAAGTAAAAGTCAGAGATCCCCATTTACATGTATTCAGGCTTTAATGCGTGTTCGGCAGCAATAATAGAATCAAGTGTCCAACCTCATTGATTCATTTTTACTCTGACACACACCCTCAGCCACAAGACTTTATATGAACAGACGAGTGCCTTTGTCAGTTATATCCAGTTAATTTTATATGTCACTGGTGAAACAGCGGATGCATTTCAAGGGTCTGATAGAAGTCGAATGCACCGAGCACCACAAATTAAAATGATGTGTTTGAGCACTTATAAAGTCTAGAGAACATGAGCTGTTTAGCTTACCTTAACATGAAAGGGTCAAGTGTATTTATAACTTCTGCATTCCTTTAAGAAGACACTTTGTATCTGCACACCGGTTCACTTTCTCAGTTTACTGGAAAAAAAACAAACAATTACCTGCACCTTATCTCTGTTTTTTGTGTGTTTTTCCCTTGTATTATTAATCCTGTGCAGTTAGTTTTGTTTATCTGTGCCTATGTTGTTTATTTTCAGTGGACCGGCCTGTCAGAGTGTATGCAGATGGCATCTTTGATCTGTTTCACTCTGGACACGCTCGTGCTCTCATGCAGGCGAAGAACCTTTTTCCAAACACCTACCTCATAGTAGGAGGCAAGACAGACCACACACCCGAAACAAGCCACACAGATACCTGCAACTGATCAGATTTCCTTGTGTTTCATGAATCTGTGTGTTTTCTTCTTTTTTTGTTTTTTACAAGAGTTCTCCTGTATGTTCAACTAACAGTGTGCAGTGATGAGCTGACCCATAAGTACAAGGGTTTTACAGTCATGACGGAGCAGGAACGTTACGAAGCTCTGAGACATTGCCGCTACGTCGATGAAGTTTTGAGAGATGCACCTTGGACTCTCACGCCCGAGTTCCTCGAGAAATACAAAGTATGTGAGCCATGACGACTCGATGCAAAAACAGAATAACATGGATTAATGTGTATTGGTGATTTTACTTCACACAG
The DNA here is from genome assembly GCA_037176975.1 of Arrhamphus sclerolepis. NCBI lineage: Eukaryota > Metazoa > Chordata > Actinopteri > Beloniformes > Hemiramphidae > Arrhamphus > Arrhamphus sclerolepis. The sequence goes on from JBAMYA010000013.1 coordinate 6,529,598, forward strand.
ATTACTGATTACCTGTAATTATTTTACAGATCAAGTAGTTGTGTGTTTTCCTCAAGTATCTTTAAGAGGAAGCTCTTATCATCATATTGAACAACGTCTCTTGATAAGATACCTTGTAGATATGACTGCAGGGTGTGCAGAATGATATATTTATGACCAAACCCTTGTCTGGTACAACTTAAAACATGCACAGTATATTTCAAAGACCTAGTGTGTATTCATTTGATATTTTATACCTTGTGTTTGTCTGTCAGTGCTGCACTTTCTGCCATACAGTTTGTGTCCTTTGTTTGTCAGATCGATTTTGTGGCTCATGATGACATCCCATACTCCTCTGCTGGCAGTGAGGACGTTTATAAACACATCAAGGAGGCCGGTCAGTGCGCAATGCCCTTAAAAGATGAAATAAGTTTGCATATTCAGTCCTAAAATGTGCCTCAGACGTTTATCAGATTATGTTTGTTGTTACTGTGTGTGCCGGTCAGGTATGTTTGTTCCCACACAACGGACAGAAGGGATCTCAACCTCTGACATAATTACCAGAATTGTCCGCGACTACGATGTTTATGCCCGACGCAACCTTCAGCGTGGCTACACAGCTAAGGAGCTGAACGTCAGCTACATCAACGTAAGACTATAGTCACTTCTATGGGTTTGAGCTGCTTCAGTTGCTTTATCTCTGAACACTGAATCATCCATGATTTGATATGAGACAAGTATGACCTCTGATGGTTCTAAAGTCAGTACCTGCAACTACACAGGCTCCTGCAGCATAAGACACGGTAACAAACAAAATAAAAAAAGAAAAAGGTGGCAGGATTTATGTCTGAACTCATAAAGTTTGGCTTGAGCTTAACATTTTATCTGTACTGTACTTCAGTTATGAACGTCAACATTCTGACTGATAACGTATCAGCGTTGGTGATAAGTTAGAGCTGCCAAAAACGGTTGGTCTAAACTGTTCAGTGTATTGCTACAGAAGGTAGTCTCTTGCCATGATGGAGTGATTCACCTCTTTGAAAACTGCTTGTTATAAAGGAAAAGTAGCAGCAGTTCAGTTTCTTCTATTATAGATATGTCATATTACTTGTTAATATTCTCTTGAACCCATTAAAGTCCTTCCAAATTATGTTGTTTTTTTACATCTCTGTAATGCTTCTTCTCAGGTTCTGAGAATGTTGGGTTGGACTTCAGCTGGGTTTTTACTGGTCAACATGAACCGGTTCTTGGTTCACACTAACTAGTCTTTCTTTAGGAGAGCAGATTTTATCAGTAATGGCAAGAGCCGCCTCCACAGCCGACATTTCCCATCTCATTTTCTGAGATAATAACTGGCTCACAGCAGCTTTTGGAGAAATTCAGAAGTACAGAAATCTGCCCTTTCTAACCATAAGTGCATCGTCAGTGTGTTCAATAAAGCCATGAGATTCAAAATTTAATATGTGTTATCCATATAGTCAGAAGACAATCAATAATAAAGCAAAAAAAAAAAAAATCCTGGTAATTCAAAATGATTTGCTGTGCTTGCATCATAATAGCAGATTTTAAGTGTTTTTCTCACATTGAATGACATGTTCGGCCACTATGCATCGCAGCTGTATTTGTCATGCAACCAGATGAAATAATGTTTTTTTTTTTCTTTTCTTTTTTTTTTAAGTCTTCAGATTCTGGGGTGAGTTTGTACAGTATTTCCTTTTTCTTTAATGACTATTCCATCAACATTTGATCCCTTCAGGAGAAGAAGTACCGGCTACAGAACCAAGTGGACCGCATGAAGGAAAAAGTTCGCACCGTTGAGGAGAAAAGCAAACACTTTGTTTACCGCGTGGAGGAGAAGAGTCATGACCTCATTCAGAAATGGGAAGAGAAATCTAGAGAATTTATTGGCAACTTTTTAGAGCTTTTTGGACCTGATGGGACATGGGTAGGTAAAACATCTTTCAAAATGATGCAAATATTTGAATATTAACATATGTTAAGTATTAAATCATCTTTAACTGTATACATTTGAGCATGCACTCACAAAGCCGTTTCCTTAATAGTACATTGGACTTGGACTTTCCTTTTGTTTCATCTTTGTGCAGAAACAAGTGTTTCAGGAACGCAGCGGTCGAATGCTGTCCTATGCTCTGTCTCCCAGAGAGTCACCCTGCAACAGTCCTCCCCGCGAACTGTCCCCCCTGCGCTCTCCCTCTCCCCCATCTCCCCCCACCCGCTGGCACAGCGCGCGACCGTCGCCTCCAACGTCACCCAAAGGAGCATCAGCCTCTATAAGCAGCATGAGCGAAGGCGATGAGGACGAGAAGTAGACGGACTCCTGAAAGCATAAAAAAAAAACAACACACACACACACACACATTTCACACACAGTGCACTGCCTGGGAATTCTTCACTAAAACACACACTCACTCCTACAAACACTGACTGGAATCCAGGAGTTTCATGTCGGCAACATGCGGATTTGCAAGGCTGACAGGTGATTTGGGGGGAAAATGTAGTTTTGAGCTGCACAGGTGAGCAGCTGCCACTGTCTCTGTTGTCAAGACAACCAAGCATGCTGAAAGAAGAGAAGAGGAGGACTGGGGTTTCCTGTATGTCGTCAGTAGCTTATAGTTTAAGATGGACTAGAATCCAAAAGGATTTGCTTAGGACTGATAGACTCTCACACAGCTTTCCTGCAATATCACTAAGTTGCTTTTTGTCCCGTTATGTCTCTCAGTTTCTTTTTAAGATGTCGAGTTTTGTCATAAACACCAAACCACCAGATGTGAGAAAGTACGAGGGTTCGGGAACACTGTGTCTGACATTCAGTGATGTAAACAGGGACTGATTTGAGGAAGATAATAATAATAATAATGATAAGATAATTTCTGTAAAATAGCAGAGGCGACCCAGTCTCCTGGCTCTCAAAGACAGTCACTTCTAGATTGCAGCCTTTTAGCATAAAAAAGTCAAGAAACGTTCATTTTACTCATCACTGATGCCAATGACCAGTTTCTAAAAATTGTTTGTAAGACACACATGGGAGGATGTCTGTGGGGAAATTACAAGTCTGCGTGCAGACTGGATACTGGTAGCTGAAGTAATTTCACTAACATCATCCCACGAGGCCCAGACTGCAGCTATTACACTGAACTCCCGTTTTTTTTTTTTCGTAACTCGTGATTGTGATGAGGCACAGAAAGCAGCTTTCAGATGATCGCCCTGAAGGTAAACTGAGATTTTGAGCTCGCATCTGGAAAGTAAATGGAGTCACTCTTCTGATGTCACGCAAACAAAAGTCCTTTAGATCATCCAGCAGGTTTTACACAAGTTACCTCACACAGCAACCTATTAATCCAAACTTTCTTCGTTTTAGTTTTGTCATCAGACATTGTTTGACTTGTTGGAATATTTCAAAAATATGAAAATCTAAGCTCTCTGGGTTGTCAAAAGCCTGAGCTCAGTCCCTAATGTTTTTATTGGCATTGTCAGAAATGCGCAAAACAAATCTTTTGCTTTCAGGTCTGCTCATCCACACCAGGCTAAAACAGACCAGTCTTCCATCCTAACAATAAATACCATAATACAATGAAGAAACCTAAAGATATGTTAGTCTGCACTATAACATTTTCAGAATGTCTTTTTTTTTTTTAATGTTCCAACAGCTTGACATGTAAATAAAAATGTACAACAGGAAATAAACTGAAGTGCATGTCACACATTTTTAATCGCATAACAACATGATAGATGGATCACAAACAACAGTTTTCTTTATTGTCAGGTTGTATAATTGGTACAGTAGTGGGTTTCATGCTGTATATCGCTGCATGGATCCCTCCACCTCGAGGAGTTCATGCACACAAATACATCATTTCAGCAGGATGGAAAACACAGTGATCACTCCACACTGTATATACAGCATACAAGTTCTATTTAGTTATAGGTGCAGTACTCTGCAATAAGTCTAAGCACAGTCTTCAATGGTGCAGGTTAACAACTGTTGAGCTGGAAAGATGCTCAGTCTTTTTATGTCAAGATGTGAATTTATTCGGTGCAGTCCGCAGGAAGACCACACCTTTTATGCACACATCAACTGCTAATATATAACACAGCACTTCCTCTGTAGCAGGTGTCACTTGGTGAGGCTGGTAGCTTTCAAAGGCATTGGCAGTGATGAAATCTTAGAGAGGCTGAAATGTGGAGAAGCTACAGGATGTGGAAGTTGTCATTACTGAACTCTTCTTTCAATTCACATCAGGTGAAGCTGAAGGAGACGAGAAAGAGGAAATCGATTCAGATTGATAAAACTCCCCATCATCTGCTTTTTAACATCTGGGTCCAGGTTTGGGTAACACCTGATTAAAATCTGCTTCTTTTCTTTTTTTTCCTCTTTTTTAGTAATTACAAAAATTAAGTGTCTATTACAAGGTGCCGACTTGAGATCTGACCTGATTATTAGTTCTTGTTGGAGTGTTAAAATGACACTATAGAAGCACCTTAAATAAGGACAAATCCATGCAAAATTAGTAAAGTGCAATAAAAAAAAAAAAGAAACTAATCAGTATTGTCCATGTTGTACAACTGAGATGGTTCGATCCACATTTTAGTAGCCAGAGAAATGTTAGTGGTTCACCATGTTTGCCTTTGCCAGCGTTTCCAGACACTCAGCTATGTGTGCAAAAATAAAGTTAAATAAAATAAGCAGTCTACAATTTTCAAAAATTATAATAAAAAAAAAAAAATCAACAGTAATCATCAACAATTAAAAACCTTTCAGGTTGAAACTTTTTTTTTTTTCCCACCGCATGTTCTAACTCATTCATTTTCACTCAAGACAGAATTTTAAAAACGTAGAAACTTTGTTCAAACCCATTCAGAAGACTGAAGGGATCGGTAATAATACAAATGAGACACAAGGCTGACTGGACGAAGCCGAAAGCAGGGTTAGGGTAACAGGTCCGAGCTGAGAACATGTCATTTATCCACCACGACAGGTTTACAGTACCACGTTTTTATTAAGAAACTAAAGAAGTATAGAATTGTATCCCACGTTAGATGTGACAGGTCCATTCCTTCCAATGAGGATTTGCTGGTGTGTTTAAAGCTACTCAGCAGATAACAGCAGAACACGCTGGTATCTGAGCATTTCATAAGCATCTACCTGACGCTCATTTGGTCCTTGTTTAATCAGGACATAGAGCTGGGCAGCAGGCAGAAATGTCTCATGGGGGTGAATACCATCAGTCAATGGTCTGTAGTTTGGAGAGAATAGCCAAAGATGAATAAAAAACAAAAAAAAAAAACACACTAAAAAAATACTCTTACTGCTCTCATTTTTATCTTTTCCCTTCATAAGTATTGTTCAAGCTCCAAATGAGCCTTTCAGGTTTCAAAACACATCAAATAAACCTTAGTTTCTGGAAGTAAAGCTTTCTCTCACTGACAAAATGAAATTCAAGTTCACCCTTGATGCACTGCTTCCTCTGTCTTTCAAAAGGTGCCATTATTTTATCATCTACACATATTTTGCTTTTCATATCCTATGACAAAAAAAAAAGAAAGAAAGAAAGAAAAGTGCAACCAAAATAAGTCTTTGCCATGCTCATGACACACTGGCCTAAATGTGCGTACAGTCACAATTAGAACAAAACCTCCTCCTTCCATTTGCCCTGAAACTGAAACCTCTCATGACTTTGCAAATGTTTTGAGAAGGTGAAACAGAATGCAAGCCTTTGCTTGTGGTGAGAAAGACACTCAATCAACAGAGCATGGCTTATTCAGCCACAGGGAGCGGCGCCTAGTCAGCAAAGCTGGGATGGGCCGAACTGAACAAGACGGAGGAGAGAGCGGTTAGCTGGTGAATTTAGCTTGAATACATAAAGTCAAGATTCAGCTAAATAACTGATCATTCACAAATGGAGTTAAACACTGAGAATCTACAGTCAAGACGAGGTTCAATTTGAACTCAGTTGTGAGTTGCAACATTGAAAGCTACGCTGAGGATGTTTATTGCCATTGGGTACAAATTTAAGTCAAAGGGATTCCACCTTAACAAACCTTTAACGAGTGGAATGTAAAAGCAAGTCTGATGCTAAATAAATCCTTCACCCAAGGGCAACATTTCAGCATACATGCTCCACGCAGTGTGCGGGCATTTTGGATCCCAGCAGAGGGCTGCGATAGCGGGCAGAGTTATCTGTTGGCTTTGTATATGGACTTGCTGGCATCACGTGGCTCTTTGCTGGGGTTGCTCCAGTCATCCGCCTCGGGGCTGGTCTTGTAATGCCGCCACGCTGACTTGTTGAATACAGGCAGGCGCTCAAAAGACTCACTTGACAGAGCCTTTAAGTTAGGAGACAAAACATGAGAACGAAATTAAACAATCATCTGATGATCGACGTATAACACATTTATCGACACGCAGGACTTCACTTCTTAGCAGCAGGTGCTCAAACCCAAAGAAAGAGGCACAATCAGTTAAATGACATTATTTACATTTATTTATACTTTATTTATACATTAATTGTGACTTTTTTGTTTTTAAAAAAAAAAATCGCAAAACTGAAACTTTTGCCTTACAACTGTGACATTTTTCTGTTAAAACAAAATTAAAAAAAATGCAACCTTTTGTAATAATAAAATATCGACTTTTTCAAAATCTGAACTTTTTGGCATAAAATTACACCTAACTGCAACATTCTAAAATTGCACTTTGCAATTTCCCAATTTTTTAATTTAAAAAGTGATTTTTTTTTTCATAAAATTTCAAATTTTGCAAAATTGGGACTTTTTGACACATAATTATGACTTTTACTTGCAAAACTGTGAATTTTGTATAGCTGCAACTTTATGTCTTATAATTACTACATATCATTGTCAAATCATTAATAAATCACTACTTTTTCACTTAATAATGCAGCTTTCTGGCATAATATATTACCTTTCACAAAATCAGAACTTTTGACATAAAATTTCCTAAAATAAGGCATTTTTGTTGCTAAATCACAAATTTCAAAAATATTACAACTTTGCCGTAACAAGCAAATCTTAGTCAAGAAATCTGAAATTTCACAAAGTCATGGCTTTTTGTCATAAAACCACAACTTTCTGTAACAAAGACGTGAATACTTCTTCCATTTCTATCTTCGTCTGGTGACCATAGCAACAGACAGATGCCAGCAGCATCTCCTCGAAAATGCATCAAATAAGTGATTCAAAGTGTCAAAGTTTCGCAAAAGATCAAAATACTCATTTAAATGGAACAGGCTGAGTAACAAGCAGAGTTAGATCACTTTCAGAGGCAGTCAGCCCACTGCAATACACACACACACACACACACACACACACACACACACACACAGCACATTTGGCTGACTCGTGTTACCTTCAGATAGATGACAGCATCTGTGCCAACTCCCTCCATTGAATAGAGCTTCAGGTCCCCCTGGAAGTATCGGGCGTAGAGTCGTGAAATGGGTAAACCATAGCCAAAACCAGCCTGTAATAGGGAGAAAAATGACAGCATTAGTTACTCAGATGTCACGGCATTTATCAAAAATGCATGGGAAGGTTTTTGTCACCAGGGCCTATGCAGAATTACTCTGAATGTGTCTGAATGTAGGTACCAGAGGGACAGCTCCTGGCTCCAGGCTTGGCGTTGGGGCAGTGGAGTACATGTAGTTAAACAAACGGTCTATCTTCCTCAGAGGAACTCCTCCGCCTCTGTCACTGATCTGGAAGAGAAGGAGACAATGAAGCAGCGAGACAAAAAGCTCAAGCATCACTAAACTTTTACATAATGGTGTCTGGGAGTCTGTTTACCTTGACTGAGAGATCTTCTTTACCCAGAGTGACTCTTGCCTTTACTGGTGGTAATCCCTCCTCATTGTTCTCATGAAGCTCCACGGTTGCTCTCATCGAGTTCTGCAATCACCCCAAGAAGTCATTAATTAAGCTCAGCAGGAATCCTCAGATTTTTATTTTTCAATCACATTCTAATTTATTTCACTCAAAGCTAGTTACATGAACAGCACCAGCGCTGCCCTGCTCACCTTGAAGAGCTCAAACAACATGTGGAACAGATGGGAGGGCACGTACACTACCTGGATGGGCTTTTTAGGAGCTTTCACTAGAAGATAAAAATGCGAGACGTGTGAAACATTTACAGCAAACACACGCACGCACATAATTGCTTCTTTGGACGTTAATGAGAGGGGGAGCTCCAGTCATTATGCGGCTAAATGTGGAGCCACAAGCTCTAAACAGAATAACAGGACAGCTGTTATACAGTTATGCAGCAGATTACAGAGACAAACGGTCAAAGGATGAAACTCTCTTACTGTTGAACTCTTCAATCTTTAGCTTGGGAGCAGCTGAGTAGTACTTCTCGCATAGCATCTTGGCAGTGTCATAGGCATCTGATGGAAAAAGCAACACAAGGCAACTCAGATCTAATCGTGCTCATTGTTTATGTTTGGATTCCTGTCACGTGTCGCTTATATGGTTTTTATCCCTTCATGGTTCGTTCAGAGTGCAACTACGGATCCATCCTGCTGGAACGCCCTTGTTACAATTTGATTAGTTTGTGATGTAGATCAGAAAAGGCAGTTAACAGCATTTCTGGAGTTTTAAGTTGAGGTCTGGAAGATCATGAAAAACATATGAGGAGAACTGGTCATAAAAGACCTTCAGGAAGGTTTAAAAAGCTGCAGTGGCTACACCATGCAGACAAACCTGCTCATACCTTCCACATAAAAGTCTGATCTAAGTGAAGCGAACATCTACACACGCTTGATAACTTTTAGAAACAAATCCGGTGGACTGATGGAGTCAAAATAGAGCTTTCTTGTTTTGGAGTGAAAAGGCTGCAGGACGACATTAAACAAACACGTCCCTATTAAGAACAGGTGATGATCAATCATGACTGCTTTGCTTTTGTTGCAGCCAGTAGAGCAGGGAACATTTCTTTGGCAAAGACGCAACAAACATGATGATATGTTTGTTTGAAAAACAAAAGAAAGAAAAAAAAGAGAGAGCTGAACATGAATAAAAGGAAGTTCAGGGAGTTTTCTGCACAAAACCGTGATCTTAAACAAACCTCAGAATCCGCAAGAGATAACTACATAAAGAAACAATCTGATGTTTTGTTTTTTTACCTGAACAGAATGGAAAAAAAAAATCTCTGGATAGATTACACAAGAGCTAAACCCCTAAACTCCCTGCTGATACGAGGAGGAGGGGGCTTGTGATCTTAAAGCAAAGTTACTATTAAGCTGTTTCATTTTTGCAGATCACAAATTGTTTAAAAACAGAAATATAATGACAATTAAGGGTATCAGTGAAATGCATAACAATAGCATGTACCTGCCCAGTCAAAGTGCTTAACCTATCTGCTACTCTGCATAGCGATCCACATGTGGGACTGCTGTATACACATCTGGAAGAAATTTGTAGGAGGTCCACCAAGTCTTAATGTCTGCACAACACATGCATCTTTTCCTGTAAATAGCTTTGAATTCAGTTCCTGGAAGACGTAAAACAGCTCGAGAGATGAGAATTCCTGATTCCATGTTGTTTTAAACAGATTTTAAATTGTATATAAAGTGTGCAGGAGCTTCACGCTAATCATTTATGACAACACCTACAGCAGCTCCTTGAACTCACACAGGCCAGTCCCAACTTAAAGGTAGGGTAGGCGACTTCTGGAAGATGTCATATCTATTAAAAGAATATTCTGGAGTTGAATCAACCCTCAGTGTATTATCAGATGGTAATGAGTGCAAACTTTCATTAGGGACCAAAACAATGTGAATCCAAGCAGGTTTTTTTTTCTTGAATTGAATATATATTTGCATAAAAGTCATTAATATTAGCCTGCAGGGCAAGTAGCAACATCAGCCTCTGACAAGATTCAAGGTTCTTTGTATGTGTGCAAAAAGAGCATTTAAAAGGATTGCTTGCACGGGCATATTGTTCTGTTTGCTGCTATGTTGTTGAAAGTCTACTATCAATAGATGCAAAACGAGTTGGCCTCTGATTCCAACGCTCGTCTTTAACCGATGCGACGGAAACAGAGACCGTGAACTCTGAACTCAGGTTGATTTTGCATGCGAGATCAACTGAAAGCATTTCTTAACTTCTAAACATAAATGACGGTCGTTGGACTCACCGCTGACAACGTCTGCTACGCTGCAGCTGGGGTCAATGCTGCCGATGTGTTTCGGAAGGGCTGGGTTGGTATCGTTACCAAACAGGAGCGCTGAGCAGCACAAATACATGGAAATAAAACTTAACCGCAGTGAGCAGATGAAACAAGACTTCATGCCAGCGATCCAAATGAAACAAATGTGAGACTCACTATGCTGGTTGATGAGCATGCGGAAGGAAATGCGGTTGGTGTAAAAGCGGTCGAGGAAGTACTGAATGTTGCTGCTGATGAAGGGGTCAAAGCCAAACCTCTCCTTATATTCTATGACCCCCTGAGCCATGGTGGGAACCACATCGTTGTGTCGGTTCCGGATCTCAATCAAGACCTCCAAGAAGCTTCAAAAAAAACAAAACAATTTAAAAGACCAGACCACCATGCAGACTGCCAGTAAATTCTATACACATTGTCTGTATAATCCACAATTCAAATCTTTCCTTTGTTGCTCTACTATCATTGAGCCATAAAATGTTCAGGTCAGTGCAAGTATCAGTTTACATATTTCTCTTTAATTTCCAATTGGCTGAGCAGCTCGCGGAAATGTGCGCACCTAGCAAAAAGGCTGACCAAAATCCCTGTTTGTTTATCAGTCAGACATGGCTATTTATCAAACAGGCGCTGTTATGGTATACACACACACACACACAGCATAACCTGTGCTGTCAGCAGTGATCTATCTGCGCTGAGGTGATTAGCTACAGGCGAGTGACTCTAACAGTTAGAGCTTCTTAAGCCAGTTTATAAGAGCTTGCTGCTCCATGAAGTCGTACATCATGCGCCTCTAAATCTGATCGGAAACACCACTCACTCATTCAGAGTGTGAGGATCCTCTGGCTTTCTGTTCTCATAATCCAGCAGCTCCACAAAACTCTGCATGTACCTAATATGGCAAACAGAGGTCAAAAGTCAGCTTTTATACACTGCATTTAACAATGCTACCATTATAAACGTTATCGTTTGGCAGCCATACAAAGAAGACTGCTTACCATTTCTGGACCAGTCTGACGGAGGGCTGGCTGAGAAGGTTGTCAGGCAGCAGGTTGACCTCTCTCATGGTGTTAGCCAGCCGTACGGGCAGCTCCTTACGCAGGAACATGTAGGATGTTTTCTCACATGCATTCTCCCTGCCTGAGAGGACGAGGGAAGAAAGGATCATCATTCATCAAGGTTTAATCTCTAAAGAGGCCCCTTCCCAGTTTGCAGTTATTCTCAACCATGAATGGCCTAATGCTTCGATTATTCTGACGCAGCAGTCGTTGTGTGAGCGAACGGTGACATCGAGACCAGCCCATAACCCTTAATACGAACACCAGGGGCAGCCTCCATTCATTGCAGTGCTCATCATAAACAGTAGGTGTCACTGCAAAGAAACGACACTGCAGCACCACAGTAGCACTATAGCAACATGTAGAAAAAGTAACAAAAACACAACTACACAGTTTCAAATAATAAGTTTAACCTTTAAATGGTGTTTTTTTTTTCTTTTCTTCAATTTGCTGACTTATCAGGGCAAACCACGGACTGTAAATAACGTGGGCCAGTCTGGCTACTTGGGAGAGATACTCTCAAGGGGCAGGAGCTAAAACACAAGAGGTGAAGAAGGAATAGTGTTTGAAAACTTTAAAATGTGTGCACTTATTGCAGTACTCCACTATTATAAAACAGTAAAACTGATGTGAGCATAATCGGCTTTTTAAAAACATATTTCAAGCTTCTGGTCCAGTTTTACTTTAAGAATAAACTTTTCCTGCAAAATAATAATAAAAATAAAAAGGTTTCTGCCACTAGCGGAACTTGTTTATTAGTATGATTCTCTGTTCTCTGACCCTGAGATTAGAAAGGTATGTATAATAAAACCTCGACTGAATTGTAGTAGACATTTGCAAACCTTGTCAGTCGTGCCAAAAATAAATGCCATGTGTTTTTTGGTTGTTTTTTTTTTGGTTTCCAACAACTTACTTAGCAGCAAAGTGCAGTTGGTTTTTAGTATCCAGCTCTTAACATGACACCTAAAAAGCATCGCTGCCTCTCTGTACTTTCTGTCTGTCAGCGTGAGCTTGAACCGTTTCTGCAAATTACACCATAAATCTTTGGAAGAGATAGGGAGAAAAGAAGAAGTTAAAGGTTTTTGGGGTTTTTTTCCAGAAAAGATTTGCTGTGGTAAAACGGGTTTCGCGAAGACCCACTTTACACCTTTAACTTGACCTGAACCTGGTTTACAGTACACTGTGCTCACATGGCCCAGCTTCTCATGTGTGCAAGGGAAGGATCCCACGTGAACCTTTTCAGCGCTCAGCAGAGAAAACCATGACACACAGCGGAAAATCTGCTTCATTCAGGTTCTTCCAGCTTCCAAAAAAGGAAGAGAGAGCATCATGAGTATGTCATAGAAAACATTATTTCTTTTGCAAATGATGTTGCCACACGACTCTGACAGTGGCAAGACTCCAACAGAAACACATTTTGTGACAGAAGAAGTTAATATTTAAATAGCCCAGAGACTGTGACATACCACTTTAGCTTTAAGGAAACACTTACCCTGCATCTATAATACCAGTGAAAGACTTTTAAAATGATATAATTATGTAGTTAGACTAGAAACTGTGAAGCCCGTGATGACACATCACAGTTCTGTGTGCGAACAAGAGTCATCAGCCGACTATTCCAGGATGGTTTGTCATTCGCTTCCTTGTGAAAAACACCGGTTCTGTCTTTTGGCCAACTGCTTTCTTGATAAGTTCAAGACCTTCATTCTTAACGCAACAAGTACCACGCAGTTCCTGTTGCTCACATCCAATTCACAGCTGTGAGGACATATTACATAACAGGCATGACATGCCTTTAATCACAGATGGATTAAGAAAAGCCTCGAGGAGAACAAGACCCAATTAATAACCATCATCTTGCGTTTGAACTCCCATGTCTGAGTGTGGTGAAATCAACTTGTTAAGAATAAATAATCATTGTTGAGAGCATTCTGTGTACAGCAATGTTACAGTCAGTGAAAACACCCGCATGCACTAAGAAATGTAGCAGTGTAAACATGCAGGGTGATCAGTTTGCCTGCTGCTGCAGCTCTGGTTGGCTGTAGCAGTAGCTGTCAATTTAAATGTCACATCTGATCATATGGTCATGACTAAGTATTGTGTTTCAGTGCAGCTTGATGAACTTTTTTCTATTAATAACAAGTCAGGGCTTGCATGTGACACTTAAAAATATGCAGTAACCGTTGATGACAGTGACAAAACAGAAGAAAGTAGAGGAAAAGGCCGCTGGTGTTGTTGTCTTCCTTAAGAGCAAGTCATTCTCTGAAGATGCTATTTCTACGGAAACTCACCAAAATCCAAAAACTGCTTAATGGAGAGCGGGGACGGTGAAAACCTGGAGTAATACTCGATTTTAGGGTTTGCGTTTTTCAGTAGAGACGTGAAGATCCTCATTTTGAAAGTTTAACGATGATGTCTGGGTTTGACGTGAGGGAGTGAGTCAGAAGAAATACGAGCATTTCATCCCCGGTAACGATGGCGGACGCACGGACTGTCCTTCTCCCTCATCCACTTCCACATTTCCTCCGTCTACAGCGGACTCGACACCACCCCAGAAAAGTATGTCCATAAGAAAACAGGTTAGGACACAAAGAGCTCCCAATACGGCTTCCTGGATCTACAATTCTGGACATTCAGATCGGCTCATCGTTGTTAAGCCGAACGAAGGGACATGTCTATTTCCTTTTAGGTTTTTCAAAATAAAACTTGTCACGTCCGCAGTGAAATTAAAATACATCTCATTATTATTGACATTGATTCATCGTTCATCTTTCTTTGGAAAAAGGAAAACAAAAAAAAAACTATACGAGCATCTAACAAATTTTCTTACTCCTTACTGTGCAGAAGCATTTTTCCTAAGTTTTAATGACATCCATAGATAGCTATTTCCCCGTCTCTTTAATATGCAAATAGTAAATACCTGATGTTCTAAAACCTCAAATATAAGGAATACTGATTAATTCAGTTACAAAGATCTGTATGGGACCTTCTCCTTTAAAATAGTTAAATGGGTACTTGGTTACTGTAAACACTGACTTTTACCTATGAATTGTTTTTGGGGGGGGGGGGGGGGGGGGGGGGGGGGGGGGGGGGGGGGGGGGGGG
>JBAMYA010000013.1:6583237-6601532 GCA_037176975.1 Arrhamphus sclerolepis
ACCGGTGTTAACCAAAAACAATAGCAAAACAAAAGTGAATTTCTTGAACATGATAGGTATGAAAAAAAAAAAAAAAGATCAAACAAACAAAACAATCACACCATGTATATGTCTTTTTGGGGAAAAACAAAAAAATTATCTGAGCAACAACTTTTTTATCATCACGCACCTTTTTTTTTTCCTCCTTTCTTTGGTTCAGGTACGAGGAATTTATGTACATACAAAAATACAGTAGCTTCTCTTCATGATTTGAAAAGAAGCGTTATTTATTTATTTATTTATTGAACTGGTGAAATGTGTGAATATATACACACCACCAAATGGATTGTGCACAAAAATGTTGGATAAATATGGTGAGAAATTGGGCCCTTTGATGGCTCCTTACTTAAAGAAATCTTAGGTCCGACACTGGTGAGACTTGTCCTGCACCGTAAACGCAGTCTGTCGTTCTGCGACATTCACCTGAACCAACTGATTTAAACTCAGTCTTTATACTCACACACCCTCTGCGCAGGTTTCTTCTTCATTTTTATTTTATTTTTTTCTTTTACTATGGGCAGTCTTTTACTTTAATTTTTCTCTTGTCTCCTGTTATGTTGCTGCTTAGCAACAACTCTGCAGCATTTATCACCCTTGTTTAAAAGCTAACATGAATGACTCTCATTTGTTACTCAGAAGTAACCTAATTGGTGCATTCAGGGTGCAGCCACAACGTGTTGCAGAAAAAAAATGTTTAAAAATCTAAATCCCAGGTAAGAGATGACCCAACTTTTCTTTTAGAAGTGTCCAAAGTAAGCAGCTTGCAGTATAGTATTGTTCAAAACTCCAAAATGCAAGCAATATTCTATTACATAACAATGGTACTCTGCTATTGTACACTACTATTGTCTAAACATTTTATTCTTCATTTCTAAACACAAAGATGTTCAAAACTTAGATACTATGTCAACATTATTTTAATTATGATACATTAAGGAGACTTAATGAACCAAAGTTCTGCCAAAAACAAAATGATAATGTGTTGTATAACATCTAATTTTTAACAGCTGCCACCAGTGTTGAAGGACAGTCTGAATAAATGACTCCATGGATTCATTTAAATAATTCTTGTGCAGAAATTGATTATTCCTGGCCAAGCTGTTATCTGCTGCCTAACAAGCCCCTAAGAGTTTTATTTTACAATACCCACCAGTGGTATTTAAGCGGTTAACACACAGTTTATTACAATGGGACAATTTTTAAATTCTACAAAATAGTGAAAGGTAATCACTTATGTATTATCAATTGAAATGACTCCAAGTACTTTCCAGCTTCATATTAAGGTGCCTGCACTTACTTAGTAATATATATGTAGGCTAATGTTCTAATATTTTACTTAGACAGACTCACTTTTTTCTTTGACAATAGAAATTCAAATTAATTTCTTGAGCTAAATTATTAGTGAAAGTTGTGGTTTCAACCGATGTTCAGGAAGATGGCGATAATAATTCTCCCAGTGCAAGTAACCATGTACCACAAATCCTTGCGTACAAACACTCGCATCATGTGATGAATTGCTGAGAGGATTCAGAGCACTTCGGCATGAAAAATATTTAGATGTTCTGATTACCATTTCAGATTGATTCATATATGCAAAGTAAAGTCAAACTCTTCTAAAAGTTAAGATGGAGCATTTTCTTTACTTCCCCACAGTCTCTTTAATCTTCTAATGTAAATCACTGCCCATGGTTAGATACACAAGCAGTTACTAATCAAATGGCAGTGAAATCTCAGTACATCTTCTGAAACTGTGACATATTTCTCAATTATGTCAATAGGTTTTGAAGAATATATTAAGCCAAATAAGAATTTCTAAATGTAATTACACATTAAGGTGCCAAAAGCTGCTTCACACATATTAACATGGCTGTATTACATTATAAGGTGTGAACGTCTCCCTCTGCAGTTTGAATTTACTAGAAAAAGTGTCTCATATTAAACTGATTTCTGTGTTTTTCAGCACTGAAGTGGATGTGAATATACCTCCTTGTTGGAGGTGCCGAGCAGCTTCAGTGACGATACGTCTGATTTGTCTGTTATGTCAGGCTTTTCTGAGAGCGCTGGTGGAGAACACAGCGGACAGCACACAGAGAAGGAGACTGCAGGAGCTCTGCAGTAAACAAGGTGCTGCAGACTATAACCGATATGTGCGGGATCCAAGCCTTAGCGTTTTGGAGCTTCTTGCTGCCTTCCCATCCTGCTCACCTCCTCTCAGTCTTCTTATAGGTCAGTCTCCCTGTTGTTTTCTCACTCACTCACTCCATTATAAGGTTAAATTCTCTGAAGGGACAGTCTGCATAGATGAAGCAGGGTGAAAATGATTGTTGCTTGGTTTGTTTGTTTGTTTCACTGAACAAACTGTGAAAAACATAGAAAAACCTGATAAAAAATACATTAATACTCATAATTTTTGTTTTGGTAATCTTCATGGCACATAACCCATACTTGCACTTGGCTCTGCATTGATCCAGGGTCTACAGCAAAACCATATAAATATTTAAACTGCTTTCCGTTTTTTTTTTTCTATAATACATACATATTTAACGAAAGGCAGGTTTTCATGTTTTCAGACAGAAATGGAGGATGACTGACAGTGGGCTGGGATTTTAACTGCACTTGCACAACAGCCTTGAACCTATTACATTTAAAAGGTCCTCAGGATATGTCAAGTCAGCCTGCTGTAAATATACATTAATTTGAAAATCTTTGCTTTTTTCATCCAGTAGGTGTCACTATAGACTCAGTAAAATAAACCTTTTGAGCACAGGCTTGTGGCTGATTTAGTCACAGCATGTAATTATATATAATGGTCACATAGTGTGAATCAGAAGGCTTTCCAAAGGGTCAACACTCATTTCCTTGTCTCATTATTAAGTCCATGTCACTCACAGCTTTCGTGTCATGCTTTCTGTGGGTGTTGTATCTAAAAGTCAAGATAAATGTATTGTCAGTGTTTATTTGTTAACTTTTGGATAACTTTTTTAGCTGCTGCTTGTGATCTACATACCACATCTCTGAACCTTGGTGCTTGTAGTTGGCTGGTCATTCAGTATAGATCCTAATAAGCTCTGACTGAAACTTACCCGACAGTGAAATTAGTTGGCTGCAACGTCACATACATGTGGAGTTGTCCTCTAAAACAGCTGTGTCACAGCTCTCGGCCTACCCCAATGTCAGTTATTTTAGGCCTACTTGCCAACCACAGCAGCTTTTTTTTTTTTTTTTCCTGTTGTGAACTGATGCAGAAATTGGAAATCCGGACAGTCGTTCCCTCATGAAAAATGTGGTATTTGAGGCTCCTTAGGGCAACAGCTGTTAGGTGGTCTACTGGTGAGCCACGGAGATTTGAAAGGACACAAATGTGCAGGGTCAGTTTGGTCAAAGGTTAATGGTCAACTCTGCCTCAGTGTGTCACCATTAAAGTGCACTGCTGCATTTCTGCGCCGTCCTTGGTTCATTACTCGAACTGAAGCATGGCTGTTTGCTGATTGGAGCTTAGCCTGATATATACCAGTGTTAAATAATGAGGAGGGATGAGTTTAAACCCAGATGTATTTGGCCAGTTGCAAGCTACATATAAATTAAGAAAGAAAGTGGCTTCTCTGAGTCAGCTCTCCTATGGTGTATTATTTCATATGAGGTGTCAGATATAAACTTTGAGGTCAAAACCCCTGATTGGAGATGAGTGATTTTCAAAAGATGTTCATTTCCATGAATGTCTTTTCCCATTCTTTGGGCTGTAATTAAATTGTGCACTTTTTTCTGTATCGTTTTAGATTGACTGTGACTTCTAGAGCAAAAACAAAGCAAACTTAAGTAAAGCAACAGGAATGTGTATGTATCCCAAGAGGTTTAAAACTGGCTCTGGTACAAGGAAGAACTTGAAATTTAAGATGGAATTTCTTGGTTACAGGGAACACACTGTATGTCACATTCTGTATAGTCCTTCTTTAGTCATTCCACATATTCTAACATGCCATGGAAAAGTAAAAAAAAAAATGTTTTGGGAAAATTGTGATATATAGTTACATCCAGACGTATTTGGACAATGGCAGAGAGTGGTTGGTTTTTGCTTTTATACACCACAGCCATGGATTTGGAATAAAACAATAAAAATGTGCAGACCCTCAGCTTTAATTTAATGAGAATATATGCCAATTTACAATTTAGGAATTCCAGCCATTGTAAGGAAATCACTTCCTTTTTAAGGGCTCAAAAGTATTTGGACAAATGACAAGAAATTCATTGACCAGGTGCATTATTTCACAACAAAAGCAGTGGGGATGAGGTGTAGAGTTTATATCAGGTAGTGAGTTGGCCTTTGGCAGATGTTTGATTGGAGCTTCCTATATGGAGCCTCTGGAGATCCTGATGTAAGCGAAGGAGGCCATCATCTTTCTGGAAAACAACAAACAAAAAAACAAAATAAATCCATGAAAGAGAGAGCAAAACCTTAGGTGTAGCCAAATAAAAAGTTTAGTACATTCTTAGAAAGAAAGAAACCATTGGTGAGCTCAACAACATCTAAAGGCCTAGAAGACCACAGAAGGCAACTATGATCACAGAATCCTTTTCTCAGTGAGGAAGAATCATCTCACAACATTGGACATCAAGAATACCCTACAGAAGGCATACACGCATTGTTGTCAAACTCTGCAATCAAACACTTTTGAGCCTTTGAAAACTGAATTACTTTGCCTAAAGTGGCTGCAATAAATGGTAACAAAGTCATGTTTGTGAAGCCTGTCAAATTAAAGCCAAAAGTCAAGACTTTGATCACATGTTTGTTGGTTGTTTTATTTTAAATCCACTGTGGTGGTGTATAAAGGTAAAGAAAAGAAAATCATAAAACCTCTGCCATTGTCCAAATACTTCTGAACCTGAAGTTTCTACAGTTATTTTAAAGTATAATTTGAATTATTCAAAAGTTTAATTTGAATTATTCAAAAGTATAACTTTAATTTGTAATGGCTTATAAATTAGAGTTGGTAAGCTATTAAAAAGGCAAAAACCTTCCCAGGAAGAATTCTCCTCAGCACTTTAATCCCAACAGCCTCTGTCACTCCTCAACAACCTAAGAAACTATTCATGTCCTGGAAGGTTCACACTTTTACTCTCAAGCACTTTGCTACCTTATTTTTATCCATTAAAGCAGTACATCTGCATATAAACTGCAGCACAGACATTTGAGATAAATAGATCATATTGTTGTGCAGTGTGATCGATGAAGCCCCTGCAAATCATTATTTATGAAAACATAGTGGGGATTCTGGGAATAAACTTGCTGGATCAGAGACCTTTTCTTCAAATGGGTATTTGAAAAAAACAAACGACTTTTGCTCATAAGGTTTTAAAAGTGATGTGCCCTTTGTATCTACCAGCAACATCGTCATGGTGCAGTGATCTGAGATGATGGATTGATCGTGCTCTGCTTCAGACGTGCTGTCACTCTGTACAAAAGCAAGTTGAGCACTTCATACGTGCACAGGATTGTGTTAACAGACATGAAACATGTTCTGACGGAGAGGTGTGCGTTTCCACTGGTGTAGAGGATCAGCATATATATATATATATGTATATAAGTCATAATTATTTCAAAAAGTTTTTTTTTATCTCTAGGCTGTTACTTTCTGCTCTTTTTTGTTTTAGAAGCTTTAAAAACATCAAAGATATTTTTTAATCCACTCTGTTGCAGCTTAGCACTAATTATTTCTGCATATGTATTCATAACTGGTTCATTTTGAGTTGCATCTTTAGTTCAAGCATATTGATTGTAAGAACAGCAAGGCCAGTCAGTTATCTTGCTTCACCTTGGAAGTCATTGATGAATATCAATTCCTGTTAGAACTTTTTTTCTTTTTTAGTCTCGAACGTTTTTGAATAGAGGTCCAATTCTTGCTGAACATCTGGCCCATCCCATAAGGGATTAGATGTGACACCAGTATTTAGTAATGATTATGCATGAGGTATTTAAATGCACTGAAATATATTCTATCCCCCCCGAGATAAGATGTACGTTAAAGGAGGATTTCCCCATGCACAGATTACATTCAACCAAATATAAGCTAATGTAAATAAATAAATAGATAAATGAAACAAAAATTGTTTCATATTTTACTTTGTTGACATGTTGGGGGATGTCTTTCCTGTTTTAACAGAAACTGATGAAATCTTAAATCTCACTGGGGTGCTACTTTTCTCTAACTTAAAACTTTAAACTTGTAGAGACTAGCCTATTTTTTTCTCCTAGTATATATCTTAGTAGCACAAGTGGTGCTGATTATGTTTGGTGGAATGTAGCCATTCCATTTTTATACCTACTTTAAGGTGTTAAAACTATATCAAAGAGATGAAGTGGGTCTTAAATTGCAACTCTGTCACTCCAACGCTCAGATGTCAGAGAAATCTAGAAAGAGAGGAGCGACCAGATGTAGTCCAGCTGTTTTTCTTTGTAAGCTGTTTAGGAGAAAGAGTGTTGTTGTAAAGCCTCAGCTGGGACATATGGTGCAGCTTTACTTTTTTCTGGTTTCATCTTTCATGGATATCAGAATAAAATGAAAGTGAGCGCAGGCCAAGAATGTCGCATAACATTCATCCACCGCCCTCACTATCCTCACCCATGTCTAATTACTGGAGCAAGTTACTGCATAAAAACATAGCATGTCCTGTTGCTACAGGGAGAAAAGTTGTTTCATATTTCTCTGATTCTCTCCCACCTTCTCACACATTCAACGTATTAGTCGTAAGAGGGCACCTTCATGGCAGGCATTTAAATAAGTTATGCATCAGCAATCTATGTCCTACTGGCTCCACATCTGGACACGTGGGATTCCAATAACCCTGAGTTTGTAATTTCATAAATATAGAAGTACGTCCCAGAAACATGCTTGGGTGAGGGTTACTGAGGATAGATTGGGAGGCAAGACTCCTCAGTGGACCAAGATGACTTTCACTTTTTTTTTTTTTTAAACTCCTCTCTATCATGGGTGTAACCAGATCCTACTAAGACAACATAATGATTGACATTTGTGCTTGCTTTCCAGAGCATTTGCCAAAGCTACAGCCCAGGCCTTATTCAGCAGCCAGGTAAGGTGACCGAAAAATAAGACTGAAGCTTACATTTTGTACTCCTTGGACACGGCTGTCCTCTGGCATCCTCCTTTATCAAGAAAAACACATTACCATATGTCTAAGTTTACCTTGTTACAAGTAATTGTGGGAATTTCATTCTCATCACATTCTCATCTCTTCACAATAAGTAAAGCAACTGAATTGTTTGGTTATTTAACTCTGACCTCCAATATAGCTGAATCTTTAAATTTAATTGTACATGGAAACAAAATATAGTAGCATTGACAAGAAAAATCTACTATATGACAGCTTTTTCACTAAGCTTTCAAAGGATCTAACATTTAATATGGTGAGAAAGATAGTAAATAATTCTAAAGGAAGTTGTTCAATTTGTAAACTGGCATTTGGATCTGGTTGTAGATGAAGAAGTTGAATTTACAGCATATGGGCCTTACTCTAATAGTAATACAAGTGTATGTTTGTGCTTCTTTGTAAAGTGTGTCTGGATTTACTGGATCAAAGTCTGTACATTTTAGCTCATGTGTCACATGTTTCTCACATTTGATGGAAATTTACTGAAATAATTTCCCATTAAACTCAGTAAAGGAAAGAAACTACATAAATGAATGAACTGTAAATATTGCTTAGCCTTTAGCTAGTTGAGCTTAACTTAAATATGCCAAGTCTTTCTTCTTTTTTCCTCCTGGCCATTGATTGGCTCTTCCTTTTATGGATTAGGGTTTCTTTAAAGCTCATGTGGAGCAGTAGCATCTTACACAACATCAGAACGTCTCATCAGCTCTCATTAGTCTCTCACTTAGCTGCATGTGTGTGCGCGTGTGTGTTTGTGTGTTTGTGCAGAGAGATGGAGAATGGACAGGAGAGAGGGTGGCTGTAGTTTATCAGATGGTGCAGAGACATTAGTGACCTGCATTATTGATGCTGTGGTCAATAGAGGTCTCCAGTGGCCCACAGGAACTGGAAAGTGAAGGATGAGAGCGCACAAGAGTACTTTCACCAGCAGAGAAGATGGGAACAGAGAGGAAGCAGAGGCACTTTTACTGAAGCAAGGCAAACAGAAACTTATCCTTAGGGGACAAATCTGTAGGTGCCTGAGTGTACACAGAAAGATTATTATGTAGCTATATTCATTATAAAATCAGAATTATTGTAATTGCATTTCATTTAACTAATAAATAATATCACAACACATTGTGTTGACTACACAGTTTTAAAATGAAGTGTATCAAACAACTATTGGGAACTCACTCAGCCCAGCGTGTCAACTTTTCAACATTTCAGAAAACACTTCACAAATCAAGAATTCCTCTTCGGACAGTAGAGGCAACCTATCAAATATTGAAAACTGAGAAATGTTTGAATACAGAGCCCTTTCCAAACTAAGACTTTCTGGGATGGTTTCTTTTCTTTTCCTAAATTAAAAAGACAGAGATCTCTTTAAACGTCTACCATCTGCATATATAATTTGAGAAGGTTTGGCTTTCTTGACTGGCTGCCAAAGTACTTTACAATGTTTTGTCATTTCTCATGTAAATATAGGCTACTGTATTTAGAAAAAGAATTCACACAAGGATTCCTGCACAGGTTATTAGTTTTGTTGGATGTTAATGAGGATTTATCCTCCCTCATAACACTCGTAGCTTTTTATACCTCTCTGCATTTCACTGTTTTCTACTTCTTTATCTACCTGTATCATTGTGAGTGCTTTGCATGCACCCTCTCACTTTCCCTTGTCATTCCTTTGCTCTACTTTAAAACACTCTGCGGACCCATCTCTGTAGCTCCAGTCTGAGGCACCCAGGAAAGCTGCATTTCGTCTTCAATGTGGTAGAGTTCCCAGCATGCCCTGGGAGGCTTGCAGGGAAGCGAGGCTTGTGTACCGGCTGGCTGTTTGACCTCATCAATCCTCATCCGGTTTTTCTAGAAAAGGTTGAATCCTCCAGAAGTCTTCCTCTGCCAAAGGTAATGACCATTTGTACATTTGTAGTCATTACCTTTGCTAAATCATTCAAAGTGCTCATTTTTGAGGATACAAGTATTCTGGTTTTCGTGTAGTTGCAACCCGGCGCTTACAACAGAGAGAGGTAAAAGAAAAAAATAGATGTTTCTTTACTTGCTATTTGAACTATATGATTAAGGCCATCCTACCTCTTCTGTCACTTTACTATAATAATCAAGAGGTTCTTAAGGAAAGACTAATGTGTGTTGAGCACAATGTTATCAAATTGTCTGGCTTTAGGGATTTAAAAAAAAAAAATCTACTATTTGACTTATTCTGCTCATGAAACCTCATCATGTGTCGAACATTAAATGATGAGATTTATGCCATTAGCATGCAATTAATTAAAAAATAAATTGCTGCAAACAAATCCCCTCTAACATTGACTCTGTGGATTCCAGATGAAGCTCACAAGTTTTCTCATTAGTAAGTGTTAGAATATTAAGGAGATTGGTTAATAGAAATTGAGGCCCAGAGTGGTTTCTCAACATTGTTGTAATTACTCATTATTTCACGTGATTTATAATGCCTTCTGAACTTAGGTCCATGTGAGTGTGAGACCCAACTTCTCCTTTCGGCCTCCTTCTGACCTGTCTGCGCCCTTCATAATGATTGGACCGGGCACTGGAGTTGCTCCTTTCATTGGATTCCTCCAGCAAAGGTTTGGCCTTTAATTTATTTTCTAAAAAAAAAATAAAATGATATAAATAGTTAAGTATAGTGGTTTTATTTATTTATTGCATCAGTCATCTGGTCCCCACCAGGTCTTAAACGTAGATAAATACAACCTTAGATGGACAACACATGACATGAATTGACATATTGCACTATAGGATTCTTTTTCTACAAAAAATAATCCAGAAAGTTGAAGCAGGACATAAAGTATACCCTTAGTGCATTTATGCAAATTCTTCCAGGTGCTGCTGCTCAAATAACTTTGTTAAATTAACAATGAGTAAGTTTGATCACCTTGATAAAAGGTAATGTTTTGGCAGTTTGATAGTCAGGAGCATTCAGGTGTGTGCAAAACAGGAAAGAAATCAGCAATGATCTTTGAGAAGCAATTGCTGCTGCCCAGTAATTTGGCATTTCATTTTTAATTAGTGTTTAAAACATTTTATTTAAACAAATAGAGCCCATCATTCTACAGTGTGAAAGCAGCTGGGATAGGCTCCAGCAGACCCCCGTGACCCTGCACAGGGATAAACGGGTGTAAATGGTGGATGGCTGGAACATTGTTGTACTCTGATGCATAAAACCTTACATTTAGAAAAGGTTTCACTTTGATTTTCACATATCTCTAATATTATCTTGAAAATACAAAGGTTTAAGCTACTATAATAAAAATGTTTGTCTGTGAGGGTCATTGGAAAAATAACCAGATTTCTGAAAAGTGTAATGTGCATTTAATTATCATCTTTCAAAATCTCAAAATGACAAAAAAAAAAAAAGGAGAAGGAAGGAAGAAGACCCTGTATGCGCAGCACTTTTTAAAAATGCTTCTTTGGCAAATATCAAAGAGTATTGCAGTTTTTGTTGGAAAGATTTTGAAGGATTTCCATTTGCTCCCTGTTCTTTCAAGGTCCATGTCACTCTGTTTTTCGATAAAGATTTGAAGTATCTCTAAAGTAGTGTTTTGTAGATTTTAGGTTTGTTTCATGCCTCTACTACTGTATTAGAAACTAGTCGTCTTTTCATTTTAAATTGTCTTTCAGTCTATTACCTGTTTTCAGAAATCGCTATTATTCATTTAAACATAATCCTCTCTTTACAAGGAAAAAACATGAAACATTGGCAGTGCATCCCTGTGCTTAACAATTAAAGTAATGTTTTTTTTTCTTCAAAATTTAGCATCATTTTTTATCCATCATTCCATTATCCATACTTACTTATTCCTGTGCAGGGTCACGAGGATCTGCTGGTTCCTATCTTAGCTTTCTTTAGGCAAAAGGCAAGGGTTTATCTTGGAAATGTCACAATTATTTATATTTGCTATATACTAGAATAATGAGGGAGAGACTTTTTTTTTTATTACTTTCTTCAAAGTCATAAGTTTACATACAGTAAGATTACTTTGCCTTCAAACAATTTGGGAAAGCCCAAATGACAATGTCATGGCTGTGGAAGCTTCTGATTGGTTAACCGACAGCATGTGAGTTAATTGGAAGCACACCTGTGAATATACTTTAAGGCAACCCTCAAACACACTGGTTCCTTGTGTGACATCAGAAGAAATCAGCCAAGATTTCAGGAAGAGAATTGTGGATCTCCACGAATCTGGTTCATCTTTGGATACAATTACCAATCTGCTCCTCTGCCTTCTTCTGGAGTCACACAGAACTTTTTGATTGAAAGTTTAACTACATAACAAACTGAAGAAACATCTGTTGGGGTGCTAACAGAACACGCTTTGCTGTACTTTTATACGCTTCTCCTGATTTATGACCATCCATTATTTTAATTTTCAGGGTGCAAGGCAGGTTTTTTTGAGGAGCACCTGGCTGGTAGTTGCTGGTAGATTTCTGTATTTGTAGGGGTCTGAAATCTGTATCACTTAACCTTTTCTAATGTTGTCCTTGGACGAGCCATATAGCTCTAATAGGCTTACGAAGATGTGAGATTTTTTTTTTTGATCATTTTCAAGACATATTTCTTAATGATTACAAATTAAATTTAGTTTTTTGCAAAACCTCTTCATGAAGAGCAATGCAGTAAGCAGGTCACTGAAATGTTCATGTCAAGCATCAGGTTATGTGCTGAGTGGCTCAATGTGTGACACAGATTATTCCTGCTAAAATTGTGTGCCCTGTAATGAATATTTACAATGCCGAAGTGATGTTAAGAGCACATGCTCTTGCAGATTTTTGAGTAATCTGCAGAGCCAATTGAATGAGACCCTTTTCAAAGCTGATAAACGTCCACATCATGTACATCACATAAAGTATAGTAAATCTAGTAGTGGGTGCTCTGATCACGTCAGGGATTTATTTATTTTTTTTCAGATACTCTCCTCATCTCACCAGTATTAAATCAGACCTTCTCCGATGCACACATTTATGACTTCTGTAATAAAGAGCCAGGATTCAAAGCAGCACATGGGGTGTTATTGATTTGAAAGTAAAAAAGTCTAGAAGTAGGTGGCCATGTTATTGTGGTAAATCACTGCTTTTAATTGCATGTGAGGTGGTGTGAGATTATTGACTGTTAGCCAAGAAGGTCGTAGTTCTCTCCAGCTAGTTAAACCATCACTGTGCGGCTCTGCTGAAGAGTGCCATCATTCAAGGAAAAATAAGACATTTCGTTGATTTTTTTTCTTTTTTAAGCTTCTGAATTGATGGATAAATCAAGATTACATAAAGATGACCTGTCTAGTGGATTTATTGTGACTTATGTCTGTCTGTTTAACCATGTCTTGCCTTGTCAGAGAGTAGAGAGAGCTTTTTTTTTTTCCCCTCTAAGTCAGACCGCCATGTCTGACTCTTGGATGGCTTTGTATAAATGAGGTTGTGCCCCAGTCAACTCCAGTTGTCTCTAAATCGCTGGGACGTCTGCTGTGTTGTGACGGGTGGTGTTAGCGGGGGATTGCTGTGAGGGGTGACGGAGCTCTGGCCAAAGTCATGGCACTGTTGTATTGTTTGTAGCATAAAGGATGGGAAAGAAATGCGGTGTTGGTGGCTCTGGGATGGATGAACCCTCAAGATAGCACATGTTTTCGGACTGACGAGGTCACACATCTTGAAGATGGATCCCTATTCTAAATGACTGAGATTTGGCCAATGGCATGATACTCTGTTGCACTGCAGTGATGCAAACATCCCTTTTATTTCTGTGTTACAGTCCAAGTATTGCTCTCTGAAATATTAAGAGAAAAATAAACATGCAACTGTTTTATTAAAGAAGCATGCACAGACATCAATTGATTTTGTAAGTCTTAGTTTTTATACAACACACAGCCCTTTGTTCAATATTTCCTTGAAATTACAGTGCTTATTTAAAAAAAAAAAAAAAAGATCATATTGAATTTTTTTTCCTTCATTTGAAAAAGCTCTTTACTGTTAAAGTATAAATTCATGTGAATCGATTCATCAGCTCGGTTGACCCCTCTCCCTATCAAATGTTTCTCATCCTCTCCCCTGCCAGCTGCGTATTGTGCCGCAGGATTATATGAACCTGTCATGGTGCCCAGCATCGTGCAGAAACTAACTTGAGATTCCAAACAAAGCCTCGCCGACTGACACGGCACTCTGATGGGGGATAACAATCACCAGTTTGTCAATGTGATGCCGTATGTGTCTTGAGGCCCAAGACGGGTGCTGTTGGCAACAGAGCAACACAGATGCACTTCGATCATCTTACCGCTCCCTTTTCCGCCCCCACTGTTAATCGATGGCTGTTTTCAAAAGTACTTTGTATGAGTTTACAGCACTGGTAACAAGTGAAAGAAGAGTCTTTAAAGGTCAGATGCTCACTTGGTGGTACCACGAGATTATAACCCCCCCAGCTCTATGGTATTGATTACTGTTTTCAGTTTTAAGGAGTATGTGATTTTCTATTTTTGTGTTTAGTTGGGAGCAGTGACGGTTCAATTCACTTTTACTTTTATAGCACTAATTCATAAAAAAGTAAGCTAGAATAACTTTAAATTCTATCCTGAATTTAACAGGAAGCTAATGTAGCGAAGCTTAGATTGTGGAACTACGATTTTTCCAGCTATAGTGATTCTCATCAGAACCTTGGCGGCAGCATTTTGGTTCAACTGGATGCAGTTCAGCGTCATTTTAGAGAAACCTACAAACAAGAAACTGCAGTAGTTCAGTCTTGATGTAGAAAATTCATGGACTAGTTTTCCACATCACTCTGAGAAAGGTTTCTCTTTATAGCTGGTTTTTATAAATTTGTTTCATGTATGTTTTGAAGGATGAGTCCTGGTCAGAATTTACTTTAAGGTTCCTCAGAGTAGTATTAGATGCCCATGTCATCTAGCATCACAAAATAACTAGACTGTCTACTTCTGAAGTGTTCAGATCCAAAGAAAACAACCTTAGTCCTGTTTGAGTTTAGTAACGGATATTAGCTGTCATCCAGGGGCCTGTACTATGAAGCGGGTTTAACGGCTTATCAGGGTAACTTCAAGAATAACTTGATCACGTGAAGAGTAACTTCCCGACTAACCAGTGCTACAAAAGGTGGATAGGTTTAGATCATGTTTTCGTCACATCTCAAACCTGGTCCGAGCAGTTTATGTTCTTGGTTAACGCGAGTTTTCCGCTTAACCACACCCCTTATAAGTACTGTCCGTCCACCAGTAACGTCTCCCAAGTCAATGCTGGCGTACCTGGATGATCCGTGTGATATTGGGGCACAGATTTTGAGGGGTAGAGCTGAAGATCTTAATTTTAATTATATTACACAGGCTCTCGCCAAGCTCGGGCTTGCAAACCATTCTCCACATTCTTGCGGCGTGCAAAACAGAGAAAGACACTCTGGCGCACCAAAGCTTTTGCACCGGCAATGAAAGCAAATTCTGAGGTGTGGAAACATCTTGACCATGTGCATAATAAAAGTAATGAACCAGTTGGTTATATATATACAGTCAAGGTGGCCCATTTAGGAATTATTTAACTTTACATGGTTAAGCAAGTGCCCACCCATGCAATAAATCACAAGTTCAAACCTGCAGCTTGATTTTTTAAACTTAATGTTTTAAATAGCCTAAATGTATGGTTTATAAAGCTACTTTGTCTTTTTCGGTTTTAAGAATATGGTCACCCTAGGTACGCCCAGCACTGTATTATGTTGCATCTTGGCATTATTAATTCAAAGCAGATAATTCCCCCAAACATTTCAGACATTTCACAGGGTAATAATCATCTGTAACACAGATTTAAAGAACGTATCGAGGGAAAAAAAATCCCTTACTTACGCATTTACCTGATTAGCAATTCATTGCCAACAAGCCTGCTTTGCTTTATTAGTGGCCGATGTGTTTGATTTCCGTCCATTAAGTTAATTTCAGTTCCTCAAAGCTCTGCATTATGATACTGCCTGCTTCTTCGGTAAAGTAAGGGGATCGCACCATCATTGAAAACAGTAACGTGCGCAGCAACATGCACTTTTATGTGAACACACACAAACTCCTAGTAAGTTAACACAGGTTCAACAAATCAACCTCATAACCAGCATCGTAGTACCGAGGAAGCCACATTTCTTAGTACCGAGATAGCCTGATTTTATCAACCCCAATTTAGAAGGTTAACCCTGGGTCAAATCTGAGTAAGTTAACCTCGCTTCATAGTACAGGCCCCAGGTCATTAAGGTATGTTCAGTTTACTCATCTCATCTGGCGTCCTAGATAAGTATAGCTGAGTATAATGCCTGATTCCTAAGCATGTAGAAGCATGTATAGAGAAAAAAGTAATGGCCCAAGTACAGATCCTGGAGGAACACCATGACAAACTCTGGTCTATGAGCTAGACTCCCCATTTACATGTACGAACTGTAATCCGACAGAAAAAAAATGACCTTAATCAAGCAAATGGAGCTCCTTTAATGCTAATAACATGTTCAAGCATCAAATTACCTGCAAAGCACCCGTCTTACCAGATAATTATAGAACCAGGAAGTGCTATAATCATCTGGCAATCCACTGGAGTACAGTGTCATCACCTTTCCAAATTTTGAAGTATGTTTTAAGTTGCACAGCTTTGAATGAGTTAGCTCCCTCTGACTGATTACTTTCTTTCAAAGGGGTAACATTGTCAAGTTTATGTACTCTTTAAGGCCATAGCAGACAATAAACCTGTGCACAAGTAAAGTTTCGGTTGCTGTCTATGACTCTTATCAACGTGCAATGAGGACAAAATTAACAACAGAACTTAAGTTTAGCTACAGCAACCTCTGATAGACACCTACTATAGAAGAATTTCCTCTCAGATGCTGTCCAATTCATTCATTTAAATTCAAAGGTTATTCAAAAAATATTGAATAAGATTGGTCTGTGAGTGAATATTGCCAGATCAATTTCCATGCCAATTTCTATTTTGTAATGAGAACAATGGTATGAAGAAAAATGTGAGTCAAGGAACATTTTTGAAAAGCCAGTCGAATCTAACACAGAACTAAAGGCATTATTCAAGCAATCCTTTTCAACATCTATGTGAAGGTTAAAGTCCCCCACTATAATAACTCTATTTGTACTCAACACTATAATATAAAAATCTGAAAGTACAGAGAGAAATTCAGAAAAAGAACCGGGTGGACGATACACCACAACAAAAATACTTAATTCCTCTGAATTCCTTAATGAGTGAGAGAAACTAAGGTTAGAAAACTTCAAAGACTTGTAGTTTAAGGTGGGTTTAGGACTGTTTAGTGGCTTTGAATGGTAGATTGCTGCCACTTCTCCTCATCGGCCAGTGCTTTGAGGAATATGAAAATTCAAGTAACCAGGCGGCGCTGATTAATTAATACTTCCTGCTATAGCCAAGTTTCTGTAAGGCAGAATAAATAAACTTTATGATCACATATCTCGTCATTTACTAACAGAGATTAAGAAGGAGAGATTTAATATTCAATAAGCCACATGTAATGATCTTGTTTGTTTCAGCCAATTAGTTTAAATTTTTTATGAGGTTTTTCTAATTAACTTTCTTGTATTGCTTTTTACTATTTAGTTTGTGTGGTCGGTACATACAAGACTACAACTATAGGAGAGAAGAGTGTCTTTACAGGGTATGAATTCGGTATTCAGGCATGGGTAGGTTTTGGACAGCATGCTGAATATTTGGAAACTGGCTTGCTGCTCCATACTGGACTAGCTACTGTCTTGCTTCATGCAGATAGTGAATACAGCGAAGAGTCAGTAGTCTAGGCCATTGGAGACGAGTCATGGTCAGATCCTGACAACCTGGGGCAATTGCCAGAGGACCACAGGAGGGCTGCAGGAGCAGAACAGCTATAACATCGTTAGCCAGGATCTCAAAGCAGTTTGAGAGATGATGTGGAGGTATGGACTCAACCTTTCCAATCCTTCTGTGACCACGATCTACCATAGTTCAGGAGGGGTAGTTGCTTTTAGGTAGTGCAGGAGTACACATGGGTCATTAAAATCTGGAAAGATTGAAATGTAAAAGTGTCTTAAACCAAAAAAATAAATAAATGCATAATTGAAAGGAAAAAAATTTGAGACTGACATGCCAGCATGAATGAACAAAAATAGTTTTAACTGAGTTGCTAGCTTTTATTAAGCCTAATACCTGAGGATGAAAGGAGGGATGCCTGTGTGAAATTTTGTCTGGACAGATGTTCAGCTTCTGTTCAGTTTAATTTGTCATCTGACTACAACAAAGTTACACAGTTGTGTTTGTATACTTGAATGTGTTTAATTTCTGTAATGAAGCCTTGAGCTGTTGTATATCCTTTACCTAAATATACAAAGCCTCTCGGGTATGCATCTATCTGAGCAGTAAGGATAAAGATGAAAGACATTAGTTAATTGTGACGTATACCAAGTCTTTGCCTCAGCTTCCCTTCCAATTTTCTCCTTCTACCGATCATGTAAATGGTGCTGAAAGACGACCACTTCTGATTTATACCCCAGATGGAGTGTGTTTCCTTCTGGGATTGTATTGCAGGCTGGTGCATCGTAGGGATGTGATGCGTTGTGATTTGTATTCAGGGAAAGACGCCAGTGTGGTCTACTCAGAATGGAACCCAGGTTTTTCATATTGGTATTGATCCCTTTAGGGTAGGCAGTACGAGGAGGGAGACGAACACACAAAAAATGAGTTTACTTGAGGCTATTTGCAGATCAGAAGAATCTCGTCCAGGATGCTAATGGATGGGATCTGAGGGTTCATATCACCTCAGCCACGCTGTTCTCTTATAGAGCTTCATGCACAAAGTTCAAATAAAAGCATTTTATTACGTATTTAACTTTGCATTTCATTAGCAAAAGTAAATTAATGAAACTATTTGTTTTAGCCTTCAGTCAAACCTTGTCATTGATTTGGTTTCTCCCTAGGGCTAATTTATTTTGAGCTTCAACTGAAATTGATTTTGAGTGGTTATTGTTTTACAAATGTGATAAATCTGTTAAATATTTAGTTTTTAAAAAAAAATTCTAGGAGCTATAAAAACATGTACAAAGCCTAATGTAAAGGTAAT
>JBAMYA010000013.1:6601632-6618655 GCA_037176975.1 Arrhamphus sclerolepis
CATAAAACAACTATTTTGAATATGCTTTTGATAATGAATGCCACTTGGCAGTATAATAAGAGGTAACTGGGCCCTGAGAACTGTTTCGGTTAATTACTGTTTCAGTTCAAACAATCACATTACCCGCAGTTATTTAAGTTAAAGTTAAAGGTCTAGCTACTGACTAAGTCTAGCTACCATACTGTACATTATCAAACACAGAATGTTTTGTACATCCACAAATACACGGGTCACCCACCACCTGTTTCATTTCATATCCTATGGCTGTCCAGTTGAATGTATAAAGAACAGATTTATGTGTTTTGATGGGGGTTGTGCCAATGTCATGCCATTGCATCATTTGAATCCAGTATAGGAATTTTTTTTGTTGCACACACAGAGAAAGCTAAAACTTGAGGAAGTCTTAATTCTCTTAAATTCAAATTCAATTGTGAAAAACACATTTGTTGCCACAGTTAAAATTTTTTTTAAATTCTCTTTAAAGATTCATTATATATCGTTTCCTCAGCTCAGAGTCAGACCAGATGTGTATGTTTGGCGGGGGGGTATATATATGTGCGCTGTGTAGGTGTCAATGTAAGGGTGTGTGTAAAAATGATCAGATGTGTGTTCTTAAACTGAATGAGTGTGTAAGTTTCTATATGTTAAAGTATTGATTTTATGAAGCACTTTGTACTGCTTTATATGAAAACCGCAATATAAATAAAGTTTGATTTGTTATTGTTATTGCTGTGGGTAGGGAGGATCTCCTGTCGTGGTCTGTGTCACAGCAGATCTGGAGAAGCCTCTGACAGAAGACACAGAATCACTGTGTTGTGTAGAGGATGCTAATGGTTATATATGATGTTTTCATTTTGTGAAATATCCTCTTTTGCACAGTCGGCTCCAGAACAGAGCCAGCCTTCTTTATCAGTTTGTTCAGTTTCTTTAAGTCACTAGCTTTGATGCTGCTTCGCCTGCAGATGAGATGGCAGTCTCCACAACAGACTTATAGAAGATATGCAACATCTGGCTGCAAACACTGAAGGGCCTAAGCTTCTTTAAGAAGTAAAGTCTGTTCTGTCCCTTCTTCTAAACAGCATCAGTATTTTGTCTCCAGTTCAGTCTTTTGTCCAGGTGAACTCTAAGGTATGCACAGTTTACTCCTCCATCACCTCCACTTCTTCTCCCATGATGGAAATTTTGTTTGACACAAACCTGGTTCTCCAGAAATCCACAATCATCTCCTTTGTCTTGTTCACGTTTAAGTTGAGATGATTGTTCCCACACCATGCCACAAAGTGGTCCACCAGTACTCTGTACTCAATACACCCCACAGCTGCAGAGTCATCTGAGTATTTCTGCAGATGACAGGTCTCTGACTTGTACTTGAAGTCTGAGGTGTACAGAGTGAAGAGGAATAGTGAAAGTGCAGTCCCCTGTGGTGTTCCTGTGCTTCTGACCGCCTGTTCAGACACACAGCCATTCAATCCCACCAACTGTTGTCTGTTTGTCAGGTAACTAGTAATTCAGATGATTGTGGAGGCATCCACCTGTGTCTCCTGGAGTTTCTTATGTAGTAAAGCAGCTGGATGGTGTTAAATTCACTGAAGAAATCGAAAAACATGATACTCACAGTGCTGCCTGCTTTGTCCAGATGACTGGGTTCATTGAAGAAGGTATATGATGGCGTCTTCAACTCCAAACACATGACGATAAGCAAACTGCAGTGGATCCTGGAAGGTGCTTGTTTGTTTACTTGGGTGGACCAATAAAAGTCTCTCCTGGACTTTCATGACGTGGGATGTTGGGTCAACAGGTCTGCAGTCATTAAGAGAGGATGGATGAGATACCTTTGGTGGTGGTACAAGGCAGGATGTCTTCCACAGCACCATAACTTTTTCCTGGTTCAGACTGAGGTTTAAGAGGTGCTTTGGAATCCCACACAGCAGGTCCACAAAGGCTTTCAGGACTCTGGGGCTCACACCATCTGGACATGCAGCCTAGTTCCAGTTCACTGTCTCCAGCTCCTTCTTCACATAACTGCTTAATGTTCATTACTGCAGTGGAGGAACTGGACATTCGTGCCAAAGTTATAGCAGATGATCTGTTATTTGAGGTAACTGCCTTTGCGCACATTTTAAGAAGTATATGGTGCATGTATGTGTTGAATCTAAATTTTAGTTTCCTTATACGACATCAAAGTCTCAATATCAAAGATTTCCTTCAGAATAACACTGTATACATTCATCACATGGTAAAGTAGGGATTTTTTTGTTATAAATGAGTGCAGACTTTCCATTCTGCAGAAAGAGAAGTGTTATATCACTCATCTTGGAATGGATATTGAACACTGCACTCCTTATATAAGAAATTGTTACTTCTAGCATCAGAATCAAATAGTGTGATAGCTAAAGATTCACAGCCTTAACTGTGTAAAGTTGTTTCTGGTGAAAAACTATCAGCCAGCGCTGCAGTTCCTGTCACCCTTATGTTGTATTTCAACTTCTCTTTGCTCATTACTTTCTGTCTACTCACATTTCACATTTTTGTGCTTGCTCCAACTGCCACCAGCAGTTAGCTTTTAACAAAGGGACCGTTGAACCCACTGCTCACCACCAATCAACAGTTAATAAAGTTGATAATGGCACAATTAATGTTTTCCACAAATGGTAGCCACCAGACACAGAGGAAAAAGCAGAGCTTGTACTAGATTTTAATTTGCTAAAAGGGCGCATACCTGATAAATGCTAACGATGTTCAACATCTGTAGGATGTGCAACCAAGAAGCTAACTTTGCAGCAATGCTGACAGCTTTTTTTGCTGTTGTTGAAATGCAAAGAAAAATGCAATGAAAAAATTGGTAATGGATTTGAAGATGTAGGACTGTATGGAGAACCAAAACTGACATAATTAAAAATAAAAGTAGAAATATATATATATTTTGTTTTTCCTTTTCCTTATACATGCACTGTTGTCAAAAGAAAATATATTTTGTTTTTTCCTTTTCATCATACATGCACTTTCATCAAAAAAAAAAAAAATGTTTTTCCTTTTCCTTATATAAGCATCTGTTGTTTTTATATTCCCTCTCTCTTTTTCTTTTACCATATGCATTTCTGCCTCGTTATGCAAAAGAGGAAGGCTGCCCTTCTTCGTTCTTGTGTGGTACACAGACTTCTGCAGTCGTCTGCTGGGACTTCACTTCCTCTCAAATATGGCATTCTCCTGAAGCGGCCACAAGCAGGCATGCACAATGATCTGCACCTGGATCCTGCTCCTTCATGTTTATTGACCAATAATAGAGGACCTGGACCAAGAAGGGCAGCCCTCCTCATTTGCATAATGAGGCAGAAATGCATATGGTAAAGGAAAAACAGGAGACGAGGGAATGTAAAAACAACAGATGCTTGTATAAGGAAAAGGAAAAACAAAAAATATGTATGTTTCGATAAAAGTGCATGTATAAAGAAAAGGAAAAACAATATATTTATATATATTTTTTTTTGACAACAATGCACGTATAACGAAAAGGAAAAACAAAATATATATTTCTACTTTTATTTTTAATTATGCCAGTTTTGGTTCTCCATAGGACTGAAGAGTACATTCTGAACTGGACCTAAGGGTGGGCAGCGTTTTCTTTCAACTTTCAAAATTTACAAACAAAATGATATCCAGCATATAACATCTCCAGTTAATTTTCCATTATAAATTCATTTTCTCTTCTTTTTTTTTTTTTTTTAAACATAATGAAGACCACTCTTCAGCAGCTCTAATGATGTCAGCATGCAGATGTGTACCTCTGCTAAGTTTGTTTTGGGTTTACTCTTTCCTGACTTCATACTAATTGGTCAACTCTTTAATATGATCCAAAGCAAGCGCATGCTCAACATTGGAACACCAGTCGAGTTCTTTTGTGGGATTAAATGGTGCGAATGGATTAGCATCTTTAATCACACAAGAATAGATCACAGAGGATGTTGTTTGTTCCCCTCTGTTTCTTGTATCCCTTATTCAAATATGAACTCACAGCCAGGTAGTAGATAGTGTTTGTTCACAGTGTGGTCTTCTTTGATGACTACCCCCACAGTGTTGAACAAAGTGATTAGTCTGGATTTTATGAGCCACCTACGAAGAATTGTACTCAATTTAAATAGGTTAGGAGAATGAGAACAACATGCCAGCAGCTGAATTAGCTGCCCACATTCATCTCTGTGGGATTTCTCTTAAAGTAAGTGCAATTTGATGTCTGGCATAGTCTTGGCCTGCAGAAACCTGCTTGTGTCTATAATATTTTTAAGGTTGAAGTGAAGTTGAAAGATGGGGGTTACAATTACAGCATCATATGTGAACAGCTTTCCGATCACGTTCTGAAAACCGAAAAACAAAACCAAACACAAACAAGGCAATGCACCTTAATGACTTGCAGCACTTAAAATTCCTGCGAGACATAGATGCCTGTTTGTCACATCAAACGTTCCCTCCCTTCTTCCCTGAGCTGCACTTATCTTTTGACCCTCCCTCTGCTTCCTCGCCCTCTTTATAGCACATGATTTAATGCTGTAGGGGGAACTTGGCTGGAAAGCCTCCTGGGCTCGTGTTCAGGTGCAGGATACTGACACGGTCTATGTAGATGTATAAACACACCAAGTAATCTGCCGTTATTCGTCTTTGAAACCTCTTGTATGTTGTATGTTTTTAAGAAGTCAACTGTCCTTTGCCATATACCAGTTTCTGTTCGTGCTTTTAACAATCTGTGATTTGTATTCAGACGTCCCTCTTTTTGTTGTTCAAGCTGTTGCTCTTGTGTTGAAACAAATTTTATAATCATCACACATCTTGGTGTAAAGAATCAGAATTCTTTTAATGACGCCTCCAGTCAAAGATTAAATGGTAAACATTGCGGGAGATGAAATAAATCTGCGCTTTTCAAGAAGAACAAAGACAGCAAGCTAATCTTTTTTTTTTTTCTCTTTGCATTCACCCTGCAGTGTCTGTGTGTGTGTGTGCATTTTTTTTCTTTTTCTTTTTTTCCTCTTTTAGTCTAGAGGTAGCTGCAAAACACAAACATCCTACCCCCCTCCACCAGTGCAGCAGCTCGTTGTTTGTGTTTGCCTGTGTCTGTGTGTGTGTTTGTGATTATTCGGACTGGTTAACTTTAAACAAGATGCTCTGAGCCACAGTAAACCTCACTCCCTCACCATCACCGTCCTCCTTCCTTCCTTCCTTTCCAATATTACCTCAGGCCCTATAAAAACACTGAGCAGAAGGAGTAGTTGGCAAGCAGAACACTTACAGAGAGCAAGGTTACACCCAATTGAATGCTGGGAGGATTGATAATAAAAAAAATACTCATAACAGTGACTTGACATTACCTATGAAATGCCTATCTTTTTTTGCACTTCTCTTGTTAAGTATGATAAATTGGTCGGCTGGAGCAGTTTTGATCAGACCTTTTGCCCATCTGTGTAGTGTTTCATCGAGCTTGACGGATGTTATTTATAGGAATGCTTAGAGGGGTTGCACGTCTTGTAAAGCAGGTGAAGCTATCATTAAATACCTTAAGGGGCGTTGGATATGAAAGGAAATCAGCCTCTGTGCTGTGTTGAATGTGTTTCTAGATTTACCTTCTTATTTATCAAACCATATTTAAACTTGCTTGTTTTGTTCTTTATTTCTGTAATGAACTCTCAGACAGGTGCTGTCTCACAAAGCCGTCTTCCTCGTTATCACGCCATCTCTCTTTGTATTAACTTGAAGTTACATAAGTCTAGCTTGAAAACAAATTTATTCTTAATTTTCACAAGTGAGGAACAGTCTGTGCCAACATCTCAGCAAGATGCCAGTAAAGTTCTTGCTCTTTTCACAGGGAGGAGCTTGAGGGCTTTGTGTCCAGCGGTGCTCTGAGCCACCTCAAAGTGTGCTTCTCCAGAGATGGGAGGGAGGATGAGGAGGCCGTCAGCTCAGCAGAAAAACCCAGATATGTCCAGCACAATCTGCTGCTTGACAGCCAACGAGTAACTGATATCCTGCTCAGACAGAACGGCTATCTCTATGTCTGCGGGTAAGCCTGACACTGATTTTAGTAACTTTAATTCACTCTGAGTGCTTCTTGTCCTTTTCTGCTCTCTTTTACATTTGTCCCAGTGTCCACCTGGCATTTCTGTGTCATGTTCCTTCTGCTCTCGCATCAGTTTGTCAGTGTTCTCTTTGGGTGAGAATAGACTGCACAATATTTTAGTCAAACATTTTTTTGTTTTTTTCTGCACTCAGACTCTCTTCATGTTCTACTTTTGGCAAATCAAAAGTCTCCAAAGCAAATAATTGACGTACATAAATACATTTCCACATATATAAATATAGAATAATTATAAGGTCTGGTTAGATAATTTAGCTTTATAGGAGAGACCAACAGGAGTGAGTGCACCCTTGCAGAATACGAGTCAAAATAATTAACTATAAATAACTACTTAACTTTAATAATTTAATGTTGGAGTGTACAACATTGGCAGCTCTGCAGATTATCTGAGCAAGATGAGGATGAGCTGCCATTCTTTTAAGGCAACTTTTCAGCTGTTATTTCTTAGGAGTTATCTTGTCAGCTGGTATTTTGGGATAACCAGTTATTTATTTGACATGACAAAAGAATCACAACACACCCCCACTTTTATTTTTTATAGTGTATGATATGAACAATATTAAACATTTTTTCACCATCAGTTTTTCTTTACCACTTTTTATTGCAAATCTATTCCCATAGTCACTGTTGTAGTTTTTTTTTTTTTTGGGGGGGGCTACAGTGTAATACAACGTTGTGTTCTGTTTATAGTTGTTTTATACCCAGCTTCCATTAGTCTGTCTCTGTCAGTACAAAGACAACAAACACTCATGGGTATAAATCGTGCCAAATCCTGTCAACATTGTAAATCTACTCTTCTGTGTATCACAATCTTTTATGTTGTTTGTCACTGTTATGCTGCTCTCCTCACCTTTGAGTAAATTAATTTTGAAACATCACAGCTGTGTGAATTTCTCAAAGACAGAAAATATTACTGTTTGATGATTAATATCTGGCATCGTGCTGCAACAGCAGTATTGTGATTTCAGTTGTTTTCTTCCAGGATACACTCCAGGACTGCCTTCACTTCTTCTAGTTATGTGGTAGACAAAATGTTGGCTCACAACAGTGCATATAGATCATTATTATTAGTATTATTTGTTTTATTTGTATTTTTTTAAGGATATCTCTTTATTAAATTGTTTTCCCTAACATATCTGTATTTTAATCCTCAGAGATGCTAAGAACATGGCTAAAGACGTGAATGACACCCTTGTGGAGATGATTAAAACGGAGCTTCAGGTGGACCAGCTGGAGGCCATGAAGAAACTGGCAGGGCTTCGAGAAGAGAAACGCTACCTACAGGATATCTGGGGCTGACGCTGGATGATGAGATGAGGGCATTTTGCATTATCTGCTAAACTCTTACATACTTAGAAAAAGAAAACAAACTATAACCTTTAGAGCCTTTTAAATATTTAGATGCTGAAGCCTGAGAGTAGTTTACACCCCCGATGTCCCTCAGATGGAATGACCCATGCTGACCCCTGGATATTGGATCGCTACACCTGTTTTGCCTTTGGTCTTTGAACAGATGGGACTCTGGGTAGGGCATCCGAGCTGAAGATTGTTCCTGGAGTGTGAAAAGGATTTTAGTGTCGACAGAACTCCTTCGTTTGTCCTGTCTGAGGAAAAGACATTTACTTGTCGGCCTTGCTGGAGTGACTTTGAGACGATGGAGTAGCGCTCCAACATAGATGGAAACGCTGCATCATTCAGCGGCTCTAAAGCAGCACACAAGCAGGAATATGTCATTCAGGAAAGAAATTAATGTTTTTAAAAACAAATCATATCAGCCACATAAATTGAACACATTTTGCCTTAATTTTCTTTTCATAAATATGTTCACAGGATCTTAAAAATCCACTACTCTGAATATTTAGGATGCTTTTTTTTTTTAAACGTTGCACCATATGCTGCTACAGAACATGTATGTTAATTATAGTTTTTCAACTACTATTTTCCAGGGCTATTTAGAGGAATATTATAAAATAAAATTTATAAAATTTTTTATTGAATGGATCCTAAATTTGTCACTTTGTTGCCTTGTGATGGACAGATAAAGCTGTTCTGGGTGTGATCCAACGCTCACCTGATGACAGCTGGAAGAGGTCCAACCCCCCCCAATGAATGAAAATAAATCAATTAACTAAATCTTAAATTACTGGAGTGATGCAGATTCCAATGTAGTGAATCCAAGTGATGACTCTATTCCAAAATGTGTTTGTTTGACTTTTAGCATCTGTCTCTTTAAGACACCTCCTTTGAATTGACCAGTCTCTTCCGACTGGTCAGCCGATGGCTCATATGTTTCCCAGTCTAAAGTAGCTGCCCAATCTTTGTTTCAGTGGTGTAAAACAAACCACACTTTCAAGCGTTGTGCAAATATACTTCATGGTGATTTGAATACAAACAAAGCATTTCAGGCCGTTCAGGGACAGACAATATTCTTATATGAACAAAACAAACAAGTGTGTGCTTTTTGTGATGAAGAATAAAAAATAAAAAAAACAACAACAACCTTTGTGAGTAGCGTGTTGTTTTTGTGGTATCTTTACCCTGCACATATGCTGTAGGAAATGTGTGGGTGTGATGAGCTCAAAGGGGACCGGGAGCTTTCTCGGCATGTTTGAAAGGCAGTGAGAATTATCCATGAGATAATGAATTCTGATTTATTGGGAGTGATAGTTTATTCAAGTTTAGAGATAACTTGATTCCTCAAGGTGACTTTGGACACAAGATGACTGCACGCTGCTAATTGAATGCTTTTTGTGATAGGCTTCTGAGTGCGGCGCAGACCTCCAGTGAGAGGTTTCTTAGAATTAAATCTTTTATCATCAGTCTTTTTCTTATTTATCTTCTTGTATAGCGGGGAGGGAAGGAAAAAAAAAAACATGTTTACAGACTCTGCTGCCAAAGGCACAGATGATAGTATTTACTGTGTTTTTGAGCAGAATAAACAAAATACTCACTTTTGCAGAAAACGGTCCCTGGCAGCTGGTAATTGGTTGAATGTAGTGTTGTCAGTGGTAGAGCTGTCCTTGTGTTTGTCCATGAGCAGCTGTGTGCACCTTCTAACCCCCATTTCAGCATCCTGCTGCTTCCACTAGTGACAGAAGCAGAGGAGGACAAAATGAAAATAATGATGCTGGATTCACTAAACTCCATCACCAATTCGTCATTTGCATGATCCAGACATGGTGCATGATCCAAGATTTCAATTTGTTGGTGGCGCAGTGACAAAACAAAGTAACCAAACTGTGATCATTATTCGTGATAAACTTGACATGAATTAACTGCTCCTATTTACCAGCGTGAAGAACGTGCTCATCTCCATTTTTTTAAATGACCGTAGAGAAGACCAAGAGCCTGTCAGCTGGTTGTGTCACCCTGTCCAGGGACTACCTACGACTGATGAAGTTTTAAATTAAGTCTTCATAATTAAAAAGGTTCACTGTGGCAGGTTCTTCTCACCGCGAGAAGAAAAGGCAAGAGTTGTGGACATGGCCAGGAATAAATCAGAGCCTCTGGAGGTCAGTGCGACCGTAGAATAGTAGCACCTCTGTGATAGATGCCCCCCGTTAAGAATGGCTTAAATGAAGCAGAAAGATGTGTGCTGAAGATAATGACTGTTGTGAAAGTGTAGAGAGCAAGTTGGGAGAAACACTTCATGTCAATGAGCTTGGAGAAATAGAACAGGAGAAAAAAAAAAACTGTTAGGCTCTTGGCTCCTTTGTGCAGACAGCACAACTAGTGAGGATGAGGGCGAATATCTACTGTTCCTTCTTGAGCTCTTCAGGGATGGTGCCCTAATTAGGCAAGTGACAGTATGTCCAATTCATTTAGCATGGGTCTGTGGATAATGTGCTGAAGGTAATGACTGCGGCTCTAACAAAAGTGGTGTTTTTGAGGGTAAACAGTTGCAGCAAGTTTTTTTGTTTGTCTGTTATGACAAAACTTTCGTGGCTTCAGTTTTGCAGAGCACGTACTTGTGTATACGATGCTGGCAGTTCGATAACAAAACGAAAGTCACCACGAGTTGCTGTGTTCTGTGTTCTTGCATCAGCTCAGGCAGAAGAAATCCTCATCTTGAAGGTCTGTCAGCTCCTCCTCAACTGTGTTTTATCACTAAAAAAAGAGACACTTCCACCCTGTCTCAACTGTTCCCCCGTTTGTCGGCAATGACCCGGGAATGTCAGCTCAGCTCTTTGATGCGGCATCGATGACAGCACTGCGAGCACGCGCCCGTGCACGCGCTCCTAGACAGATGAGAGCTACAGTCAGCCTGCTCTCCAGTGTCCCAGCTTTGCACAAACACTTTAACCTCAACATCTGTTCAGGGTGCTGCAGGAAAAATCTGATGTAGCCCATCTTTTGAGTTTTCCGTTTTCACAGTGAGACATCAGCGTCTCTGTTTATTGATGGGGAGGAGAAATATCCCTGCTTCTTATTTGTCAGGACAAACATTTGCTGTAATTGATGCTGGCAGGGGTAGAAAGGTACTCTGTAAGAATCCCCATGGGTTTATGAAAAATTTTGAATGTGAATTTAACAGAACAAAGAGAACATGAAAATGCAAGACTACTTCTTCCATATGACTGATGTTTGCACGTGGCCTGTGAATGATTTTCTATTGCAGTCAGGTACTGTACGTCTGTATTAATTAAGTCGAAATCGCTTACCTCATCAAACGTATTAATGATGTT
Source organism: Arrhamphus sclerolepis (assembly GCA_037176975.1). Lineage (NCBI taxonomy): Eukaryota > Metazoa > Chordata > Actinopteri > Beloniformes > Hemiramphidae > Arrhamphus > Arrhamphus sclerolepis. The sequence goes on from JBAMYA010000013.1 coordinate 6,612,439, forward strand.
TCAGCGATGGGTGCACTTTCTGTCTCCATTTGTCAAAAGAGATCTAAAAAAAAAATGGTTGGGCATTTTTAAACTTCCAACGACCGATGAACACTTAGCAGAATTTATGCCCCCCTCAGTCCTGACAACCATAATGACTTATGCAAATTGGAGGTTAAGTGCTGAGATGAGGCTGTTCAGCAAAAACAGAGATGGATGGAAAGTGGAAGAAAAAGCAGACGGAAGGATAAACTGTGAGCTCTTGGCATTTGTCATGGCTTGACATGTGGGATGTGTCAAGCTCCATCATCATGTCCTACTCTGAAGATATTTAAAAATACGATGAAATTACGGTTGTGAGAAAAAGAAAGTACACCTTCTGTTAATTCAAAATAGGTAAAATACTATCTCAGATGAACAACACCTTATGTAATATACTTTTGGAAGGCCATTTGCAGGGCTGCCGCTTGCAAATCATTGTAGTCTGTAGGTATTGGGTGCCTTATATGAAGTCAACTAAATTCAAGTTAGTCTTGTGAACACTGCTTCAGTTCAAACAGCGACCAGAGATTAGGCAGGCTGATAAATTTACCAAGAATGGTGAGAAATACTGTAAGTGTCAGGTTGACCACATTAGCGGCTGAGTAAACAAAAAGATGAGCAGGCAGGGTTTAGTACGTGTACCAAAACTTTATTATCTCAAAGGTCCTCACGGCCCAAAAAAACAATCTTTTCCATCTGTTAAAATGGTCCCTTTATCGAGGATAATGGATAATTGGTTTTAACCAAGTTCACACTCAAGGTGTTCAAACTTAGTTAGCTAACTCAGGTACACATCATTTAATCCTAATATTACTACCACAAATTCTTTCTCATATTTACAAACCGTGTTCTTCATGCAGTTATTTACAAACACAACCTATTACACTATAACATTAGGATCCTTAAAATACACTGGTCTCAGCACCCCTTCACACCCATTCCCACTTGGTTGCTCCCAGAATTATAAAGACAGGCTCTGTGCACTGGGGAAGCCTTTTGCCTATGCACCTGAAGAACAAAGAGTGGTGAGTACACACACTTCCTGCAGGACACACACTTTATACACATCAGAACTACATATGCACTTATGTTCAATAACTACCAAATTTCCAAATGTAATCCCCTGTCATTTTTCCACAGGTGAGGCTGGATGACCATCAGAGCACCAGTAAACCAGCACAAACCTTACAATAAATATGGATTAGAAATCAATAAATTATCCAAACACTGTGCAATTCTGCAATGTACACCAATAAAGTGCTGCTCTCAAAGTGTCAGTGCAATTCTTAAAGTGCAAGGTGCAACAGTTAAAACCAAGTGACAAAGCATCTTTGTCACAGTAAGATAGACATTTTATTGAAGTCATATGCATGTAATGTATTTGATGCTTTAAGACAGTAGCCCCCAACCTTTTTGTGCCACGGACCAGTTTAATGTGAGACAGGTGTAGCAGATAAAAACAAAATAAAATAAGACTGGCATAAAAATTGTAGTATTTTCTCTATAAAATAACAATAATAAACATAAATCCACTGTGTATTCATGTGCAACTTTCAGCATCCTCATAACATCACACCAACAACAGAACAGGACATGAGTAAAATCCTCTCTGTGCCTACGCTCTCTGGTCACTATGGTAACATTAAAGCATGTCGACGAATCATGTGATGTATGGTCTGGAGGCCTTGACATGCATCAAGAGTGAGTCATAGACGGATGTAATGGAGAGAATCCGTAATCAGTTCAGCTTAGGGCCCCCAAAACCTTAGCAGCGGCCCTGGCCATTTGTAGAAGTCGTGATCCAAACACTAAAGAACATCCCATGAGTCAATGACTTGTTGACCATCTTTTCTGAGATGGATGACAGTCCTGAAATGCAGAAATATATGTGTATTAACAAATAAAATCTATCTAATGAGAAAAAACATCAGCTGCAGGTACGTCCAAAAGTATTTGTACAGTTGAGATTTTTGTTTTATAATTTACATACCACTACAATAAATGAAACGGTTAAGAGGATATGTGGTCAAAGTGTGGACTTTCAAATTGAGGGTTTTTACAAATAAGTTTTTAAATGTATTTGGAAAAATGACAACAAAATTCTTGTAATTTTTTAAATACTTGTCTTGTATGAAGTCCTTGAGCATTTTCCTGTACTGTTGAGGGTCATTTTCCATCATCTTTACATCTCTTCATAGTCTTCCAGGCCTTTTGATGTCTGTCTTTCTAAGATAATACCAACTACTGATATAGTGAAATCTAAGGTTTTTGCTCTGCTTTAAAGATGTGCTGTTTTTGTTTTTATTTTATTTTTTTTTTGTTTAGGCTAGTTCTGATCTCTTTCACTTGCATTGAGATTTCCTTCGATTTCATATCAGCTCCAAACAATTGTCGAAAGCCAAATCACCTGAAATAAACACCGACCGCAGATGGCCTTTCAACTTCCTTTCAGTCAGTTGTCTAAAAATAGAACTACTTTGCTTTGAATGGTTCTAATTCTAAATAGTTAATGACATGTTTGTGTCTGGATTATTATATTGTGGTGCAAACATGCAAAATCACGAATACATTTAACTTGTCCATATACTTCTGAGTCTAACTGGTTTTAATACTGTCTGCTGGGAAACAAAAGTAAATCACAGCAACAATCATGTAGACAAAAATAAATTGACAAAAATGACAAAAGGAGGAATAAAAATACAAAAGCGAGGGTTTAGAGCATGCTTTTATAGATCTTTCCCAAGGATTTATTAAAGGTATTATTGTAGTATGAGCTCAACGTATTGACATTTCAGTTTTTGTTTGCAAAGTAAATAGGCTTCTAGTGCTTATTGATGAATCTCGTCTTTTCCTTGGCCTCTTACTAAAACTCCTCAGTGGCACCAGTGACTGTCCTAATCTCACCCAATGCCTGATAAGCAGCCATGAGCTGTCTGGCGAGCGGGGATCATCAGTGGCAGATTAATGTCCAGCTGTACTCTCTGCACCCTGCTGTGAAAGGCACAAACAAAAGGAGTTAGAAAAAAAAAAGACTACTTCATAAAGAGAGAACGACTGAATAATAAACCTTGGAAACTGAGTAAAGCATAAAGGAAGCGGAGGCTGAGAGAGGGATACATAAACAATTTTCATCTGAGAGGGCAGAATAAATAAGGGTTAGTAAAGATGTTCAATTAAACTAGGTAGGTGGGCATGGGGCGAAGCCTCTGACCCATAATTTATTGCTCAGCTTTCTCTGGAATGGAAGAGGATGCAGGTTGAGTTACAACATCATCTCAGCCTTCAGCAGATTTGACTCCTGCAGACATAGAGTCCGAGTCAGATTCACACAGATGCTGTGTATACACACTTTTGCACATTTATTTAAGAAAAAAGGCGTGGGGGAGGGAATTTCTTGTCCAAGAGCAATTTAACAACTTTACACCTTAATCAAGCTCATCATGTTGAGAGAAGTCCTCAAGGAAAAAAAAAAAGCATTAAGAACATATTTAAAAATTAGCAGCTGCGTGATAAATCACTGTCCCTCAAAGTGTCGCCATATGCATGTAATGGGACAACTGGGATTTTACACAGTAATTACAGTTTTATTGAAAAATCTATAAATACAAGGAGCAATTACAAAAGCTACGACAAACTGCTTTTACCGCAGTGTATAGGTGTTCAAGAGATATCATGCATCATGGCAAGAACTATGTTCTCTGCTCATTTAAGATACTGGGTAATAATTAATACACAGAGATAAACACGTTAAAACATCTTTAAAGGAAGTTATTTACAGGGATACACCACTATTTTGGAATTTGCTTTGTTGCAAGTAGCGGGGGCACACCAGGACATAGTTCCTTGTTTATGAGATCATTTTTATTTCTACACAAGGTGAATGTGCTAGTCATAATATGAAAATAAGAACATTTTGAAGTTATCAAAAAGTTTATATTGTTTCTTAGGCTAGGTGCAATACTCTCCTCTTCCAATAACTCTACTAATCTAGGCAAGTGGGAGTTTTGTCAGACTGGGTTAGTGGATGTACCCTGTTATCCAAATTCTGGGATTGGCAATAATAAACTAATTCCAAAAATCTTTAAAAACGTTAAGTCATAGCCAGACTGAAATACAATGTTTTTCACAACATGGATGTGATTTGCTTGTTGAAAATCCAGTAAAATCTTTGAAGATCTCCACTGAAGATTCAACCCACTGATGTCATGACACCACACTGCAAGAGTCAAGATTACACTTGTGAAAGCCCCAGGAGTTTGTATCTGTTCTAAACATCTGTTATCTCAACTTCTGGTAGTTCATCCCCTTTACTTGAAGTCATTTTGCCTCTTTGTAATAGAAGGGATTTGTCTGGTTTGAATGACAATCTAATATCACTGCTGTACATCCAGGTGTGATGGATCTGGGAGTCAAGGTCTCATTCATTCATCCAGCTTGGTGTCATCCATGTGCACGGGCTGGTGGATAATGTTGAATCGGCACAGTTTCTCATATTCTAGCATTTACGCATGTGTGTGATGCTGTGCTGCTTTTCCATACTGTTCTGTCAGTCAGTAGTTGCTTGGCTCCCCTGGTGTTAAATCTAATTCCCTTCTGTGCTTTGATCGTTAGTGAAGTCACATGCCCACTTATCTTGGCCGCTACTATGTCTTACAGAAGTTTTCATGTTGTGTAGAAGTTGCTGGCTGTTAGCTGGATGAAACTGTCCCCTCATAGGGATCTTTCATGATCAGGATGGCCTGGCCTTGGGTTACTCACTGTTGGTGAGTCCCATCTATTAGCAGCTGGTTCGTTTGAGCTGTGAGACATTAATGGAGCCAGTAAAAGTGTATCATGTCAGGGTCTGGTGCAGTTCAACTCTGCCTAGGATATCTGCCATTGTGATGATCACTAGTTCTTGTACTGTGAGATTGCTGTGGTCAGCTCTCAAATCAACTTCCAAGAGAGCGGTGGCGTTATTAGATGTCAAAAGATCAAGGTAAACCGGCCAAGTGGGCTGAGCGCAGTCTTGCCAGCAACACTATGGTAAAGCCATTTCAATATACAAGATTAATTACCTCAAAGGACAGGACATAAATTCAGTTAAAGATCTAATTTTCTCAGGCAAACATTAAAGTAGAGTGTGATTCAGCACCAGTGATTAAAAACAGCTTATATTGGACCCTTTTGTTTGGGAGCTAATGGTTCTACAATACACAGCCATTGCTGTTGCTAAGTAACTGGTAACTGAGCTTCTCATCGCTTTACTGATATTGCAGAAGGCATTATTATTTAGAGCCAACACATATAAGTATAAAAGTAGTGGTAACAACGCAACTGTGAAATGTTATGTCCTTCCACTGACGGTAATGACAGCACACAGCAGGAAGGTTTGGAATCTAGTTTTCATTACGAGGTTTATCATCCAGCTGCAGTGTGAACAGACTGATTTGATCTTTCAAATCTCGAGAAATTCAAAGCATTCTCAAAAAAATAAACAACTCTGTTTTCCTGTGAAATGTGGAAGAGCATTTGTTAATAATTCACCGAGTTCTGACTTTACTTAACAGCTTTAACTGACAAAAGCTGATGAATTGTTGGCACCTTGTTATTGCCTCCTCTACCAATCCGACGGAGCATTTTCCTTATAAACCCATTATCCAAAACAACTGAACACCATTCAGTTATCTGAATAGCTGTGTTAGTTTTGCATTTAAAAGACACAATGCACAGTTGAATCGAACCCAAACTTCATTGGAGCAAACGTTTGTCACCAATCAGATGACACACAGACAAAATCACAGCAAGGATGGAGAAATACAAAAGAAACTTTCTGGGAATTAATCAGAAAGTACCTGTGTAGGTACCCTTTTTCCTGAACTGTAAACATCAAAAGTTTAGTCTGGAACAGAACATCCTATATTTATAACACACAAAAATACATTAATAAAGCCAGCAAGGTCTTGGATACTACGGAAGCCCTAAACAGTCATACCTGCATACATTTTATTTCTCCCATTTTCCCGTGATAACGAGATAACTCCACCGTTTTCTCGTGATAACGAGTTATTTTTTCCTCCGTTTTTCCGTGATAATGAGATAATTAATTTGAGATCTCAAGAAGACTAAGAAAAAAAAGCCTCTGCACACTTAGATCCATGCAAACAAGTGTATTTTTCACCAAGCTTTCGGTCTATCAACCTTCATCAGGGCATTG
>JBAMYA010000013.1:6621680-6652330 GCA_037176975.1 Arrhamphus sclerolepis
GACTCCTGAACGTCACTCACTCATCCAGACACTGTGGTCTCATGAGGAAACGCAGCTTTTGATATAAAGTTTTTCTTTTTCCCGAATACAATTATTTTTTAAAGTATTTGTCCGAAATAAGTATTCGTAGAAAACACGTTATTTGTACCTTTCTGAATACCGTATTCGGGTTCGGCTCCACCCCTTGTATGTATGCATGTATTCATTCATTTATTTACCCAAATTTTAGCATGTATCTGTTTATGTATTAATTTATTCATTATGAGTTATTAATTTATTATTAGGTTACTTATTGTAGATTAATTTAGAAGTTTTATAGTTTTTTTGTTTTTAAAATAAATTGAATACAATATATATTTCAATACTATAAAATTAATGGTTTATTATTATTATTATTATTAATATTAAAATTTTTTTTATGAAATCAATTCATGTAATTGCTTACTTGGGTGTTTTATATATTTTAATTGTCAGTGTTTTCTTTTAGGAAAGTAAGAATGTTTTTTTCTCTATTTCTGCACTATTATTATTCAAATGATTGGTATGAGTGTAGTTGTGTGTTGGTGAGTGTGTGTATACCATTAATACAGTTTGTATGTAATTGATGGGCCCTAAATGAGATGTTCAACATCTGTAGTGAATGTTTGTTAAATATCGAACTGAAAACTAAACTCACCCATAAACTAGATTAAGGATACAATCATTGCAGTTAAAACGGTACAAGTGGGTAACTTTAGGCTTTGTGTGTCAATAAGTTACAGAGGAGTCTGATTGATATTTATTCTTTAACAAATAAAAGGCTAACGTTATCATATAGTAATATTACTGTCAGCTCATCCTATAAATACCAGTTAATATAGTATAATCTATTTGGCATAATTACATCATATACTATCTCACATAATGAAATGAACTGGGGGCTTATTTGATATTGATGGACAAAATACTGTAAAACAGGTTTCATCTATGGATACTTTGCCAAAAACGTATCCCTCATAATCAATTGGAGGTATAAATAGACACCTATTGCTAAAATAAAATAGAAACTTAGTGTTAATGAGTGTTAAAGAGTACATGGGAGATCTCTCGGCAGTCGGGGCCTTTAGCAGCATAACTAAAGCCATGGTTCACGGTAGCTGAACCAAATACTCAGATCCTTCAGGTTTTCCAAGTTTGATCTGTTGCTGCATGCTCAATAACCCAAACTATGATGTTTTTCTTTGTTTCACAGCTGAAGATAAGAACGCTCAGCGACACCTGTCAGGGTGGGCCATGAGGAACACCAACAACCACAACTGTCAGATCCTGAAGAAGTCTTGTCTGGGGGTGGTGGTGTGCTCTCGAGGCTGCACACTACCAGACGGCTCCAGGTTGCAGCTGCGCCCTGCCATCTGCGACAAGGCCCGACAGAAACAGCAGAGTAAGTGTTATCAGAACCACATTGGGTTCAGGTGCTCTCCTTCCTGGGTCTGTGTTTACCTGACGTGACTGTGCATTTCAGAGAAGCTGTGTCCGAGCTGCAACGCTGCGCTGGAGCTGCTGCCGTGCCGCGGTCACAGTGGTTACCCTGTCACCAATTTCTGGAGAGTCGATGGGAAGTCCATCTTCTTCCAGGTAGACACCTCAACACACAAGCTAATATCTATAAATCAATCCTTTATAAATCTAAAGGGGCTGAACCAGATTATCACGGGCTGAAAAGGGTTTATGAGAAATCTGATGGTCTTCAGCAAACCTCAGCTTGATCCTGACTGTAAAAACATGCACTGACCACAATCTGGATAAACCAAACCAGATCCTGACTCTGGAAAATGACATAGTCCAGACCCTTGCCCCTCTACCAACTTTTTGTGGGACGTTTTTCTGTTCAAAAATATAAAAATGTTTGTTATTAGAATGTAGATGAACGTGATAAAGAAAAAAGTACAGTTTGTCAGTAAAGAAATAAATAATCTCAAAGTATCTTGGGAACCCACAAATCCTTCAAAGAACACCCTTCTGGTTGCTGCTGTTATTATATTTATGTTTAATGTTTAATCCTCTAGGCTAAAGGTGTTCATGATCACCCGAGACCGGAATCCAAATCCGAAACTGAAGCGAGAAGAAGTTCTGTAAAGAGACGAGTCAGTTCGCCCCCGTTCACACCAAAGAGGCGGCTCATCGAGACACAGGTCAGTCCTGAGAAATTAGCAAAGACGAAAGCAGCTGCATTAGTGGTGACATGAGGTTTTTGGTTCACCTTTGCTTTGTTTTATCACCGTTTCAGCCTCTGGGTGCCACCCTGCTCTGTGTTGAACCGCCAGAAAGAATCTCCTTCATTGAGCCCAATTTCCCTCAGCACTATCCAGCATTTCAAAGCCCAGACCCCTACTACAACCCCCACAATGCACTTGCAGAGGCCCCACCCACACTGCAGAAACCAGCCAATCCCAGGCTGTACATGAGCCGGCCCAGCTACGAGTTCCAGGGGTATCTGACCTCGCCTTCATATCCTGTGGCGTCTGAGCTCTGTGATCCCAGGTCAGCATCAAACACTAACTTTGATAAGTTTATACTTCTACCCACTCCCTTGAATATGCAAAACAGAAGTTTAACATTATGCTGTATTTTTTTTTCTTTTTTGTACATATTCAAAAAATTAATAAATGAAATGAAAATGAAAATGAAACGTAAAGTTAGTACCTGTCAAAGTAAACAGGTCCAAACCATCAGTATTTGTTGGAGGAACTTTGCTGTTCCAGTTGTCACAAGTCAGAGGGTGTTGGCTTGTAGGGTCCCAGGACTCATAACAATTCACTTCAGTCCAGATTATACTATTTGTCAATGTAAAAAAAAACAAAACAAAAACAGATTTTGAACAGGTAAACAGGTTCAAACACCAGACTGTTTATTTTCTGGGCCTCTCCTTTGGTCTACACCAGATCTCAGTGATGTAAACAGGTCCAAACCAGATTGTAGTTTTGCTTATCCATTTATTGAACCAGATTCTGAACCTTTGAGACAGGTCTTAATGAGAGTTTGATTGGATTATGGGATTTAAGGTGATACGTAGATGATGAAGGCAGAAACAATCCTGATGATCCAGAGATAATTTGAACCCTTGAATAGGTCCACATTCTGACTTTAAACCAGGTCTTTAAGGTCTAGAAAAATATAAACCAGTTTCTGCTTTGTTGGCAGGATGACACCGGTCTTGGGTTCTTCATCGACTCCCTCTTCATCATCAGTTCCTCTCTCCTCCTCCTCCTCCTCGTCTTCCTTCGACCCCCAGACAAAACCCCCTCCAGCTTGGAAGGAGCTGCTGAAGAGCTCCGCCCCCTACAGTGACAACCACCATTACTACAGCACAGAGTACCCCTGTCGTTACCCCAACAACACCCCAGGGTCACCTGCAGCGCTCCAGACCATCATCACCACAACAACTAAGGTGGGTTGGGCTTGTCATGGGGGGAACTTTGCCGCTCTGGTCCTCACAAGTCAGAGCGCATTGTCTTTTAGGGTCCCAAAACAATTCAGTTCAGTCCAGATTATACTAATTCATTTAGACAGCCAAGCTAAGGAACCCAACAGATGGTTGATGGTTCAACCAAAGAAGAGCCTGGTAACTGAAGGCTCTGCCTCTGTTTCTTATTTTTGGAAATTCTTGGATCCACAAATAAGTCTACAGTCTGAGAGACAAGTACTCTGTTGGGATGATGTGGAACTATGAGATCTTTAAATTCAGAGGGAACGAGGACTTTTAGGGCTTTATACTGTATGTTATGAGAGGGATTTAAAACTGTATTCTGGACTTAACAAGAGTTAAATGAAGGCAAGCTAAGATTGGTGAAATATTATCTCACTTACTAATGTGAAGATGCTACATTTTTATGGAGTTAGAACAGTCTCAATCATCACAAATGCGCAGGACAATTTATAAATGCACAGGACAAGATTCACACTTGTATTTCTGATGCATATACAAATATAACCTGATTTACAAATGGCTTCTGGTCTGGTCTGTGGCTGCATTTGTGTGTGAATTTTGAGACTCCCCTGACGTGATTGGCTGAAACATGGACGATATCTGATTGGTTGCAGATCATTCCGTGTAAAAGAAAAAATGCATTTGTGAGTTGAGGCATACCAGGGGAGTCTCAAAATTCACACACAAATGCAGCAAGGTCCACAGACCAGAAGCCATTTGTAAATCAGGTTATATTCGCATTTGTGAATTGTATTGCACATTTGTGAATCTTGTCCTGCGCATTTGTGACCACTGAGATTTTTCTCCATACATTTTGACCCAGCTGGAGGACCATTTTAGAAACCTACTAATAAGAAACTGCAATAGTCCAGTCTTGAAGTAATAAATGCATGGACTAGTTTTTTTTTTCTGCATCCCTCTGAGATAGTATTCTTCTTATCTTTACAATACTATAAGATGAAAGAAGGCAGCTCCTGAAAAGTGATTAATGTGTGATGTAATGGACAAAATAAATTCCTCCAATGTTCATCTCAGTATCACTGGATGTCAAAGTAATGTCATACAGTTACTCAGTGAATAGACAGTCTATTTCTGAACTATTCAAGTCCAAAGACAAAATTCTCAATCTGATCTTAGTTTAGGAACAGTTTAGCTATCATATAATTTATGTCATTCAGAGCTTCAACTGGTCCAGCCAGATATCCTCTGTCCCTGGTTCTGATGTTAAAAATCCCTGTGAACCAGTTTTTTTTCCTATGATTGCTCAAGATGGGGGATTGCACCAAACTAAAGATTTAATTAATCTGTTGGGTTCCAAAAATAGAAGAGTTTTAAAAACTGGCATTATCTGAATTTTGAATAAGGATTCAGTTGGAATGAAACTGACTGTAACTAAATGACATCAGACTGGATTAAAATGTCATGATGGTTAGCACTGTAGTCTCACAGAAAGAAGGTTCCTGGTCTGAGAGCTTGTTGTGCAATCAACTGTACTAAGAGACCACTTCAACCGGGTCTCAGTTGGCCTGGAAGGGTCTGAGGACTAAGCTTAGTGAATCAGCAGGCAGCCTATGCTAACCATGTGTGGGCTAAAAGATTGTAGCCCTACAGTCCCCTGAGGCTTCAACACAGCTGGTCTCCAGTTATTTCCCAGGTTTGCATCCTGTAGGACTGAATACCTTTGCCCACTCCTCTGCCAGGACCCAGTTATGGTGAAACCTCAGGAACTATAAGGCTGTGATCAACAGGCCAAACATTGGCTCATTAAGGATGCTATTCCATCAGTCCCTATTTCAGCTTTGGTAGCACTGGTTTCAGATGTTTTGGTAGCGACAGATGTGTTAGCCATTCTGGGAGTCAATTGTTTCAGTATGTTTTTAACCTTGCTGCGTTGCCTGTTAGCATTAGCAGAGATGAGGACAAGAATGTCAGTGATGAGGTCAGCAGGTGGACAGTTTCTGACTATGGTTGATGGTAAATCTGCTTGTGTTTGAACTGTAAACTGAGTGTGTTTCTGTTTGTGTGTGTCAACAGCAAACAAATGGGTGTGTAATGAACCTTCCTGTGTCTTGCCAGGTCTCCTACCAGCCCTGCCCCAAGCCTCCCGGGTCATTGCCTCCCTACCAGTCGTGTCCGAAACCAGCTAGCCTCTCATCCTACCAGTCCTGCGCTCCCACCAAGCCCCCAGGACTCCCCGGCTGCTCCTCCCTGCTAGATGACACCTCCTCGTCCGCATACTCGACAGAGGTGAAGGTGACGGAGGAGTCGGGTGGAGTCATCAAGTCCCTGTCGTTTCAGCCAGAACCCCTGCAGACCAAAACGGAACGGGCCGAGGGATACGACTACCACTATCCCTACCCCAACACGTACCGCTACGACGACTACTGAACCACTACTACCTCTGTTACCATGACTACCACTGTGAGAGCAGGCACTGCTGCTAGTGTCGTCAGAATATGAACTAAACATTCCACAAACTGGATAAGACCTTCTGATCTTGGTCCACCACTGAGAACATGTTCAAACAGTGGACTTGTTCCCTGTGGGGCCCTCCAGCTCTTCACTGAAGCCTGTATCAGGACATTGTACATAGAAAGTCTAAAGACTACATTCACTCAGACTGAGATCTAGAAATCCAAGGTTCAGAGTTTTTCAGTCTCATCTTCTGGCCATCCTCAGAAGATGGGCTTTTCTCTCAAACAGGAAAGTAAGGCAGACGTCAAAACTCCTTCCTAACTACATGTTTGAAATTTTCAATAAAGTTCTGTTAGGGCAGGTGGACGTGCTGGATCTCCACTCAAACCTAGGATCCAAACAGGACCATGCAGCGCAGCATGAACTGCTATATAAAATGGCTTTGGACAATGAAGACATCCATCAAGCATGTACCCATCTGTGATGTACTTCAAAGTTTTCTGCAGCCATGAAACTTTTTTTGTTTCCAGCTGAGGCCAGCCTCTGGAGAACGTCCGCCAGATACCTCCAGGATCAGATTTTTGTCTTTTGAAAATTCAGATCCTGAACTGATCTCAGACAGAACCAGGTGTTCTTTGTAGAAACAGACTTTATCACCTGAGATGTTCCACATGTGAAACCTTCTTCTTTGTTATAAGGGGAATGACAAAAAAGAGCAGTGCTGGACATATCTGTGAGAAGAAAAGTCATGAAATGTTTGAATGTGAGCTGCAGAGTTTCATGAAACCAGCTACACTTTTGGTTTCTGTCATTCACAACAAACAGCTGTAACAGCCATTTAAAGGTCCCATATTATGTCATTTTCTCCCAGTTTTGATCAAACACTACAACATAATTATTTTAATTTGATTGTGACTCAAAAACTCAATTAAATTAGACCTCATGCATCGACTTCTGTCATTCCAAATGAAATACAGATCACGCCTCCTAGTTCAACGTAAGAAAGTACAGCTCTTCTTTTTCAACTAACAGTTGACATTTGTAGCCTCATCAGTTTCACAGCAGCATCAGATTCCGTTGTACAAGTTTAAAATTGTCAATACAGCCCTTGAAAGTCAAGAAAAGCAGAATATAGGACCTTTAAAAGTCATTTTCAGAAAAAGAAAGCAGCAATTTCTTCCTCCTAACACACCCTCTAGCACCCACCAGTTTTTTCCTGAATGGATCCTGATAAAAATATGATCAGTTTCACATCAAACCAGAGCAACAAGAGCGATGTCATTATACGTCACAGTCTGATTCACTCCATGAAGCACCAACAAAAGCCTTTACTTTGGTTTCATGTGTCAAGGATTTATTTTAATCTCTCACTTGAGTGTAACATTTCAAAAACTGCCGCTGATAATAATAAACTTTATTTATGTAAAGCCTCTAATCACAGTGTAAGTGTCTGTTATACAAACAGATTCTCCAGATGAAAGTGCTATAATTCAGTGTATAAATACCTAAACAGAAACTTGAGAACATACAACAGATAAAACCAGTTCTGTTACACTAAACTGTGGGGGAAACAAACTCTTAACACCCTCTGAGTGATCCTTGCTCTAAACTCACAGAGCTTATCTAAAATTAGTTATATGCCATTAACTGAAAGGTGTATCTGGATAAATTTGACATCAAAATAAACGTAGCACATCTGCAGCCTGTTTCAGAAAGGAGGTAAGACCAACTCTGACTTAAAAAAACCAACTCACAATCAACAAACCTTGAAATGAGAAAGTCTGAGTTTTCAGTTTCAAAAAAGGGGTTGTTTCTGTCGGCTCTGAGTATGTTGACTTTGACTTACTGCAATTATAAAAAGACATCATCAATGGAGCTCTGTTACCCTGATTTATTATGACAACACCAAAAAAGCAGATCCTCCTATTATCCTTTGCTGAATTACAGCTGTTATTGCAATAACATGGTAAATTTGAGCACATGTTTCCGCAGAAAACAAAGGCGCCTGCAGCTGTAGAGGAAAAGAGTTGATGTGGAAGAAATAACAAGAGCGACTAGATCTGTAATTTAAATATTTAATGACTGTTATATACTGTACATGGCATGAGTGACGAGCACTGGAATGTAGGTGTGTGTTGCCTAAGTGTGTTGATTTTTCATGCAGATGAAACCCTGCTGACGAAAAAAAAAATGAAATAAATAAATAAATAAAGCAGTTAAAAATGAAGCATTCAAGGTCTCTTAAAGTTTAAATCCAGTTTTACCCTGGCATCGTTAAATAACGATAGTTTGGCATGGCAAATAGACACATAGTGAACCTCAAAGATATTGTCACCTCCTTCATATTGTATACAAATTGCACAATTTAAATATTCCGCTGAAACATGATGTGTTACATAATACTTTACACGGACTTGTTTGGATCCTCCTCAAACATTAACAAAGACCAACACACTTTCTGCTGGATTCAGTGGCTGCAGCTCAGTTAAGTTGTAAGATATGAAAAAGGACAATCAGTTTGTTTAAGGACAAATTTATTTAATTATCTATTTTCACTCCAGACTATTTATCCAACCTTGTAAAGTTTCTAGAAGACTTTACTCAGCAGCTGACACTTAAATGAGGAGCTATTAACCACATCAGCATCACAACTGTGTGTATAAGTCCACCACTTTCCTAACAGCTCTTCATACTGCCCCTGTCTAATTAGCTATGTTCAGCATTGTTATGAAACATGATATTTGCCAATAAATACATTTTGGGTGTTACTTGTGATGAATAGGGGAGATAAAATCTTTTCTATAAGTTATGTAACTGCAGAAAAGCCCTCTTAAAAATTTCATCAGGGTATGCCAAACTTTATGTTTTGTGATCTTGAATATATTTTTGTGTTTTTCTGTATTTTTCAGTTTCCTCTTCAGCATTTGGCTCTTGTTGCCCACAGCGACCATTTTGGAAAAAACAAAGTAGTTTAACAGTTCAGTCTAACATTTAGCCGAATGATAAAAAATAGTTTTAACCACCAGTAGGCATCAAAAATAATTTTAGACCTCGGTAAATTTGATTCAACCTGTATTAATGATCTATTATATAGCCTTTGTTACATTATTGCCCTAAAATGGCATAGCTAATACAAAATGACCATATTTCAAGAACAAGCTAACTAGGGATGTTTTAAAAATTACTGCTTAGCTGTTAATTGGTAGCTCAGTTGCTACTAATTACCCTGACTCAGTTTATCCCTCCGATTTTGACTCATGTACTAATGGCCATCTTGGAAAGAACTAGCTAGATTACACATTCAGGAAAACTGTTAAATGACATGCATAGCTTTAACTAACAACATGCATCATAAATAGTTTTAGACCTGCGTGAATTTGTTTTAACCTCTCCTAACAAGGCCTGTTTTTGAGCTTCCTGATGTAAAATCCATCTTTCCATTACTGGGTTATTATTAGGTTGAGTGCAATGTGCATGTAAGAAAAGTTGTCGGTTCTCTAATGACCACTAGGGGGTTACTCCCAAAGTGAGTCACTCTTCATCAAGCTCAATATCCAACAAAGTCAACCAGAAAATAGGTTTTGTTGCAGTTCCTTGACTAGCCACTAGGTGTTGCCTCCAAAATAGAGCAAAACCCCATTAAACTCCATGTTAGAACGCCCTTTGCAGGAGAAATAAATATACAAGCCTGGTTCGAAAACTGGTTTTTTGGTCTCGGTAGATAGATTTCCATGACAAGAGTGCAAGGGGGAATTTTTTTATGGTCTTTATCAGGTAAAATTATATTAAACCGCTAATTTATGCAGAATTAGGTTTCTGTTAAAGGTTTCAGTTTCTGGAAATATCTCAGATACGGTACATAAACAGCTGATAGAGGTCCACAGCACCACAACAGAATCTTTTTATAATAATGTGCTACATGCAGCCTCAACCAACGCTTTTGAGTACTTGCTCGCCATCATTTCCAATCACTGTTCTCCACTTCCTGACCCCCATCTGAACTTTGCGCATCATCGGAATCACATGACTGCAAACCACCTATAGTAAGTACAGAAAGTATGTCTACTGGAACACAGGGCTGGTCGCTGGTCCCTTACCAATCATTACTCTTTAACGGCTAATGGGTTGTTATTGTCTGATCTAGCAATGGATGCTGATTGGTCGATTGGTGGTCACTAAAATGTTACCAACAATGTTGTTGCCTCAGACACACAAAAGTGCTCCAGGAAACTTTGATGCTTCAATTAAAAATCTGCCTCAGTTCACATTATAGGGGAAAGCTTACAACAACATGCTTTTATAGTCCAACGTGCAACGTGCTTCTAGTCCAGGGACGTCCAGTGCCACACACACACATTTCTTTATTTGTCCAAAATTATTCTTATAATTACTCCATAGATCAAATAACATTATCAATTTACATGTATCCTACCTTTGGGCCAGTCGAGCCAACCTCCAGGTGGATCTGCATTCTTTCTGACTTATTAACGTTGCCTGAGCATCCACCAGGACCGAGTACTGTAAAGCCCTGAAGTCCAAGTGGTCACTTAGTCATATGTTGGCTCATAAAGGGTTCCAGCAGCAGATGTGGATCAGAGCTCCACTAGTTCTCTTTTCAGCTCTGGAAGAACCTTCAAATGTCATGAAAACAGAAATGAAGACAGCTGGACATATTAAATGAGAATTAATGAAAGGTCATATAAGTTAGCATCCCAGGTCATAGATGTAGCCCTGTGGACCGAAACACTGTGTAAATTAGTCAAGCATCAGCTTATCATTAGATCCTGGCCATGCTTGATTGGAGCTCTGCAGATCCTTGCTTGAACTCTGACAGAGGTTTGACATAGAGACATCTGAAATGATGATGTTTACACAGATTTGATCTGTAAACTAAATAGTATCACAGCTAAGCATAGGCTATGCTTTCTTGCTCATTTGCCCATCTTTGGAAGACCTGGCATTTGGTGGAATTGGTTCCTACTGACATGACAGCATGCAGAGAAGCTTCAGAAATACTCTTTAGAAACCTGTAGATGATGTCACAGAGGGTGTGTCCAGTACACGGGCCTGTGTGGGTGATGGTACCATCCAAATTGGCTTCATTTTTATTGGTGTGCTTTTGCAACAGGATTACGCTGGTTTTCACTGGTGAGCTCGCAGGTGAGACTGTCAGGTGTTTTCACAGTCAGATTTTAAACTGAAACTGACTGTATTTCCAGTTCATGCACTCAAGAGAAGAATTCATGCTTACATGATGAGGACCCATCCCAACTGCCTCAGAATCCACAGTGGTCCACAAGGTTGGACATCAACCATCCATCCATTCATCCATACATCCATTCATTCATACATACATACATCCATCCACTCTCTTCCTGGTTGGGCATGCCATAAACACCTCCCTGTGGAGGCATCCAGGAGCCATCTTAACCAGATGCCCAAGGTTTCTTATGTCCACAGTAAAGCAGTTGTGTCATTAGTGAAAATATCTCTGTATTGTAGTGTTCACAAATGTTTCCATGATCATCCGTATTCATGTGGTTATGTAAAAATGTTGATAAAAGACAGTTCTTGATACTGTGTTGTCTGTGGGATCAGAGATCATGGGTGTCCATCTTGCTCCATCTTGTCCACCTGCTACTTCGTCCTTTACACACTGAGATTCCTCCAGATTCCTAGGATACTTTAATGATATTGTGCTTTGCAGAGGGAGGAATATGCAAATACCTTCCAGTCTTTCAGTGGAGATCCTCTGTCTATCTCTGCTCTTCAGAGACTCAGCGGCTCTTTTCTTTCCTTCATTGGCAATTCAACTTTTTTTGGAATGTGTTTTAGGTTTGAAATGTAAAAATGGATGAAAATAAACTGAATAAAATAGAGCATTAGAAAACACTGCATTTACATATTTCCATAATGTTCCAACTCTTTCTAATCTGATCCTCTGGTTCGGGCAGGAAACCTCAACAACACAGTCTGAGAACCTGGCAGGATCAAAGAGTTGGTGTTTAGACGTTGGCTGGTTTCAGTATGTATGAGCAATAGATGTTGTTTTGACAAGAACGCGTCAGGACAGGATTCCCACCGCTGTCCTCACTGTGAACCTTTAAAACCTGGCGAAGCCTTGCCCTTCTCCTCCTCTCTTTCACTACCTTCCATTAAAATCACTCATTCCTGTGCTCTTTTCCTCACCTCACTCATTACCTTACCCTGAGTTTACATTAACATCCATCAGTACATGATTAGATCCAAAGTGGAGAGGCTGAAAAACAGCCCAACCACACTCTGGTCCAGACTGATCTACCCACTTTGGTCTGGACTGAACCCCAGACGCCGGTCCTTACTGTGCCAGCTGCTGTGGTCCTCGAACCATCCAGTCTTATCTGGACCATAGACTGCATAAAAAGAACTCTACAAATCCCCACTAATGTTACCCAAAGATTTCTAAAGATCCTTTTAAGTGGTGTTTGCCTTACTGCGCTCTGTGCATGTTTGAGCCCTTTACCAGGCAAATTAGCTTATTTGGTAACATCAGTTGCCATGCGCTCTATAAAACATTCTGAAATGATGTACAAAAAAAAGGTACAGTAATATTCTACAATGATCTTCTAGGGTTCAATTCCAACTAGTTTATTGTGTGCCCTATAAAAGGTTAAAAACCAGTTAATCCAAATATGGGTGGAAAAAGCAGACCCAGAAGCCTGCACAGTTACAGTTAGCTATTTTAGCTTGCCTGGCTTAGTTTATGCTAACTCATAATGCTAACCAAATCTGATTAAAACATCTTCATTCCAGATGTCACTGCTAAAACAACATCCAAAGCAAGTGCTGAAATGAGGACTAGCAGAGTTCCATTCACTTCACTCCTTGCAGGTTGGGCTTTGCAGACCGAGCAGACCTCATGGGCCTGTGGGTGGAGGGCTGGGCAACGCCAGATCCTAAGTGAACTCTTCTAGTCCAAGTACTTGCTGCAGATGTTGTTGATTAGTGGTCTAGTTGGCCGATCTTTGATGGTTCTTTCAACCTATTTATATCTCAGATGAGCCAGTTCCTATCCAACAGAACTGAGTGTTGAAGTGCTATTGTTTTTGTTTTGTTTTGTATCAGCTGACCTCCTGTTCATCATATGAAACAGTTGTTGAGATTATGTTTGCATGCATCCATATCTCAAAAACTTATTTCCTCATTTGGATGATTGACACATCTAAGGAATCCTCAAAGTCAATTGAATTGATTGGCAATTCCTAAGTCCACGTCAGTTAAAGCAAACCGGTGCATTCACATCTATGCATCTCCATCTACTTGGGGGGGTGGGTGATATTGTTGCGTGCATTGCTACAGGTCCAAGCATCAGCCAATCAGGTAAGCTGCAGCTAGACAGAAAGCTCTAGCCAATGAAATCGTACGTGTGGGGGCAATTTCTATAGCAGCTTTTATCTGTTTATGATCAGACTTCGCATTACAAGAATATGGAGGAAAACGTAGGAATCAAGGTGTTTGTGGCCACACAGAGACACAAGTCTCAGAAACAAAGCTATGGAGGAAATGGCATAAATAGTGAGTGAATCTGGTATGACTGCACCATGTCTGTGGCCTGCAGTGATGTGTCGCTGCGTCGAGCCAGTTCGAACCAATGCTTTTAAATTCAGCTGCTGATGCAACAAATTTAAACACTTCTCATTGGCTCGATGCAGCATCGGCTCTCAGACAAGCCAACTCCAGTGAGGAACCGGGTCCACTTTCATTCTGCTCACTAGCTGCTTTTCCATAGAAATAGTTACTACTCAGCTATGCATTGCCGCAACGCGTACATGTACCGTTATACAACCACAAGGAAGACTGTGTATTCCATATGATGGCAAGAGAAACAAATTGTTCCTTAGAACTCCATGAATCTAGTGGAGCTTTTAAGTAGAATATGAATTATTATGGTGAAACTCCAAAAGTAAGACCCACTTCCATAGTTTAGTATGTATCATGTAGCAGCTGGTTGCAGTTCTGGTTATTGTTTGGTGGTTTTGGTTGGAATTGTTTTCTTTTTTAAAAGGGAAATTGTCTGTCTAGGATTAAAGCTGAGGGTTGTCCAGTTTATTTGATGTGTTGCATGTGCTCATTGGATATATTCTGGGACTCCAGAGTGCAAATCTTGCCAAGGAAAGACATTTGTCCGACATTTGACTTGTGAGTTAAAGATGTTTTGAATCTGCAGCCCATCAGCCAACGCCTCACCTGCCCTTCACCTGTAAACCAGGTGAGCTGAGTGCAGATAATCCTGAGCCATGTAATTCTATCTTTTTACCAACAACTGCCTCATCCTGCCTTCTTATCCTCTTATCTCCCTCTCTGCTTTTTCTTCTTCCTCGCTGATCTTCATCGGTGCTCTTTCACACGCAAATCATTTCATCCCTCAGCCTCTTCTTCTTCTTCTGCGTTAAATAAATCATCCGTCTGCTGACATGAGATACCTTTCCAAACAATGACACATCTGCCCTCCACTCTTCTGATGTGGCTCCACACTAATGGATGTTTTCAATGTGATGCTACATGGTTGTGACTCCCAACGGGCAGCCGTGGGGTGAGGCCAGCTGCACGGAGAGTCACCCCAACAACAAGCTGCTGTACATGTACAAACGGATGTGCACGACTGTACGAGCACGGCCTCATTGCCACCACGCAGAAACCTGGTGAGTACTCCAGCAATCAGATTAATGAGGTTAATCAATAGTCCCTGTGCTGCCCTCAGTCATGATGATGAGGAGGTTCAGGTGCTGGATGTTCTCTTAGGTCTTCAAGTGCAGGTGTATGCAGGTAAAAACAACAGGAATTGACCGCTCGCTGACACAGTGGCTGAGGAGTGGTGTTATGACAGGATCCCATCTGAGAAAAAGAAAAAAAAAAACACCAGCCACAACATTAAAGCCGCTGTGAGGTGAGAATGGTTACTGTTGTGTGTGATCTGACTCTGGACATCATAGTTCATAGTAGCTGATGCAAAGAAACTTCAACTATCAACACTTCCGACCAAAAAACTAAAGTCTTGAGCATTGTTGTTGTGTTTTTTTGCTCCACAAATATTCTTGATCACCCTTTTGGGGGCCCATTTCTGGTAACAGAGACACACAAAAATGATCCAAAAAAACTGGCCAAAAAGCTACCCTGAATCCCCCCGAGTGGAAACGCACCTTATGCTAACTGACAATATATGGCCACTGTAGTGGGAAACCCTTTGCTGTGACTTTTGCCATAGCCAGATTGACGTGGACTACAATAAATATTATTGGTCTGTCTGGTATTTCCTTCTACATATTTTTCACTAACACTTCTTCTTTATTGTTTTTAAACTAAGTAGAAAGACAGACTGTTGTTACGTCATTAAGATTTACTGATGCTCAACATTTGTTATCACGTCTGAGCTACATAACGGAAGTTAACAAAAGGACGTTCCACTACAGCCACAGAAAATAATTTGCACTGCCACCAAGTTTGGTGGTGTTATAGAGAGAGAAAATGGACAAGAAACAATTGTGTACGTTACGTGTTACGTGTTAAAGAAGCATTAATCAGACTTACTAACAGTGAATTTCAGGTCCTGCATGTGATCATTACTTTACCAAAATGAGAACATAGTTCCTTCAGTGTATCTGTTTATAAGATAATTGCATGTCATTATACGCAGCTATTTTTATATACAATGAATGTACCAGTAACAATGTGTAATTAAGAACCTTTGCAAAATCTTTGGAAGTTTATTTTGTCAATTAAGCCAGGTGTAGCAAATTATCAAAGCAACAGATTTATGCAACAAAGCTACTTGGTTAAATTTATAATACAAAACTACTTGGTGATTTAGAAAAGAGCAGTGTGGTCAACTTCTGCTCTCATGTAAATGAATGAATAAATTCATTTTTCACAGCTGCACTCTCGTTACCAGCACCTGTGCCAGTTTTTTTTTACCATAATAACCAATCTTGCCAATCTGGCAGGGTTTTTTTTTCTTATTATGGCTGTTCTGGAAGATACACAGCCACCTTAGTCAGGTGGTTTTAGTAAACAGTGAATGTTTAGATTCAGTGTGACTGATCCACAATAAAAGTCAACATAAACTCATGTACAATAGTCATCCCCCTCTTTTAATTATTTGCTTTTTTTGTTTAAAAATGCAGTGAAAGTAATCTGATTTTACTGGGTCTTAAGACACAGGTGCTTCTCTAAGAATGCTGTTGATGTCTATCCCACTTGATACTGCGTTAAAACACACCTGAATAATAACAAAATGACAAAACTTCAGTACATGCCTGTTAATGATCAACTCTTTAAATGCTGATGATTGGCAGAACCTGGCTGTAATATACCCTCTTTAATCTTATAGAACCAGTAAGGGAATACTTACAATTTTTGTTAAATCAATATTGGGTGAAAAAAGATGCATGCTGTTGTTAGTTTTTTTACATGAGAGATATAAGAAAAGAGAAGGTATAAAAGAGTACCAACTCCTGAACGTGACTGAGCCCCTTCAAGCAGACTCTGTTCTTCAACATATCTACTGTGGGATGGAACTGGTGGTGTTTTTGAGGTTAAAAAGGAGTGATCATTCTCTGGAATGAGTTGATTGCACAGTAAACGTGTGCAGCTTTCTAAACCAAGGTTTCTGTATCCATATGTAGAGCTGGAACAGGAGCAGAGGATGGAAGATGGGCAGATGATGGATGATAGAGGGTGGCCCCTATAAACAAGCTGCTGCTGCTCACAGAAGTGGAAATCATATCAGCTTCAAAGCCAAAGAAGCAAAACTGTGGACACAAAGATGAAAGAGATGATGAAAAGTCTAAAACTGGACCGTGGCACAGTTCATCGTGTTGAGTTCAGCAGCATTGGCTGTTTGGGAGTTCCCATGAGCCTCTGCATGTGTTTGCTTGTTGCTGTGTTTCATTTGGGGCATTTGTTGGTGCCGTGAGAAGTCTTATCACAGCAGGACAGCTCACAGAAATGTACTGTCTTCTTAAACAGGCATGACAGTGCCGGTCCGATCTCTATCGCCTCTGCTCGCGTTCTGATAACATCTCACAGTCGCAGGATGTTTGCATCACTTTGTGACTCATATGCTGATAGTAATCTCAGGGAGGAGAATCTACTACTGTTTTACTTAGTAAACTGCAGACAAATAAGTCCAGGTGTAGAGGATGCAAAAGAACCCCCCCCCCAACACACACACACACACACACCCCAAAATGCGTCTGAGTCACCACATCTCAGGCCATATGAGCCTGCTGATTGGCTGATCCTGTCCAACATCCTTAACCTTACCTCTTCTGATTCACTGAGACAGAAATAAAATGCTGTGCTTAATCTTCGTGTTCTTCATCATCTGTCTGTGAAATCCAGGTCTGGATATTTGCACAAGGCCATATCTCAGGAACAATTGGCTGGATTTGGATGATTGACACATCTATAGAGTCTTCATAGCCAATAGAATCAGTGGGCATCCAAATTCCATGTCACAGCAAGTATTATCCAGTCATAATTAAGAAAAGATGATTGGGCATGCCCTAAACACGAGATGAGTCAAAGTGAGCAGGATAGGACTGAGATATTATTTGTACCATGTTTATATGTTTTCTTAAGAAGCCTGTCCATTGTTTAATGCTTTTTGCTGTTTAGAATAATTGTTGTGGCCATTTCTAATATTGAGAGTATTAACGAGTTTCTTATAAAGGGGAGGTGGGTTTGTTGTCGGAGTAGATTCTGAGTAGAGATAGAGGCGGAGATGTGGGATGTTCTAACTCTAAATGCCAGAGATTGTATCAGTTACACAATGTTGAGTAGATGGGCACAGCCAGGTCGAGTGGAAATAGTTATCTGAAGTGTTTAGCAAATAGTTTGGGCATCTCATCTTAAATATGCTGTGCTTGGACAGGTGGACTGTAGTGGACTATGGATTTTCATGAACTGTATTAACTGGAAACTGGAGTCTTTCATGAAGGTGTTAGTACAGGATTTACTTTCATTTCAAGACTTGTTACCGAAATGAGATCTTAAATGAGTGTTGTAAGGGCTGAAACAACAGATCTAGTCCTCATTTCAGCAGGTCTAGGCTGGTCGCAGTTGCTACTGGATGAAGCAGGCTCACATTTCTCCACCCTTGACAGCTCCCAACAGAACTCTAGTAGTCCTCGTTTCAGCTCTGGAAGCACACTTTCAGATATCACCATTTAGTAGTCCAGTTAGTCAGCTTAGAAGTTTACAGGGATCAAAGTCCACAATGTACTGATGCAGATCTAATATTGGGCCCTGTCTGATCCTAACTGGGCTAAATTGCTCAGTGAAACAATGTAAATCTGCACCTGAATCTGGATCTTCCAAGGTGAAGGTTACTCTAGCAGAGAACCTAACTGATGCACGAGGTAAAAGCATTGAATGTAAAAACTGTGGATCAACCATCCAGTCACATGACCCATAGGTTCATACAGAAAGCTTTTGAAGCATCTTTGAGAAGCGGAACCAGCAGTGCTGAGAAGCTGACTGAAACACACACACGAGCTAGCTGTTTTAGCTTGACTGGATTAGCTTCTGCCAACCCAGGGTGAAAATTTATGTTACTTTATGTTCATCTTTTTTCTTTTCATTTTGAGCAAAAATCCTTGCGTCAAGTGTCACGACTGTAACGTGACCCACAATAAAACAAGTGCTGCTGGGCCTCGCCACTATGGGTGGTCCCACAGCAGAACTCACAGATAAGCTTGGCGTGGCAAGAGGTCTGCTGGAAGCCCTGTGGTGAATGTACAACTGAATTGAATTGAATTGAATTGAATTGAATTGAATTGAACTGGTACCACACCAGAACACCAGTAACACTTTTTAAATGTTATTGGAGATGTAAACACGATGTGTTTACATCTCCAAGGAAACCAAGCTGCAGCATGGAGACAGGGAACCTGAGTGAAACTGGAACCTGATCTGGAGTAGGACTTCCTTAACTGCTATTTTAAACTCACACTTCAACTCATTAACTGGTCCCAGCCAATCACACACTCCCTAACTGGCCCCACCCACTGCTTGCAGGGAAATGTCAACTGACCTCTGGCTGTTTATGTGAAACCAGTCGTTCCTGTTGCCTTTGAACGTGCTCATCCTGTATCTGCCCATCCATCCACCCGTCCTTATCTGCTCATCGGCTCTCAGTCAGGACTCGCAGAAACATCACGTAGGCATGAGCGCCGTCATGGCCGCCCGCCATCGGCAATGGCAACAGCATGCTGGCGCCTTTGAAGTGGCTTCAAAACAAACCAAACAAACTGCCACTCCACTGGTAATGGATGAGGCGTTCCACTAAGCTAAATGCCCTCCTGTAAACTACAGAGACCATTCACAGCAGCCAGAGGACAGCCAGAGTAACCAGAGGAAAAAAACAGAAAGCAACCAAAGAGCAACCAGAGCAGCCAGAGAGCAGAGTGACCAGAGCAATGCTGCTTACATTCCTGTAAACTACAGAGGGAAAACAGGGCTTCCAGAGCACAAACAGAGCAACTAGATGGGCAACCAAAGAAACCAAAGTGACAAGAGCAACGCAGAGCTGCAGCTGAATCTAACCCAGCAGCTAACCTAGCAAACCAAAGTGAAACTGTAAACCCAGCTCACTCAACTAACTCAGTTGACCCAATCAAGCAAGTTAAGCTAGCTAACCCCATTACCATAGCTATCCTAGCTATATCAGCTAATCCAATTAACCCAATAAACCTGGTTAAACTGACTCAGGTGAACTAGCTAACCAAGTTAGACTTGCTAACCATGCTACACCAGCTACTCTGATAACTAAGTTAACTCAGGTAACTAAGTTAAAGAAAAAAAAGGTAACTAAGTTAAGCTATCCGGCTAGCTCTGTTAATCCGTTTTACCCAGTTAAGTCAACAAACTCATCTAACCAAGTTAGTTTAGGTGACCCAGTTAGACCGAAACAGGTTCAATCAGAGAACAAACTGATCAGAAGTTAAACTTTCATCCAAAATCAGCAAACTTCACTGGTTTGAACATGTGGACCAGAACCCAAGCTGGGTACTGTTTAAAGACCATACCTGGGTCCAGGTCCAGATTCAGGTGCAGGTTCAAAGTGACTTAGCCCAGATAGGATAAAACAGAACCCATTACTAGGTCTGTATCAGTAAATTGTGAGTTTAGAAACAAATCTGGTATCGGATTCTGGACTAAATTAAATCCAGAGCATGAGCTTGTGAGCTGGGTTGAATAAAATCTGCAGTTTGGTAAATCAACAATGATGGAATTTTCAGTTAAACATGAACCACATTCAAGTCCATAATTATTCTGAATCAGTTATGACCTAGGACCAGGACCAAAACCTGTACAGATTCCAGTGGGTGAGTCCTTCCTGACTGTAGATAGCTGTCTCTGCACTGGTGTTTAGACAGATCAGGAAGTGTTACTGGTTGAGTGACAAAGAATGAATTCAGTTTACCTAGAAGTTTATATTTGAGGAGACCACAACCAGAACTAGTGCGAGCACAGGACCTGGACTGGGACAGTTTTAATCACTTGAAGTCCCTCCTGACTGCTTCACTGCTGCTGTTTTGACACTTTAGGAAAGTTTTCTGGTTGAGTTGCAAGCAATCAGGTTGGTTTATGTTGAAATTTATCTTTTAAAAGACCAGAAGCAGGACTAGAATGAGCACTAGGACCTGGGCTGAGTTAGTTTTAGGTCCTGTAAATCCCACCTGACTGCAGATAGCTGCGCCTGTGCTCCTCTGACAGTACAGGAAGCGTTTCTGGTTGAGTGGTGAAGAATGAGGTCCGTTTACGTTGAAGTTTATCTTTGAAGAGACCAGAACCAGAATGACAGAACGAGCCCAGACCTGAAAGAGAGAGACACTTGCTACTCATGGAGGGAGAGAGAGTGATAGAGAGAGAGAGAGAGAGATAGATAGAGAGAGAGAGAGAGAGAGATAGATAGATAGATAGAGAGAGAGAGAGAGAGATAATCTGGAAGGTTATGCTGATGAACCATTCCTCTGTCAGTCACATGTGTGTGCATGGTAGGGGTTATGAGTAGGTTATGATGGGTTTAGCGGAGGAGACCAGCTCAGACATTCTTTGCTTCGACCTGTTTGAACACAAGCTGTGGGTTTGGTCTTGGTGGTTTCTGTTAAGGTTAGGGTTTTGTTGGTCTCTTTTTGGCTCAATCTGCTGTAATATATCACAGCAGACCACTATCATAATCACATAAATGCCAGCGCTAACATCAAGTCATGAGCTTCATACCGACTGTCCAGAACACATTTTGATGGTACATGCTGGAAATCATTCAATGTCATTTACTGATTCACTTTGGGCCAAAATATTTTTATGACAATCTTTCTGTCAAAATGATGGGGGGGGGGATTTATTAGGCATCATTTACAATAAGTTTAGAGTGCAAATAGAGGAAATAATGTATGATTACAATCAGATACACTGTTAGCAAGGTCTCCCTCAAGAAGTATTCCTATTGCACAATGTTGTTGAATTCTGCAGAAATCATCATGACTGCATTGGCATTTTCTACTTGTTAACAATTGTGGTGATGACATCACAAGCAACATCCAACAGTTCATGTTGATAAAAAAAGAATATCAAAGCCAATTTTAAGTCACAAGCTTCAGAATACTAAAGCTAGTGTTTTGTTATGAGCTTTAACATGCTAAAGTGAATATTATATTATTATCTTAAGCCTTCAAAATCCAATGTTTTGTCATGCACTTTATACATACATTTTTGTACAACCACAAATAAATGTATGACTTTTTGACTTAAAAATCTTAATCTTTTTTTTTTGGTTGGACAATATCACCTTTTGAAACATTTTGACATCATAAAATTGCAAATGTATAAATTCAAAATTTAAAAGCTAATTTTAAAAATCCCAAGATTTGACCAAAATTAGTAACTTTTTGTTGCAAAATCTTTTTCAAACGTTTGTTAAATTGTGACTTTTTGACATAAACCAGCTGTTCTCCACCTCAGTTATTCTACTTTTTGATGCCGGTACCAAATCAACAGTCGCATTGAAATTTCCTCAGAAATGTTCTAGTATAGTTTTTAATTGCCTTTTGCACGCTCTCATGGGCCCAATAAAATGAAGTGTATAATGTTTTGGTTTTTATTCATACCTCAAAAATCAACTTCTAGCAACTTTTTTGCAATATAAGTCTATGTTCCTTTAAAACCTGAATTTAAAAGACCTGATTAAACCTTATGGACCAGTTCATCATTGTTATCAATGCATACCACCAACAGGGACCAACAGGGAACACAAGCAGATTTCTATACTGGGCCAAAGAGAATGATGGCATTTCTGGATCATGCTTAAATATGGCTTCTTCTTTACGTGATAGAGTTAACCTGAATTTTTGGATGGATTGTGTTCTCAGTATCAGGGGGAATTCCAGCGATGCAAGTGCAAGATAAACAAGGAAACTGAAGGAGATGTTCAGGTACAAGAGGCACAGTTATTTATAACAACTTTCAATTTCTGTTAGTACAAAAGAAAAGTTATTCTGATATATTTGAAATCAGGCTCAAAAGGTCCAAGACCAATGCTGAATTGTAAAATCTCCCATTCTGCCTGCTTTCACATGGGGCAGGTGCTCCTAAAAATCCTTCTTATATAGAACCATACGCTTTTGCAGCCTTCTATTCCACCTTTTCCAACTTGTGAGAAATGTTTTCCTGCCATCAAATCCTGAAAGACCTGATTTTCAATACATTTTATGCATTGTTATTACCTTAGCTAAGTCATTTCTGTGTCATTCGGGTACATTTGAAGCTTTTCACCTTTTCCATCATTAAAATGAGACATGAGACGTTTTGGGTCAGTGAGAAAAATGACATCCTGTCGCAGTAATGCGGCATGAAAAGACCCAGAGACAGGCAACGTGACCCAGCGTGTTCGCTCACCTGTCTGACTAAACTAATGGTTTTCTGTGTGTGTGTTGAGCTCTCACACACAGGTGAGCCAGGTGTGTCAGGTGGCTGTAAACAGCCTCGGGGGTGTTAGCTGCCATCCTTCACATGATGGATGCTGTTTCTATGTCCTTGTCACTGATCCACATCAAGAATGTCAGCTACGCTAACCGTGCCACCGCTGCCACATGCTGTTTGCCTACACACCTGAGGTCACATGACCACTTCAGCAGTTACCTGAACAGTAGGGAAGTTACTTCAACAGGTGTCGGTGGTCATCAGAGAAATGCATCTCTGATATGGAGCAGGAAATGGCTGATGTCCTTTGGTTGCTCACCCATCACCTCACCTGGAAAACCTGCTGGAGCTCTTCCATCAGCAGCTTGTAATCTGTGAGCGTTTATCATCCCTGTAATCAGGCGTGAAGAGCAGGAATCTGCACATTGCAAATAAAAACAATAAACTTAATTTATAAAGCAGCTTTCAACACAGAGCTGTACAACGGGAAATCATACCAATGTGATCGGGAACATATTTACAGAGATAAACCTAGACAAAAACTGGAGATAAGAGAAGAATTCATAGAAAATACCAGCAGCTACAAAAACAATAAAAAAAGGAAGATAAATGAACCTGGAGTTTCAGACTGCCCTGCAGAGGCCAGTCGCAGTAACTACACATTGAATTTGATTTGAGACTCAAAATGGGCTTTGTAACATCTCCATGGTTCAGACAGCTAAACCAGATGTAATGAGGTTGTTCCCGAAGAAATAAAGGGCAACAGTAAACTTGTGATGTTAAAGATGTTAAAATAACCTGTTAATTCTAACCAAGTTAAAGTTAGAGACAGAGATGAAGTTACAGTTAAAGTTAAAGAGTTAAATGCCTCCAGTATTAATATTAATCATGTTAAAGGTAGCTAAAGTTCACTGCTTCCACTGAAATTAGAATGATTATCAAATTAAAGTTAGTGGATAAGTTTGGTGGATTTCATAAACATTTAGGCTAATAGTAATCTAGTTAAAGTTAGAAAATGTTTGCTAGTTTCTTTGATCTTTTAATATTAATCTGTTTTAAAATTTGCAAAGTTTAGCTGACTCTGATATATTTGCAATGTTAAGCAAGTTAAAGCAAGTTAAAGTTAGCCAATGTTACCTGGCTTCAGAAAACAGTCCTGTTTAGCTGTTTTGCGAAAATCACAATAGTAACAAAGTTTAGGTTAACTGGCTCTAGTAAAGTGGTAGTGTGTAGTGTTGTAGTGTGAATCAAGTTTAACTTAGCTGAACTAGCTGACTTCCATAAACTTGTAATTTTTAAAAGTTAAATTTAGTTAGCTGGCTCATAAGCTTTTAATGTCAATCAAGTTACAAAATGCTAATTTAGCTGACTTGAGTAAACATGTAATGTTATAGTTAAGTAAATCTTGAAATACAAACAAGTTAAAGCTAGCTAAAATTTGCTTTTTTTCAATCAGCTTGTAATATTAATCAAGTTAAGGAAGTTTAACTTTGCTCTAGTATACTTTCAAAGTTAATCAAGTTGAAGTTACCCGGGTAAGCTGGATCCAGTAAACCTTTGACTTTAATCATATTAAAGTTAGCTGCTTCAGTAAAATTGTGAAGTTAACTAATCTTATCCAGCCAGTTAACTTAAGCTAACTTAAACCAGACCAACTTTTAATGTTGATCTGGTTTAAGTTAGCTAAAGTTAACTGGTTCTCGTAAACGTAATGTTATTTGAATTCAAAGTAGCCAAACTTTGTTTGCTTTGGAAAACTTCCAATGATGCTCAAATTAAAGTTAGCTATAAAAAAAAAAAAAAAAGTTTGATCTCTTGATATCTTTAATATTAATGAAGTTAAAATTGGCAAAATATAGCTGGTTCTAATGAGCTTGTAGTTTTAAACAAGTTAAAGTTAGCCAGCATTATTAAACTCAAACTTGTAATGTTAAGCAAGCTAAAGTTAGCTAAGCTAGCTGCATTCAGTAAACTCATAATGTTAATCGAAGTAAAGTCAGATACATTTAGCTGATGTTTAATCACATTCAAGGTAGATAACATGTCTTATTGTTGTTAAGCTCAGAGAGGGGACCCAAATGCAGAACACAAAGGTTAGTTGGATGTTGCTGTTTATTTGCACAAAATGCAGGCAGGGGTGGTGAGGGAGGCAGGGCCTGGATGCAAAGAACAAGTTATCAGAATAAATATCACAGTTCAAGTGAGTTAATAACATAGTCAGGCTGGCCTTTGGCATAGCTACCACATGGTAACACAGACAATCCGGTTATCAGTGCTTGGATGTCCAAGGCTTTATAGACAGGTGATGATGACAACAGAATGAACCTCAGGTGTGCAGGAGGTGGAGAGCCAAGGCTCCGCCCAGACCAAAAGAAAAAGATCAGGAAGGCCGCTGGCAGGCCATGACAGACACAGTATAAATCAGTCTTAACTGATGTGCATGAGCTACTTTGGTACAGAAATCAATCCATAAATATAAATAAAAAACAAAACAAAACAAACAAACAAACAAGAAACGCTTACTTCAAACTGGCTTCTGTGCACTCATGTGATATGTTCATTAATCCATAAATTTATACAGAATCCTCCTTAACCTCTGACCTACGGGTGAAACTCTTCTGTTTTGTCATTTTGAGATGGATTGGCGTTATCAGTATTAGCACTGTTAGCATTGTTAGCCCTTCCATCCATATAGAACTTTCCTTGAGGTGAAACTAAGAGGTAACCATCCCACTTCCAGGTTAAAGCTCATCCAGAAGTACGTTTTGTTGCAGTTCCTTGACTGACCACTAGGTGCTGGCTCCAAAACAGATTTAATCCACATCGTCTCTTATGTTAAAAGTGACATCTTTGCAGCAGAATTAAACATATTTACAACCTGGTACAAAAATTATTATCATTATTATTATTTTTTTTTATCTGTAGTTACATTCAGCTGTATGCCAACTGTACGGGAGGGTGAATTTTTTTGTACCACATCAGATACATATATATCAAGAAATGAAGCTGACCAATCAAATGCCTGGATGCCTGGATGCCTGATCACTGAAAACTGTGACGTTGCATAACTACCTGATTGAGAAAATGTATCAAAATGAGGGGTTGGGAGAGTTTTCAAGACTGTAATTTAATATTAATGGGGAAGCAGGAACCATAGAAAGAATCTAATTTTCCTAAACCAAAATTCATAATGAAATTATGTTAATATTTATTTGCTAAAGTTTGTTTATATTCATTTTTAGAAACTGCTATCTTAATAGCTAAACTTAATAATAACATTAAATTGTAATTTCTAAAAAAAAATTAAAACCTTTATAACTTGAACTGATGTTAGCCTCTGTGTACATCCATTAAGCAGCATTTAGCATAAGCACACTTGAACGGAGATGGAATAAGTTTAAACCTCTGGCACCTCATTCCCCCTCAGCAGGGGTGATATTAGTAATGTATTACACCGAGAGAACTGCCTGATGCTCAGCCATTGTAAAGGGCTTTATTGCTGTCGAGCCGTTTGATATGGGCCTACTACCGCCAGGGTTGCTCTATAAATCTCGCTCATTCAGCTGCTTCTGCTCCTTTGCTTCCCTGCTCCCTTTTTGATGGAAACCATCGACCAGAAACATTAATAACAAGGAGAGTTTTAGTCATGGCCCATAAAGTTACACTTTGCAGTCGTTAGAAAACAGTGGGAGGGAATCATTTGCTGAGTTTTTCATGTGAAATGTGTAAAAGACAGAACGCAGTCTGATGACAGCCAAGACAAACAAACAGGTTCCTGAATGTGCCAAGATGCCGAATTTTGTTTTAGGAGGCAAATTTACCGCATTAGTTTTCATCATTCATCATGATTAAGTAGTGCTGGTTTCTGCATGCATGATTGATGATTTGTCGCTCAAAAATTTGCATAGTCATCTTCTGTTTGCAGTCATTTGTTGTATAAAGTGTGAGTGTCTCAGACAGTAAATCAGTGAATGAGTTTTTATTTGCCGTCTGATAAGTTTGGATTTATGTCCTCAGTGGAGAATTTGACTCTGAATGCAGAGCATGTCCTGTTCAAGTAATGTGTAATTCCTCCACATAACTCCATCAGTTTCTTATCTTCTCTGTGCCTTTGCTTTTAGTGTGCAATATATGTATGCGTCTGTGTATATGACAGTGTCCTTGAGGCTTATGCACTTGTTTGTGTTTCTTTTCTCTATCAAGAAGAGCAGTCTCATCTGTCTTCTGTGCTCTGTAATGGGACTCGGAGTGGCTCACGCTCGGCCCTCTGATCCGTCCTCATTTGGCTGGCATTTCGTTGGCTAGACACTCCTCCTGTGACATGGAAAGTAACCCAAAATATGTTCCTCTACCTCAGCATCCTCAGCATCTCTTTCCTTTTCTTTTTCCACAGACCTTTCTCTCTCTCTGGCAACAAACAATTGCACACAAACAGACATATTTTCTTCCTTTGTCTGCATCTCAGCTTTCACACCCCTAGTGCAGGATTAAGCGAAAATGAGGACAAATTTTTATGAATCTCAAGGAAAGAAGCTAGTGAGTGTAAGACACTGAAAAAAAAAGATGTTGTAGAACCAGCCAGGAAGGTAAGTCAGCCAGGTGTTGCATAATTTCAGTGATGTACTGCAGTGTTCACTCTGGAAGTGCTTCCATTCCTGCTCATTCTGCCCGTAATGATCACACAAGAAGGCCTTGTACAACAGTGTAACGCCACAGCAGCACCAGACGCTGCAAATGATGTTTTCATTTCATGTTTGTCAGCAGAATAGACTGTAGAAATTGTAACAAATTCAGCAAAGGTGCAGTTCCCTCAAACCTTGCTGACAGATGTTTCTGCAGAAAGGTGATCAGCTTCACCTGGGGCCAGGGACAAGGCTGGCTTCACACCGGTCATATGTCTATGTGCTGAATGTTATGATTTTCTTTTTGACTACCATGTTAGATTAGTGAATTCACACTTCCATATCTCTTCCACTGTTAAAAACGCACTGCAGTTGTTTAGTTTTTGGTGTTGCACCTGTTCTTCAATTGTGAGAGAACATCAGGGAAGTTTTCACAAAACAACAGCTAAAACATTTATTGGTTCTTATTTTGACATTGTATAAGCAACAGTAAACCTTCCATCATAGATTCAGTATGCGGGTAATCTGTCAAAGACGTTAAGCTTATTACCAGGTATGTAGATGATTTTCTTTAATTTGCAGACCAGTTATCTGTCTCATGCAGCTGCAGTAAAAAAAACAACAACAAAAAAAAAACAACGCACACATTCAGGACAGTTGCTAATCTTTCCAAATTTAGCTGAAGGTCAGAACACCAATAAAACACAGCAAAATTTTAAATGAGCATCTCAGAGTCCATGGCTTCACTGAGCATGTTAGATGTTAAGATCCCTGATGGCTCAAACAGAAGACCAAACAAGTATGTTTTGTTCGGATTACCAAGAGAAATGTCTAGAAAGAACATGGAAACACGACTGAAGTTTGTAAAACTGCATTAGAGGGCAGAAACAGCCCACACCATACAACACAGCATTGGATGATTGATGAGTTGCACTGTTTTGCCGTTACAGGACCTGGACCTGGACTTCACTCAGTCATTGAGTGAATCATGAACATATTTTACAGGCGAATTAGACGCCATTGGTCCAACAGCCAAAGCTTGGTCCAAATGAAATAATTCAACAGACAAAGATTTTAAGAACACTACCAAAATATACATCAGAGTGGCGGAAAATAATCAGGTTTGTGACAAGAATCTGAGTTTGAATGAATAATTCTGAATAATCAGAATCAAGTTTTGCAAAGCCCAGACCTCAGCATTTTAAATACTGTGGTGAGACCTCATGAAAGTAGTGCATAAGCAAATATTCAAAGAACTCTTATAGAAGAGTGGACAAACATTTCTCCACATTTGTCTGGGAGACTGATAAAGTCATGCACTAAATGGCTCCTAAAGGATATTGCTGCTGATCCACAATTTATGGACTTATAGAGGTATCCAACTTTCCTTCTTTTCTTTTTTTGGCTTAAGTTTTGCTAAATAATAATGGCACAGGGAAAAATGTTGCATGTTGTTGTTCATCTGAGGTTGCATTTTCCTAATGCAAAAGACCCACTATGATGAACTGTTTTTTTAATATTTAATTCTAAGGAGAAAAAAGAAGAAAAAACCCATAGGATTTAGAGAGGGGGAACGCACTTTTTCACATGACCGTATGCTGCAGCTGAGGGTGCACATGGAGCACTGACACCACACTGAAATCTGGAGTTGGCATAATGCATCTGGGGGATTTGCTGTATTTTCACTGAGCACCTTGTGGCTTTAATCTCAGGGCAACAGCAAGTCTGGACAAACCTCATCTCGATTAAAAGAAATTCTGCTTCAGAGGGTCTTTTTGGAGCTGAGCCACAGGGTCCAAAACGATGGCAGTCAATCCAATCATGAAAAAAGTGTGTGTGTGTGTTTGTGTGTGTGTGAGAGAATGTGTGGGTGATGGTGGGCAAACGAAGTGGAGGGAAAGAGGCTGAAAAAGAAAGGCTCCTCCTGTGTATATGTGTGGATGTCTGTACGTGAAGCAGATTGAGTGGAGGATAATTCTTTACAGCATCAATTTTTTAAAGGTCTGAGGCCCTTGTCTGCTTCTCAGAGGTGTTTATGTGTCTAAAACATAGATTCATTCTGATTGCTGCTTTCTCTGTTACAGGTTAATATCTCCTCTGATTTACCTCTTTATTCAGTGGCGTATCAGAGGATATATATATACAGAAGTACCCACATACATATCTCAAAAAACACACTTTCTGCTCATTGAATTTGTGTGCACCCTTTAAACTTGACAATATATCAGCACATGCACAAAGCATGCAGGTTTTCCGCTCTTCTATAGAGCGCAGGAGTAAAGGTCCATTGTGTAGGTGCGCAAAGTGAGGTGGGCTCTTAAGTCTACTCAGCACAACATGGTTTCTGCGAGCTGCTGGATAGCCCAACTGCTGAGTGCTGCAAGTACAGTACATCTCAATTTGTTTAGGGAAGGATCAAATTCTACTGCCTTGCAATTCTTACCAAGCAGCACCCGAAGCACACAATGAATAACTGGAGAACTGAAGGAAATATAATAGAGCCAAGTTTGAACCACTCAAATCAAATCGAAGCCTGCATATCTGCATCAATAAACCATCTGCAAAGAGTCTAGCTAAGCTCAGTGTGAAGTAAATCAGGGATTCAGGACAGTTACAGGGTGCATGTAATCTAAAATTGCTTATAATATCATATTTCTGTCTCTTTGTATATACTGTAAACATTTTTGCAGGATTGAAAAATCAAGAATATCTCTCTTTTCTCCCACTAGAGTGCATGAAAGCCAGAGGTCTTCTTAATAATCCCGATCTTTTGTTATTAGTCATGCATTCAGAAATGGACTGAGATGGAGAAGAAAGTCCTTACAGGTCTGGAGAAGGTTGAAGAGCAGAGGTTGAAGAAGGTCGGCTCTGTCCTAATTACTGTCATCACTCATGCTGTCCCTTAATTTATCTGATCCTCTTCCGGAAATGAAAAACCTCATTACAAGGTCTAATAGCCAATATAACATATGAGCTGAGGAATTGTACCAAGTAAGGCGATTTCTATCTGACTCTTGTTCTTTTCAAGGTGGCCTGAGGTTATATTACAGTATTTAGTCAATATTAACCAAAAAGGGGGTATTTTATTTATCAGAGGTAATGTTGGAAGGCTGCGATGGACTGGCGACCTGTCCAGGGTGTACCCCTGCCTTTCGCCCAATGTGAGCTGGGATAGGCTCCAGCAG
>JBAMYA010000013.1:6652430-6706538 GCA_037176975.1 Arrhamphus sclerolepis
TGGTAGGGAACAGAGTTCTTTCCACACACGTAGCCTCCAACGATCTTGTCATCCTCGATGGGAGCAGCATCTGCAAGACAAAGTTCAAGAGCTTTAAATCACACTTAAAATATCATAAAAATAAATAAGTAGGTGAGAAAACGTACAAGCTGCAGCAACCAGGGCCAAGAGAATAAAGTACTTCATGACTGCGTCCTGTGGCTTTTGAATCACAGATACCTCCAGACAATGTAACTGAGTTTATATAGGCGTAAACTGCCTAAACCCACAGCTTTTTATCTCATGCTCCTTCCCAAGGATTGTTCCATGTGCCATGCACAATGATTAAATATTACCCTACCTGGGAATTGGCAAGATGGTCAAAGACAGAAGACCACTGGGCTTCAGAAATCTCTTGATTTTAAGACTGCATGTACCACAATCATCAATATAGCTATATGTATGTGTGTATATATATATGTATATATATATATACATATATATATATATATATATATATACACACACATATATATAAACATATATTTGAGTAGCATATTTCATAAAATTCTAATCTTTAAGTGACATTTAAACAGTCAAGGTTTGAATTAAAGAGAAGTTATATAGCTGCTTTGCAAGTCTGAATCCTCCAGATTCAGTTGATGGGTTTTTGTTTTGTTGTCTGAGCTTCTTTTACAGTTCTCTGAAACATGCTTTTGTTTTGGTACATATTGTCTGCCAGCTTCTGTTTCACTGTCTCCAGAAATGGTTCCATTCAGTGTTTTAATGAGTGAATATTTGTAATTACCATGACCCTGCATTTTTGTGTGGTTTTATTTTTTAATCTGCAAATTGTTCCTTAGCTCTCAGAAAAGCTATGTGATCGCAACATACAGGTATGTACGACTTAATGAGTGATGTGCCTTTTTTTTTTCTTTTTAAAACACTTGAATGTCATTGAATATGCGACACTGTGATGCACTGGCACAAGGATCATAGGGCAGAAATATACAACATAATAACGTTGCTTTTTTTCCCCCTCCCTTATCCTTCTTGTGATGTTTATTTCTTTTAAACTGTATCTCAATGTTAAGTCTGCATCATGAGCTCCCAAAATTACCTTTGTTGCTATGGCAGCACCCTTGCAGACAACATGACATTCAGAGTTTTTGGACCATTTTTCCTCTCTTGTCAGCTGCAATGTTTAGCATCCACTATTTGATCAACTAAAACAGCAGCTTGGTGAAAATATGTGCTTGTTACATGTTTTCCAAGACCTGGAGTTACTGTTAAACTTCATGTTACCTAAGTCATGTTGAGAAAGTTTTCCTCTAGGATGATTTCCAGGCATTTGAAGCACTTCAGCTCCTCTTTTCTGGGGTCTGCCTCTGTTCAGATCAGTAATACAGCTATGTACTTCAATGCAAACATGCATTTGGACAGAAATTACATTCAATAACTCCTGAAACCAAAAGGCAGAGACATAACCTCCCTATTTCTGAGGCACAGTGAATGCAGCATAAAGTTTACGCCGAGTGGTGATAAAGATGAGCTGGTGCGCTGATGTAACACTGCCTTGCAAATCTGAGTTGCTCTCTGTATGACACATTTTCAGACCTAAGTTGTGGGGTTGTTTTGTGTCTTTTGAGTTGGTAGTTATTTCATATACTCAAATGTACAGTAACCTGTAGGTAGATCACAGATTTCCCGTCTGATGGAAAGTGAAGTGTGAAGCTGGGGAAAAAACAAAACCAAAACAAACAAAAAAAACACCTCAGACTTGAAGGCGATCAGCAACAGTCGTGAGTCTGTCAAACACCTCAAGTTCTCGGATAACACCACCTTCACTGGACTCTGGCATGGATGAGTCTGCCTACATGTGGGATATTGACATTGCCCCAAAGACAATGGAG
Organism: Arrhamphus sclerolepis; assembly: GCA_037176975.1. NCBI lineage: Eukaryota > Metazoa > Chordata > Actinopteri > Beloniformes > Hemiramphidae > Arrhamphus > Arrhamphus sclerolepis. Next base: position 6,654,323 of record JBAMYA010000013.1, read on the forward strand.
ATTATTGTAGACTTCAGGAAGAGTGTAGCTCCACCCACTCCTATCACCCTCTGTGACTTTCAAGTGGCCTTGAGTTATTCTGCTTCTTGGACCTCAGGTCATCATGGAGGCAAAACAGAGGATGTACCAACTGAGTCAGCTGAGAAAGTTTAACCTGCTGAGAACAATGCTGGTTCACTTCTACGCTGCCATCTTCGAGGCTGCAGAGTATCATTCACTCAGTGTAAAGGGTGACTGGCTGCAACCTCCCGTCTCTACAGGACCTGTACTTCTCCAGGACCCTGAGGAGGGCAGAGAAGATTGCTGTTGACCCCTCCCACTCTCGATACAAACCGTTTAAAGCGCTCCCCTCTAGCTGGAGGGTGCGGTCCAATAGGACCAAAACCTTGTGTCACAAAAACATTTTCTTCCTCCGCTGCAATCAGCCTCATGAACATGGCCAAAGGCCTGCGATGACCCCCAGTCACCTTCCCTAAAACACATTCAGCATACACTAACACTTAAATGTACATTACATTAACAGACATTTGGCACTTTTTTTTTTATCAATCAGTCCACCTTTTTGCTCACTTTCAGTAACTTCTATTTCGTCTATCGTCTATTAATACATCTAGGATCAAGGAAAATTCTTTGTGATGTAATGTTACTTGGTGGTTCTTGTTTGTTTGATCCCTGGGCAAGGCACTGACGTCCAACTTATTTTATGTGCTTTGAATCACAGGCAGCCACCTTACAATGCAGCTCCACTGACATTAATGCTGTGAGTGTGATCGAGAAACCTGCCTTAGGATAAAAGGAGCAATTTACTGACCATAGAGCTCTCCTATAGTAGATGCAGAATACTGATTCTTGTCACCAGTGAGTGATCTTGCTTAACTTTTTTTTTTTTCTTTTAATAGTGGAGCCCAGTTAAGAAGTAATTTGAATATGTATGCAGTGAGGGTCATAGGTATATGAAGGAGTAAATCATTCTACAGATTTGGGGATGTCACTATAAATGCTTCATCACCTCCGTGTTTTAATTTGGATCTTGGCGTATCTAAAGGGAAATGGCTGATTGATCACAATGATCTTACAGGGTTGTGGATTTGTAGAAGATCTGATAAATAAGATGGTGCCAATCCAATTAAAACTTAAAAAGTCAACAGTAAAATCTAAAAATCAATCCAAGAACAGACAGGGAGTCAATGAAGGGATACCAGGATTAAAGTTATACGATCATGCTTTTTTGTGGCAGTTAAAAGACAAGCTGTTGCGTTTTGAACTGTCTACAAACAGTGAATAGAGGATTTATACAAAGAAACATGCAGTGCCTCACAGCAGTCTAATCCAGGGGTGATAAAATTGCGAGTACCCTTTTCCAGTTATTTGGAAGAGAGATAAGCAATGGATAAGACTTGACAAAGACTTCGGGATAACACCTTGGCAATCACTCAGGTCAGAAAAAAACAGCTGCAATGATTTGTCAGAAATCACAGCTGTATTTCTGGCAGCAGTGCGACTGTATGGAACCAAAGGACCAACAGTATTGACTGAAATGACCTGCAGATCAGACATCCCAAACCATTAAGAGTTAGGAAGCTAAGCTCCATCCAGGTCTCGAGGTCACTGAGACAGTTCTGAGTGATTTCTGTTCAAGATTTCATGGAGGAGCAGTAGAATCAAGGCTTCAGGACGACCTGTGTAATTTTTGATGGATTATGCGATTAATTTAACGCTTCTAGATTTGCAAAGAAAAGATCTGTTACAAATTTGCCTTGAGGACTCTTAGTGCAGACTAGGCACCTGTGAGACAGCATCATACCCTACAGAAACTGGTACGTCATGTGACCTGTAGATGCAAAAAAGTATCTGTTGCAGTTTTGCATAATATTACTTTTTCGAATGAAAACCACCTAATGTGAACATGAAGACTTTTTTTTGTTGCTATAAATGACAGTATTTGTGAAATAGATAATTTTCTTTTCCCAATTCCAGCTTGCACAGTTTCCATGGTGATGAATATGCACCTGGTGGTGGTTTACTGAAGTTCAATTTGCATCAGCATGGTTCAACTGATTTGCGAAAATGGCTAAAATGTACAAAAATAAAGGCTTTTCATCAGGTAGGACTAATTTACTGTACCTGTGAAACCAACAAACAGCAGAATAGTTTGATCCGGACCAAATCAACTGTCAATACAAAGGTATGACACCTGCTGCTGTTGTTTTCATGAATTCATAGACCCTTTTTAAAGACTTGTTTTGAAAATTACTCTGAAATGGAAGTGGTGAGACACAAATAGGAAGGAGTAACTGCAGGCCTTAGCAAATTGCTAATTATGAGTTTTCACTGCAATATATTGTCATAAGTAGGATCACGGAAATGCCTCTTACAATACTTATTATTTTCAATTTATTGTGTTTTTTTTTATCCTCTTCATAATTCCTGGGACACCTTGTTGTAGATCAATAGCTCATCACAAGGACCATTAGCAGAGAGGATGAATCTAATTAGGTGGTGAAATGAGGAGTTGGTTTAATTTCAAATGCAAAGTGTAATTTTTATTTTTTGCTTGAGAAGGATGGTTTATTAGATTTAAAAAAAGTACACCTCATGTTAGCAGTATTTAATCATATAGACTGCTTGCATCACTGACAGTTTTAGATTCAAATGCTTTAATTTCAGAGAGACTAAAATCAGAAACAGAGCATCTCTCGATGAGATATTAAAGTTTCATTTTATAGTATGATGCCAGCAGTAAGTCTTCTGATGGAGTGCCTTTTAGTGATGTTGTAGTTGTACTTAGAAGATGCATTATCACCAGAGTTGTACAACACAGAGATTGCTTTCCTGTAATGATTGTGAAGAAAACAAGTGCCCAGTCATTCCACTTTCTTCTTCTCCCTTGTTTCCTAGTTAAAGGTAATCAATTTTTGCATGAGCACGAATATCTTAAGTGTTTTCGCTGCCTTTGTAGAGTGGTTCCATTAATCATACAGAACCATACCTTAGGGGGATGTTTGGTGCCCTATCGTGAATTTTGGAAAACTACAATAAAACAGAGAACTTTATAATGGAGAAAAATGAAAGATGTTAAATCAAAAGTGAGGCAATACTAAGAGAAACTCCTCATGTCTTCAGGTGCTTTTGTGTGTATCCATCTCTGTCACTGCGTCTTGTTTATCTGTTAAATCCTCTTCTTGACTTTCCTGTCTCTCTTTCATCTCCTACCTTCCTGTGAATCGTGAAGGGCTCTATTTGTCATCCCGCAGGTGATGAGAGCGATGTTTTTCATCCTGACCTCTACTTTGTCCATAATGAGACATCAGCTATGCCGCATCATGCTCACAGACCCAAGACTGAGACCTGAGCCAAATAATATTTGGTACCACTCTCAGTTTGTTTGGCCATTCGAGGCACTGGATGGCATGGATTATTCCACTTGAGGGACTGTAATGAGCAGTAAATATTAAGGTTCTCCTTCAGAGAGGACAGCATATTAAAGATAATCAGTATCTGGATAGACAACATCTTCTCTGACAAGATGTGGATGTGTTTAATGTCCTCTATTCAGCCAGACTAGCAAAAACAAACTCAAGAAATCATGTAAATGCAAAAAAACTTGACTACCTTTTGATATAGTTACAGCAAAAAAAATAAAAAAAATCTATGAAATAAAAGGACTCTCATCTAGCATCGTTATCATACACAATTTTTTTGAATACTTAGTTCATGGGTTCAGTCACTAGTGGTGTCCTTGACCATTTATACCAAAACGAAAACCAGAAATATATCAGACAATGTAATGAAATGATGAATTACTAGCAGATATTTAAAAATACAAGAGGTTTTTGATATGTGTTGGGACATTAGTTGTCAGTGATGTCCTTCCATTATTTTACAACAATGATTAAGCTTAAGAAAAAGTTCATAAATGACGGTGGATTTAAAAAACAAAACAAAAAGACGAACAAACAAACAAAAAAACCAGTCAACTCTCACTGTAAAGACTTCAAATGCTTTCTTAATTGCAAAACACTTGGGTATTGATGTCCAGGCTCCAATCTAATCAATCCCCATTTATCAGGCATACGTAGAGATACTGGGGGTCACGGACATAACTTAACTTAATCCTCACATCCTCAGAACTGGAGCTGATATCTGAACTACTTAAAGGAAGTAAACAAAAGGAAGCTCAGTACTTCAAGCCATAGCGTTGCAGGAATAAACCTGCATTGACACCTAGTGTTTGGTTGTTAATTACAGAGCAACACAAAGTACAAGGAACAAGTATAAACAACCAAGAATGATGCACGTCCTTCAATAGGCTACATGCTGCTATGTAGAACCATAAAACATGCTTAAAACATGCCTTAAACACTGGCACTGCTCACGCTGCTAAGATCTTCTTTCATATAGATAGATAGATAGATAGATAGATAGATAGATAGATAGATAGATAGATATACCTTTATTAATCCCCGAAGGAAATCCAACCTCAAATGCGAATAAAAGTAGGATTTATGGCAGGAAATATTACTACTTCTTAGTTTAGACATCTAGAGCTGAAATTAAATCTTCTCATGAGTAAGAATTATGTCCCAGAAGTGATATATATTACCATACAAGTTTTCTTTGTCACTATCTATCACTATATATCTATTCCTACAGTGTTTTCTTCACTTCATTGGAAGCAGAAAACAAAGAAGTAATTTCTTTTAAAAACAAAACATTTAGGCTACTTGTCTTTTTTTTTTAAAAAACTTTACTTAACAGCCATTAGCTGTCAGTTAGTTTTTGATATAGATTTCTAAGTCTTCAAGCCTGCAGAACATTCTGAAAAGTTTCAGAGCAAATTCTTCACACACTACAAAGGCTTGTGAGGCAGAAGAGGGCATGGATACTGTACAGGCTTCACTGCAGCCTGACTTATCTCCAATAGAGAATTGGTGCAGAACTTTGAAAAAAGAACAGCAACAGTGACAACCCCATACTTTTTCACTCCTAAAAACATTGGTTGACAGGAAGACCGGCGTGAAAATATAAAACCTGGAAAATATAAAACCTGGGATGGTTCCTCACTTGGTATCCTCAATGCAAGAATATCTTCAAAGGAATGCCAACAACAATAATAAAAAAAAAGGTGGCAAAAGCTTTGCTGTTCCAAAAAAGTTCAAAAGTTCTACTTGATCAGTTTTGTCAAGCTGAACAAAGTTCAACTACATTGAACCAGGCAGCTTGTAGCAGCGATGGATGGCTCAAGCCGGTGAAATGGACGGTAGTAGTGGAAAGAGTGAAGGCTATGAGGGGCGAAAGTCTTTTTACAATAATCACGATGTGACTAAGCTGGTGCTGGCTCAATAAAATAAAATAAAGTAAAATTGTAGTTTTAGATTTCAGTTTCAGGGTCTGTGTCAGACTTGAAGCAAAGGCGGACACAAGCGCAGACTTTGCAAAAACAAGAAGAATTTAATCTTTAGGATAAAGGTATGCGTTGTAACACGCAAAGAGTGGTTTTAGTATTCATGTATAAAACAATACAACACAATGTTGCTGGGTCGGTGCAGGATATATATATATATGGGGAGAAGACCAGGTGAAGCAGATGAAGATGATGATGGCACAGGTGAAGTCCATGATGATGAGAACTGAGGGATTCTGGGAGTTGTAGTGTTAGGGCCGGTGATCAGAAGGCTGACAACCCTGACCGAGGTAGCTGGGAAGGAGCGGGCATGACAGTCTGACAGTATGTGCTCTAGATAAGACTTTCTTTAAATCACTGTCTTCCTGTAGTCTCTGAATTTACAATAAAGCACGCGTGCCCTATAAATCATCTTTTAAATTTTTGAATTGAATGGGTTGTTTTTCCACATTAACAGATATATGTTCTGACCAGATATATCTTCTGACTTTTAGGTTCTTTAGTAAGGACGATTCGCCTGATCTATGGAAATAATCGACTAAATTTAAAGACTCAAGGGAAACGGTTGCAAAAGAAATCACATTGAAGGAGGAATTGTTTCACATTAGGGGATTCCTGGAGATATCCAATAACATTACATTTGCGGGCTCAAATAAACATAAGGTATAAGGTTCATAATACCATATTTTTTTTCATCACAAGTTATAAGATGGTTTCAGTTACAGTGAAGTGCTGTTAAATATACCACCAGCTGTGTTTAGACAAGAGCTGGCAGAATCACAGCACATTTTCACAGACCTTGACACAAGTCTTGAATTTACTGGCTGCTCTGTAAAAATAAATTCCACTTTAGGGCCTGAAGTCGGTGGCTCTGACTTCAACAACCTTTGGAAAGTTATAAGACAAAGATTATTCACTTTAAGCTGGTCATTATTTGAGGAAAAGACTGTGTTGATTGCTAGATGAGACAACAATGTAGGGAAGAATGGAATGAGCAATTCATTCATTGTAATTATTTTGACAAGGTTAAGAGACAAGGTGCTCGACTGGGGGACTGTGGTGGTGGGGAAGAGATTGGAGCTTAATATTGTTGAAAGAAGAGGGAAAAAAGAAGAGCAAAGTGCTGTTTCTGACAAATGAGGTGGGGAACGTGGCGGTTGCTGACAAGGTGATGAACAATGACTGAGACTGAAAGTTAGTTCAATATTTACTTTGTTCTCAGTGTGTTTAAATATTCTGTTAATTTCAAGCTCTGTTTGTGTTTCAGTTGGACTCCAAAGAAGTAGCTTTTGAATGTAAGAAAAAAAGAAGAAGAACTTAGGGCTCATAAAAAGGAGCATATTCTACCCTTTTCAATAAAGAGACACAATTTCTTGATTTAGTAATATACAGTACAACAGTTCCCTTTTGAACCACCATATCGTCACAACTCTGAAGCTACTTTTCTTTTTTTGCTGGTAACCATCACATTTAAAGTGGCGACTATGGAGCTAGCTCCCTTCTCTGTCTTGTCAACTCATGCACAGCTGCCAAGCATACAACACATGAAAGTTGGGAATAGAAAAGGAAAGGAAAGGGGTCATCATATGTTAATGCATGACGTGAAAATGAGAAGTTGTGCTTCAATATGTTTTTGGAAAGCTCCATCTGTAGGTGGGCTAAAGGTCAACATTCTTTGCTGAGATCTGATTGGCCCTTCAGACTTTTCTCTCCTCACTCTTATAGCAGTACCACTTCTGACTATATGAGAGCAATGTATCACAAGAAGGTTTGTGTGTCAGCCCCTGGTATAAGACACACAGAAGTGCACCCCTCCTGATAGAGAGTAAAAGATGTGCTGGTCAGTCTCTGCACGTTAGCAAGGCATTGTCAGCAGCTCTTTTATCAATACAGCAGATCTGTATGGCCTAATGTGGTCAGAAGTGATGTTGCTACACATAGAGGCTTAAAAGAGTGGCACAGATATTATTGCAGCTCTTCACCCGCTCAGGCTCCAAATACTAGACACTAAATCACACTTTCCAAAAGAAATCTAGGTTGCATTAAAATCTTAAGTTGTTCTCCTGTCGCTGCATACAGTTGCTGTTAGTGATAGGACGTACTGGCGCTGACATACTGTGCTGATGCATCGTGATGTGCAGAGAAATCCAGGAAATGTTTAGTGAAGCGTACATTGAGGCTTCTATTATTTATGGTGTGTGACACGATCGATGTCATTTGAAGTCTCACCGCGTGGAGGGAGTGGTTCTGATTTTGGTGAGAAGTATGAACAGGTATGACGCTCAAGGAACCTCTGCACAGTTCATGGGTAGTGTTAGAGTTTTGAGAGTTGGTGATGATGTATGGATGTCATGGGTTTATCTGACTGATGACTTGCTGTCATGTCTTTGCAGATCCTGCCACGCCTTTCTGCCTTGCAGTCCACTTTCCACTATTCTGTTTGACCTCCGCCCATCTCATCACCTGGTTCCCTCCTTCTGGCTCCTTGCCAGATTGTCTAGTTTATTTGCCTAGCTTTCCAGCATTCATTCATCCTGCCTGTTTCCTGGTTTACAATCTGCCCTTGCCTTTTTTGGATTTACATGCCTCCACTGCCTGCTTACTTGGATTATCAACCTCTGCCTTGAATAAAACCTTTTGGACTATTCTCTGTCTCTGCATTCGTGCGTTTGGATTCTTCCAGTTCTGAGTCACTACAATGGGTTAATTTGGTTTATTTAAATAGAGCATTCATGAGAGCAAACAAAAACCAAACCAAAACAAGATAAGGTAAGTAGACTCAGTATAGCACAATAGTACATACAGTGTTTGTGTTACAGTGCTTTCAGTCATTTCTTTTATTCCTAGATGAAATGATTTGTGTGCTGAAGAGTAGGGCTACGGCAACACTTCATCAATGCTGAGGAATCAATTAAACTCAAACACTGTTAAACACTTTTTTTTTTTTTTTTAATCAAAAAACAGTAAGTGTTCCCCTACAAAAATTGCACAAGCACCTTCACTGCCCCTTTCTGTTCACAAACACATTTACCTCCACATTTTGAAAACATAATTGTTCCCCTGGTATGATTATATAGCTTTTTCAAAAACTGTTCGCTCGTGATGTGTACTGCTTACCACAAAATAGTGATTAGAATGTATCAGCCAACAAACATTTATGCACGTGATTCGCAAACAAGTACACGCACGTTAACAATGGAGGACAAAAACATGTGGTTCAAACGGGTTCTTATCTCGGCTCACAAGAAGAAAAAATACTGAGTTAAATGAAAATGAATTTATTTATTGCTCCTGGCAGTCCTAATTCACATGCCAAAACTGAGGCAAGACAGCTTTGAGGGTGTCACATACAGTCAAAATGACTACTAACACATCTGTTGTCTTCTAGTATTTGACCAGCAGGGGCAGTATAGTGTGGTACCGTATATATCAAGTCAAAACAAATAATAATACTACTACAACTAATAATAATGAAGCCTGAATCAACAATAAAAATAAGCATTTAAATTTAATAAAAACCAAATAAAATAATAAAAAAAGGGCAAAACACATTATGTAGTAACATTGTATAAACAACAACACTATAATAAAATTGATATATATATATTTCAGTATTTGTAACTTAAACATATATTGTCATATTTTAGGTGGGAGCTGGATTGACATATTGATTTTTTTTTTTTTACTTTGTATTACCTCATATCTACATGATTCCCAGTTGTTGGGGTGTTGAGTTGTTGTTTATCACTCCCAGTATATGAGTGGAAGCATTTCCTGCAGGGAGCTGTGGGGAGTTGAAGTGTAAGCAGAGTCTAACTTGTCTGACTGAAATTAAATTACTGGGGTCATATGCATGCATCAAATGCACTAAATCTTCATTGAAATGAAGGAATGTAGCTTTTTAAAAAGAAAAAAAATAATCACAGCACTTTCCCTGGTTCATTGGGTTTTTATTTTTCGGTTTATAGTGATTGATGAGCGCCGTGTTTGTTTGTAGTGACACGAGGCACAAAAATACTTAATGATCAGCAAATGATCTACTGCTCAACCGTACTCAATCAATTCATCTTTGTGTATTTAGAATATATTTTATTACCTTTTCTGAGGCTTAATTTTATGGTAAATTACATGTGATTAAGCTTTGATCTTTGCTTTTAATGACAGGTTGATTTATGGAGGTATGTTCACTCTTTTAACTAAAAAGCCAAGAAGCTTTGGATGGCATGTGCTAAATAAGAATGTAAAAGAGCAGAAATATATGTCTTATGAATATTATTTGGCACAGTTCATGCATAAACATTGCCATAATGTTTAGGCCTATGCAATCCGATTAAATATATTTTTTTCTAAAAAACTATTTGCTTAAATTATGACATCACAACTCTGGGAACGAAAGACTGAAATATTTTCCATACTCTCTCAAGATTTATATTGCATCAAACATTGTAAGTGGTTCAGCTTTGGCTTGTATGGACAATTTAGTCATTGTAATATAATAAAATTGTGCTTTTACACATCTAGCTTTAAGAGAAGTGTTAACTTTGAAATGTCATAATATTGTATATCTGCTTGCATAGGTTCCAACAAAACATCTTTGTTGCCTGTCAGAAATGGTGCCTTCATAAATGTTTCATGCCATGTGTTCTAATGCATCCCCCCAGTATAACAACAGTAATGCAACAGTATTACTAAAAGTCTCCAATATGGCATGTTATAAATATAATATCTTTATTTCTGAAATAGCTCTTTTCTTCTTTGGCCTTTCATATGACAAATATAATGCAACAAATATAACTTTGAACCTGTTTCTGTTGGAGATGGTTATAATGGATTTTAGAATATGGTTTAATTGCAGATCTGATTCTAAACTGAAATATAACAGGCAAAAATCTCTTAATAAAATTCTGACTTCATCTTGATCATTGGATACTGGACTTTGAGAGACACCTTTTGCAGGATTAAGATTGGCTCAACACCATGAAAGTCATCAATAGACCTTCTAAGTGAATCTAGCTCTGACAGAGTCCCTCTGTTCTCAAAGGTCTCCTTGTGCGTGGATACAGAGGAAGCAGGACAGCGCCAGAGCAGCTGGTCACATTGAGGAGAATCAGGACTTGTGGGGAGCCTGGCAGGGGAGGATGGAGGAGACATGGTGGGCAATTGGAGCTCAGTAATATCCGCCATCTTGGCTCATTACCTAAATAACAGCTTTGATTGAGGTGAATAGGCCCATAAAGGGTTGTGGTGAAGCTGATAAGCTTTGGAGGACTTGGCCAGTGTTACCCGATGCTTTTGGCATCCACGAAGATTCTTGGCTTCCTAGAAATCAGACCTGCAGTACGGACACCTGGGATTCCAGATGTCTTGGGGTGGAATCTATGGTGGCATCTCTACACTGGCATTAGAGCCAATGGAGGCATTCACTGGCTCATTCAGTCTGGCATGATGGAACTGGCAGTGTCGTGCCAGCTTCCTATCAGCCCACACATATCTGGCTGCGTGAGTGCTGGAAGTTGTGCTTCCTTCTGTCTGGAGCGAAGAAAAAAAAGAAAAGAAAAGAAAAAGAAAAGCAGACTATGCAGCGAGTGCTGCTGTTTCCTGGACACTTGGAAAGACACGCCGACAACTTACAGCATTTGCAGTATCAGATTAAAGAAAAAACACAATTTTCACACTAAAATATACAAAATAAGTAAGCGTGGCAAAGAATTTAGTGCTGCTTTGAAAGATCTGTCTGCTTTTAGTACGTACATATGTTTTTTTCTGAGCCGAACTTGCTTTACAGAATTTTTACATCAAAATAACAAGCACAGAAAGAAAAATAAAACACTTAAGGGGATGTGCTAATGCACTGTGGAAAGAGTAGATTACATCTAGGTCAATCTGTTTACAGTCTCAAAGCAAAAGCAAGTAAATTGATAAAACTACCTTGTCTTCAGGTGGAGAAAGCTACACAGTGTAAACCTCCACAGTTAATTATGTTATACATCCTAAATAAAGTACTTCATGACATGCATTAGCAATCTGTTATTTACTCACTGCAAAACTACTGCTAAAAATTCCAACATTTCTTGGCAGCTCATAATTTGTTCAATAGTCTTCAGTCTTGCCTGGGGGTTTTCAGTCAACATCTACGCCCATCATCCCTCCAAGCTCATCCAAACACAGCATTGATCAGCATACATTTATCACAGGGCTTTTTCAATAAAAGCATTTTACTGCGCTGACTGCATGAGGTATTCTTCTCTTGAGCTACTACTATGTCCACTTGTTGACCACAGATATAAACGGTGGTCACATGTCCGTCGTATCACAGTTGATGGTCCAATGCTAACAGGAAGCCGGATCTGCTGATAGAAGTGCCAAAATACCAACTGAAAATACTGTGATTCTTGTGAATGAAGAAAAAAAAAGAAAAGAAAAATGCATCAGAGAAAAGAGGCGTTTAATGAGATGTTCACGCTCTGTTACCTACGTGACAGGAGCAGTCTCACTAACTCACCTTGTTTGCCACTCAGGAGCCTCTGTGTACAGGCTGATAATTGTCAGAGCTCCTGAATGTACTGTGCATACAGGAACTCAATTCATCTTTTGGGGAAACAAAAGAAAACAAACAAAAACAATAAGTGATATTTTAATGGTTATATAATTCAGTATAAAGCTTTTCTGTGACAGCATTGCGAGTTTGGTTTCTTTTTGTAAACCATTAAACAAGCTGTTTAACAGTACACCTTAGCTAAGTGTTAATGTTTGCTAATTAGCATCAATCAAAATACAGCTGGCAAATGTTAGGGTATCATTAGTTGCACAGCTGTTTGTGAATGAACCAACACTTTATATAATTATTGGCCAACTGCACCGACACTAGTTTAGCTTCAGGTTTAGAAGTAACCAACTGTTACACAGTTGTATGAACCGGAGCCCTGTTGCTTTGCAACTGAAGTTTATTTTGATCTTAATCGCAGTGTCCTCAACATAAAGAAATAAATCAGTTTTGTACATAAAATTATTATCATCATATCGGCTGTATGGACTCTGTTGACACTGTAGCTGTACTGGTCCTTGTTGCACTTATTTGTTTGCTTAATTGTTGTGGTTTAACTAGTACCACGTCAAACTGCGGCAAAGTTCACCATAATGGCAATGCAATTAGCCCTATAGAGGTGATCAGAATTGATCAGGCTCACAATCACCAAAGTCATTAGAATTCAGCAGTCTGCCAGGACCAAAGGCCAAAATGCCCATTCTCAAAATGTCCTCGCCATACATAAATTAAAGATTGTGGTCTGTCTTGTGACACTTTGACTTCTTGATGTACATGCAAGCACTCAAACAGTCACTTTCTGTGACATACACAAGCTCTGCTCTTGTGACCTTTATCTGTGAACTTCAGCGGTCCCCAAATGTCACTTTGCAAAAGTCGTTTATCGTCCTTGGCCCTGCTGTCAAAGTAGAATGCCACATGTGTCTGACTGTCTATGAGCACCATAGCTCATATAGCTGGCAAATTCATAGAAAGATGAAAGTTCATGGGTACACTTAAGCACCACTGTGCTGGCTGTGTGGACGTGTCAATAGAAATATGGGAATCTGTGCATCCAGTTAATCAATCAAGTCTCGGTGAGGTCAGAATACAACATTTGACTGTTTAACACAACCTGCATTCTACCTTAAAAAAGAAGAACTGAAAAAAAGACATGCATTTGCGGCTTCTCACTTTTTTCTGACCTTCCACACAGACTTACAGTGCATACACAGCTGCACCTACAGCCACCTGGCGCCTGTTGTGTACAACCACCTGTGTGCCTGTTGCTGCACTGCTTCATTCTCAAATAGAGAGACTGAAGTCAAGGTACAGAGATTAATTCTGGGACGTCAGAGCAACCAAACAAAGGGGTGATTGATCACACCCTTCCATTACCCTCTGCACACAGATGGGACATCAGGTTGGAGGTTGATGGAGAACAGCACTGTGTGTCGTATTACACCCCATCAAACAGATTAGAGTTCAGACTTTAGACAGTGCCCCCAACACCTTTCCCACATTGCCAAGCACGATTTGTATCCTTCAGGTCTCCTTCCACTGCTGTCATTGCCATTTGTCACAGCAGGGCCCTCCTGACGACTTCTTAAAAAAAAAAGCAAGAAAAAAACACCCCAAAAAATCAGGTGAAGGGAGCCTTTTACCATGGTTTTGGGTGATTTATGCAATGCTGGAGTGTGCTTATTGTATTTTGTTGTTACAGTGTTTTTCATGAGTAATATTAAAGTCTGAAAAGTTGTCATTGCAAACCAAACTAGATGTGTTTCAACTTGAAGGTGAATACTTTTATCACCATTGCAGCTGGATAGAAAAAAAAAACAAAAAACATTTACAAGTTGAGATTCATTCAGAGTATTAAACTATGTACAATTAATTGTAGACAAGTCTTGTGGGAAGAAATTTTAATTTATGCACAATAACACAAGCAAACATGTAAAAAGAGTTAGTTACAACTAAACAAAATGAAGAACCTAGTAGTTGTTTGAACAGAAGTATCTGATGAATAGGTTTCATCTCACGGTACATGGGTAGTATTCAAGTTGGGGTTGAGGAAAGCAGCAGTTGCTGCGCTGCATCTGTACAGTTAATGCCGTTTACATCCTGCTCACACAAATACATATTCAACTCAGAAGCCAAAGGAATAATGAACACTATTAAAACTCAAGTCTTTTTTTTCCTTTTTTACAAAAAATATATATAAAAAGTACAATGACAAAGACTTAACTTGATGCAGGCTGTAATGGATACGCCTAATAACTTCCCAGTATGCACATAAATCTTTTCTTTTTCAAAAAAAAAAAAGAAAAAAAAGACAAAAAGAAGCTCTTTAAACACTTAAAACATTGAATAGATGCATTTATAAAATCTACAGACAAACTGGATTTTAACCTAACTTCCTGTACAAAAAAAAGAAAAGAAAAAAAGCTGCGAGCTGCTAGAGAACCAAAATGTAAGAGAAAACAAAAGCATGGACAACCTTGACCACAGACTTCAAATATCTACATCCTGATTATAGGACTGGGGGATGATATTGATCCATTTAGAGATTGCGCAGCAGTAAATGGTAAAAGCCACCAAACATCAAGACTGCCTCTGTTTTCTTTTGGACATCCAAAACCAGTCCTGTAGCCAAGACCAGCAGAAAAATGCACTGGAGCCCCGGAGTGGGTCCATCATGCAAAAGGAAATAGAACAGCAGAGGAACACGCCAGATGATTCATGCAGAGCAATATTTTTTCTTTTTCAGTTTTCTTTTAATTTACTTTTGTTTACATCCCATCATTACAAATAATGGTCTGTTTTAGGGGCATCACAGGAAAGCTGAAAGGGATCACTTTCCCACAGCATCTTGGAGCAAAGTTCTTTTCTTTTTTTTTTTTTAATCCCTTTCTGCCACCGTTGATAGATCCAGTTGTCCAATTCCTTGTGAGAATCCAGGCAAGGCATGTCCTCAACTACTGAGCTTTCCATGTATACCCCAAGGCACCTGAGAGAAAGTGGGCATTTCCCTCTGTTGGCAGCACCATGTGTCTGTGTTTCCTTTACATACCAGCTGCCGTAGAGTTTCGGAGTGGGACTATCCCAACATGGTGTCACAAATCTCAATACAAAGCACAAAGTAAAGAACACAGTCAAAATGGATGCTAGGGTAGAGGTCTCCAATCTGGTAGGAAGTCTAAGGTTAATAATCGTCATAGGTGTTGAGGTCGGTGAAGTATGCATTGGTATAGGTCTTCCCGGCAAGCTGTGGGTTGAAGTACTTATTTCTTTCCTCCAGAATCAGATTGTTTTTGTTGAAGGCCTGAAAAATAAATGAATAAATAAATGAATAAATAAATAGGTAGATGGTGAGAAGACATGGAGGGGAGTCAGTATGGACTTGTTTGTGCCATATGGATCAAGTGATTACTCAGCCCAGATGGCAAGGTAAAAGCAAATCCATCTAGCCCCCTCGAAAGCATGAAACAAAAAAGGGAAAAAAAAAAATACAAGCAACACAAATCAGTGGGAGGCTGCTCAGAACATATATTTCACAAAGCAAGGTCAAAGCATTTGCGAACAGGCTGGAAAAATGATAAGCTACCACGTAGCTAAATTATTTTGATGCACATCCGAATGTCCACCTCTGTCCTCTCTAATAACCAGCATCAGCAGTTTTTATGGCCCTCAAATTGTTGGTCCTCCAGGACAATTCAAGCCATTAAAATCGATCAAAAGAGAGTCACTTTTCTGTTAAACAATAAGAAAGAGCCATGGGGGCATCTTCTCTCTGCCTGCATGACACAGTAAACATGGAGCAACCTGCTGCTGATGTATTTCTATCTTTTTTTCTCCCCCTTTTTTTATGTGCTGATGCGTTTCTCCATACAACATCAGCAATTTGACAAATAAATGTGTTCATATCCAGCCTGTTGTAGTAGAGAGTTTGATGGGAGTCCCTTGGGGCAGCGTAATTGAACACTTGATGGTGCTGCATTTGCAGCTGATGGATGTTACCGACTGACACTGATAGGGAACAAGTCTGCTGAGCAAAAAACTCATATATTTTGCTGTGTTCCCATTATGTGATTTGCACACAAAGGGAATGTAATCAGCTTTCCTGCAGTCCCTCAGACAGTTATGTATCTCTGCAGGCTGCTCTTAACCAGCTGTGCAGTGATGCTTGTTAGCATCGTCTACTTTGTCTTCTTGCCTTAAATGTTTTTAATTGGCTTAAGAATAATTAAGTTTGAGTTTTTGGTGCAGTAGACAAAAAGTCACTTTACTATAAGGTGATAGAGAGGTAACAGAGGTTACTAAAGTTGTTAACAAACCAGCATCAGAATGAATTTTCCTTTTTAACCCATCAAATCAAACATATCAATTAAATATACAAAAGAAAAATAAAAAAAAAGAAAGAAAGTGAACATGAAAAAAAAACATGCAAATGCAAGCACTCATTGAAAGGGAACAAAAAAGGAGGGATACACTGCCTTCTCACAAGCTGGGAAGGAGGAGGGAGGTAGTCATGATGGGAGGATGAAGGGGTCTGAGCAAAGTAAGAGAAACTAGAGTACGGTACTCCAACCTGCCACACACAGGAAGTGCCACAGGAAGTGGAAGGGCAGAGCATGTTGGGGAAGAGGAAGTAGTAGTGGTTGGGGTCAAAGAGTTGTTGGGGTGGGGGTCAAGAGGCAGGATGCTGTAGAGGTCAGTGGTTAGTAGAAAATCTCCAGTCCACGCATAGACACTCCCATGTTAGCAGAGAGAGGCTGGTGCATGGCAGGGTCGTCCAGGGGCAAGAGAACCGACACATCTGGCTGCAGGGGGGAGAGGAATGGGCGAGAGTCATCCTCAATGAAATGCTAAGGTTATATTCTCTCTTATAGGAAGCTTGGAAATATGATAAACTACACATAAAACTACAGGTAAATGGTACCTTAGAAAAGATACTACTGGAATAACTGAAGGGTGTAAATGAAGTCTTGGGAAAACAACGACTAATGTGACATCGGCTTCAAACTGTGAACAAAACACTTCCAAATATGACATCAGGTGTTCATCATTTCCTCCAATAAGCACTAAAAAAACCAAAACAAATTATGGTTTAAACAGTTCAAAATTAAATGTAACATAAGGTTGCTTTAGCTCAGTGATTGAGACATTTTTAATTTATCCTGCGACTCCTTTAGTGTTTTTCTACAGACTGCCAATATTTCTATCCGCCTCTACCTGCAACTGCACTAACAGAATTATGTTCGATGCTGCTGACTCTAATTGCACAACAGATGAACAATCTGCACACTTCCAAAGGCCTTTACCTTTAACAAAGTTTGCTGAATCTGTCGAAACTTTGAAATGTTACAGAACATCTTTATATAGTATCTTTAACTTTATATCGAGGGATCCAGGTTAACACCTTGTTCATACAAGAAAAGATCTTTGTTCACAAAGGCTTTTATGTAATGCAGCCTTCAAAACTAGGAATGAAGAGACTAATTCAATATTGTCAAGTGTAGTCAGTAAATCAAAGAGGAAAGTAGCCAGTTTGATGTTATCATTTGTTTTGTGAACTTCTGCTCTGAAATAGAAACCTTCATTTTCAATCAGTGACCATATTTTGACAAAAGAGTGAAGCTGTTCGTCTTCTTAAGTAACAATTACCCAGTTCTGACAGCTGGTAACTTTGAAACATCAACTAAAACTCCATCGTATGAATGCTGCCAAAAAAAACCAAAAAAACAATAACGTTAACAACCGTTTACGTTCAGGCAACCTGAACACACTTCAAGTGTTGAACTGAACTTCGAAGATATTGTTTAAAGAGACTTGCGCATCATTAACTTCCAACTGTATGTACAGATTTTGGGTTAAAACTCTCCAATCACATATAGAATATCCAGCAGTTTATATTTCATCACTCTAAAGAATAATGCTGTTAGCGTTTCAGTTCACTGTAGTCGCTGCATCTATCGATCCAAACTTCTTCTTCTTGTGAGGTGAAAAAACCAACAACATTCCCATAGCTTTAAAAGAACGTAAACTAAGAATCAAAAATGTTAGATTTTAAAGGTAAATATGTTCATGACGACTCAGTCGGAATGTCTGCAAAGCAAAGATACGCTGGCAAAGATCACCAGAAATTCTGCTACTACTGCTGGATGCAAATCATCATTGCCATCAAATACTTGATAGTGTTAATTAAACCTTTTATCCATAATAAAAATAAATATATAGTACTGAAAGATACAGTAGACCTGTAACTAAGGAAGGGCTTAAAAAAACTCCCAGTTCAGCCTCTCTGCTCTGGAAGTGTCATATTAAATAACTGCTCATAAAAAGTGAGATGACAAAAAAAAGCAAAAAAAGCAAAAGCAAAAAAAAAAAAAAGAGCTATATCCTGGCAAATTTTCATGCTTATTGCACCACATTCATTGTCTCTGAAGTCACTTTTCAAAGTAAAGCATGCTGAGTGTGTTAAAGTAATTGAGTCCCCTCTAATATACAGCATAGGGAATTCTTGAAGAAAAAAGGAGCTCAGAGGGAGCATGAAGTGTCTGTGGATGCGCACTAATCACCGGCCTAGTCTGACGGCCGGATGTATCAGTGGATAAGAGGCTATTTGTACCATGACAGAAGCTGGATTTCCTTCACTGCATCTGATACATCAGCGCTTCAGGATGCAATCATGACACAAAGAACTGGTCAACTCTGCACTGATTACCTACCTGTGACCCAATAAACAGCTGAAATTGTATGTTATGAGAAAGCAGTATATGATCACCGCCGCTGAACAAAGTCAGACTCTGACACGTAGTAGATGGACACAGGAAGAAGGACGAACACACAACTGCCTTTCTGTTGAGCGACTATAGAGCGATGTGTGACAGGAGGTGGTGTGACAGTGGGAGTCATGCAGTAAGGAGCGTATTTAATCTTAACTGACACTGGCGGAAGAGTCAAGTCATTGCTCACTGACTTGACGTGCGACTGTGACATCAATTGATTAAGTCGAACAGTAAGGGAATGTTGCAAACTGATGCTTTGCCGCTACAGATCTGGACATCTGTCAAACGTGACCTTCAGTTAACCCATAAAAAAGAATCTGCCTACAGACCTTGATAGCTTCCACAGTGTCGTATTTGTCCAGTTTGTTGATGTGGTTGGTGATGCTGGTGTTGAGTGGTGCGGCGGAGATCGGGTGAATGACTGTTGCATCGTGGGACTGCTGCTGGTAGCGCTGACAGTACGAATAGACCAGCAGGGTAACCAGGCAGCCAAGAATGGAGCTGCTGAGCCCCACGGCGATCATGTGGAAGAGGTTGAAATCTGGAAGTAGAGAAAGAGAGGATGCGTGAACAGGAAGCTAGTTGAGTAACAACTGGGAGCGGTAAACGAAGCAGAAACTCAAACAACAATGGAGTGCTCTACAAAAGAAACAAAACAAAAGAAGAAAGGAAGACTATTGTCTTTCTGAATTTATGTTCATAGTAGAGAAGCTGAAGATCTAATGATCTGAGGTGGGTTCAGGTCCACTCTTTATATGCTCAGGTTAGTCTGGATCAGGTCCTTGGGTTTGTTCAGCATAACATGTAATACTTCAGTGTAACATCCTGATGGAAGTTGCTTTTTGCATATTAATGTTCCATTTGATTGAATGAGGAAGTCGTCTGTGCATAATGGAAAACTTTGTATTTTTGTGGCTAAAGCACTTAAAAAAAAAGCAAAAAAACTTTTGCTCAAGGCCAGTATTACCTGAAAGAAGCATAATAATTATTATGAGTCACGGGAGTTCTACAGGTTATAATTGTGCGACATGGACTTAAAGCTGTACTTTCACAGACTCCTCAAAGTTCAGACTTGTCTGGATTTTGAGTAGATAAGGAGCATTTATCAACTTGATCCGTTGCAAGGGAAAAGTAAAGCTTTTTTCTTTCTTTTTCTGAGCGATGATGTCAGAACTGTCCACAAGGACCTCTGCTTCAACGTGATCACAGATAGTCATACGATTTGCGTCATTACTCAACACGCAAGAAAATACTTAAAATTTTACATAAGGTGACAACAACAAAAATGAAACAAACACACAAAAAACCCTAAATGAATTAAGTTGAATAGATTTTTATATTTCAAGGAACTGAGAAGGACAATGAGTGACGATTAATCAACTATATAAACCTTTAATAAAAATTAACTATATCAGAATTTATATGCTTCTTCACAGGATTAACAGACACACACACACACACACAATTACATTAACACATATATTACCTCCACAGTGCCTCTCCTCCTGGCTGGAGCGTGCAATTGACACTTCTGACAAAGAAGAAGAAACACCAAAAGGCATCAATATTCGAACCAAAAACCTTACACTTCCACCCCCACCCAGTTAACATAACAAATTGTACTCCTCAAGGTGAGTGTAGAGATGAGAGCTATACTTACTACGAAACAGATAATCGTAAAAATCACGGCTGTGGCACCTGGAGTAGTTTATGAAAAGTATCAGCTCCCATTAAAAGGAAATGAAGTACAAGACGCTCCTAATGAACCTTAATGGACTACCTTTCCCATAAAAGGGAATGGATGATAAGATAAAAAGGCCACTAGGTAATTCTGTAAAGGTCTATGATTGTTTTAATGAGTCTTATGTCCTCACTAATTAATACAGAAAGGTTATAAATATATGTTTCAATCAAATATTTATTCTATCTAATAATTAATTGCCTCTGCTGTGGTTGATTGAGATGACAGATGACACTGCTTATAATTACCAGTCAAACAATGTGTCCTTTGTTAAAGGCAGGAGTTTTAATGATCTCAGTTGAGCAGAGATACAGCGATCAATTCTTTTCTGTATCTCACATTACGAACTGTCAATAAGGAGATGCTCGTCTGAGCACGTGTCACGACAAATGGCCTGTGTGAGGTGAAAGTGTGTATGCGCCGTGCATTTTGGAGCATTCCCCGAACTTTCAGTCTTTCATCTTGAGTAGATGTAAATAACTGTCTTTACCCGTCCTCTTTTCTGGAATGCAGCGAACAGGTCATATTACGTTCATCAAAGACAGAAGAGCTGCTTTTGCATTCCTCAGTGCGACTAAATAGCATTTGAGACTATTGCTGATGTGCCACAGGAGGATTCCAGCACCACTTACTGTCCCAACTACACTTATTGGAAAATAAAAGGGTACATTTGCAAACTATCACTGTAGCCTTCCTGTGTTTCATGTTGAAACTGAAAACTTGTCAGGCACAACAAAAATAGAGGGAGGACGGTTTAATGAATTGCAGTCTTTCTGTCAGTTAGCAGCTGGAAACAAATTTAGTTGGATTTATTTCTTTTATTGTCACTTGTCATTGTAATGAGTGCAGGTGGGTTTCACTCATTTCTCCCAAAATAACGGAGATGGAAATTTCAACAGACACTTCCATACAATTTAATTTACAAAAAAACAAACAAACAAAAACAACAACTATATTTGCAAGTAGCCAGTTCTACTGATTATACTGTATATTCAGCAGACTTGTACTGATCACTGATTCTGATAAATATGTTTTTTATTTTTATGCCATGCAAATACACGAATAATTAAGCTCATTAATCTGCAAACAGACAAAAACAAAACGCAAAGTAGGATAAATACAGAGCTTACAGTAACTGCAGTTTTAATTTAAACCAAATTGTCTGAAAGCTCTAGGAAAGGTTGTAGCATGTTTGGATGAGCACAACAAAAGTCCTCTTTTTCTCATACAAAATGTTAAATGAATTTGTGATTTTACACAAAAAAATAAATCTGACTTCATCTGACAACAAGAAGTAATGGTATAATAAAATGCCGTATTTCTTACGTCCTGCTGTTGCATCTTGGGATATTATTTAATGACTTCCTTTAATCATTTATATATATATGGGTGTGTGTGTTGGTGGGGAACTATATTTTTGCGTAGCACCACTACTATGATCCAGTGATCTTCTGCAACAGCATTGTTGCCAGACTCAGATTTCTTTTATTCAATAGCGTACAACCAAACAGAGGTTTTATGTCTCTGTCGTGTGCTGTGCTGCCATCAAAGGCAGTGCCTGACATTTCTGGAGAAGAAGACTTTCTCAAAGAATCATTTTAGCTACAAAACCATTCTGAGCTCAAAGCTTAGCTTAAGGTGGTTACAATTTTTTTTTAATTATTTGATTGTAGCCAGTAAGGCAGTGATAACTGACCTGTGTGTAATATTATTTCTGCTGACATCCTGACTCATTCCCGCACGTAGGAATTACTTTCAGACAATGTATGTAATCTCCACAGTACTTCTGAATCAACAGGGTGTTTATTTTGTGGCAGAATAACAACCCACTGGGCAGAAGTCTTTCTGTTAATGCTCCTCACCTTTGTCTTTGTGTATAAAGAAAGTCTGTTCAATCTTTCTAAACTGTTTTCTTTCTTTCTTTTTTTTGTTTTGTTTTCAAAGTGTCTTTAAGGCTTGCTCTTATTTTGAGTGAATTTGCTCAAACAGCAGACAAAGAGCAGTCATTTTCTGGTGGCCCCAGTAAGCTGTTGTTCTCTGTGTTGAATCAATAGTATTTATCTTATTTCATTTTTAGAGTTTTGGTGCCTTATACTGTCACACCACCGTCTTCAGCAATAAAGGTAGTGCTGCTATGAAAACAGAAACCAGAGATTCAGCCCCCTCACCTACGAAGTCAGGCATTTAAAAATATAATACAGATATTATTTTAATTAAGAGAAAGCTAAAACTGCTGGTGGAGGAACTTTGTGCGTGACTTGACTACGATCATCAAGTCAAGTCAAAGTATTTCTGCCGCTCATCAAAAATGTGAAACCAAGAAAACAAAACCAAAGTGGTAATCAAGTTCTAATATATATATACAAACATATGTAAATACACGTAACTATTGCAGACATCAAGAATGAATAAAACTACAATAAGATGCAGCACATCCATATATAAATGAGCTATAAATGTTCTATGTTTAATACAGCTCATTAGGACTGTTCTTAAAGGTGACAGATTATGAAAGTAACATTTTTCTGTGCTTGAGAGTTTATACTTTGGTGTCTAAAGTTGTTAGCATATCAAAATCCTAAAAAACACAACCCTGACTTTCCCCTTGGGGCCTGCCAGCTGGCTGGTGTACCGCAGCAACATACGTCTATAGTCAGAGTCATCCACAGAACTGCAGGGAGGGGATATTCAGGCATCTGAGACAAAACTTTCAAGTTAAGTCAATTTCTCTCCATATGGGGTGTGTTTGTGTGAACTGTGTTTTTGTTGATGCCAGTGGGAGCTCGAGGACTAGTTTCTGTAAGCTGCTTTTATTAAATAATAATTTGGTTCAACAGTTACTGCATACAATTTTAGTCTAATTTTACATTGGTGTTGTAGTTTGAAACTGTGGGACAGAACTCCAATAAGGCACTTCCCGCAGAGAGGGCTGGAGTGGAGCTGAGAAGTTCAGCACACCCCCGTAAAAACACCTGGAGTTGTAAATTCAAGACGGAAAATTGAGCAATTGCACTGTGAGGTATTTTGACCAAACCGTGTCAGAGACACTTTTATAAAGACATCATAAAACTGCGAACAGGGGCTTTATGTGTTTCCTTTAAGGACAGAGCTGGAGTTCATACCCCCATGTAATCACTTTCCACACACTGAAGGTCCTTGTGCACAACTCCACTAATCCCGAATTATCTCCAAGCAGGTTACTGAACCAGTAAACCTGACCTTGGCCCTGATAAGACTCCCTTAAAGGCATCAAAAAATTTATTTAATCTTCATAAAATTATTAGAAAGAAACTGAATTAATGCTGTAGAGAAACAGGTGGTGACGGGTGCAGAACGCTGCTTGCTTAAACTTATTTGTCGAGTTATGAGTGAGAGAGATTTGAATAAACCTGTGTGTGTGTGTGTGTGTGTGTGCTTGAATGATGCGAGCGTGTGATCACCTGGTATAAAATTGGCGTCAGGAGAGCAGGGCCTGGTTTCGCTGTTGTTTCCTGAGCACTGGTTTCCAGTGGGAAAAAGGACATCGCAGTGACGCACACGCAGCTGTGAGCCGCTGGAGTCACAGTGGGACCACTCCGACCACCTGGACCAACTCTCTGGAAACAGGAATGACAACACTGCTAGCGTTGTGTCTTTGCGTGCTTGTTTGTGTAGTAATGGCTGACTTTGTCCACATCAGTGATGCATGAGCGGCCTCTGAGAGGCTGTCAGAAACTTAAGGAAACAAGCAATGAAGGTTTAACGGTATTGGTTGTTCAGTGTGTGTGCCGCCTGTCATTAAAGTGTATGTGTGTGAGTAGCTGTGTGCTTGTGTGTACCTGGGCAAGCCTGTGTGTTGCAGAGTGCTTCCTCGGTGTGCAGACCCAGGCAGATGTCCCCTCCATAAGCTGGTGGGGGGTTGCTACAGGTTCGCGTCCTCATGTAGTGCCCCCCCCCACATGTCACTGAGCACTTGGACCATGAAGACCAGCATGACCAGCTGCCGTCCACTAAAACCAGAGATGTCAGAGTCAAGTCATTAAATAAAATAAACAAAAAAAAAAAATTCTACTCCGTCAACAGATTTCACAGTTTCTTCTTCTCCAGCGGAATCAATCCTAAAATTACTATCTACAAGATGTCATTCAAATTTATTTTGAGCAGCAAGAAGAGAAACATGAGGCAGGGTTTGAACTAGAACACATCTTTGAATCGTGTCTTAGAAAATGTGCTACATCGACAGCAAATGTTTGATCCCCACAGTGCTTAAACTTAAATGTGATTTAAAACTATGAATGGTTTGTGTTGTTGATCCTGCATTCATGCACATAGATACACAAATATAATGAAAGAAGAGATGAGGAAGAATTGAAAGAGAAAAAAAGAGCCCCCCAAAAACAGGACAATCTTTCACATGCACGACAGCAAAGGTAAATATCCTCCAATCGTGTCTTTAAAAGCCTCAATTCATTGTAACAGAGAAATTCCCTCCTTGATTCCTTTTAAAGACTTGAAGATCGCTTGCAGTACTAAACAGGTAATTGAAGTTGCCGATGCTTTTTGTCATCTCAGTGTAATTTCTCTATCACAGAGTGACATATAAGTCGATTCTTGGCCCTCGATGAAGGATCGTCTCATCTGAGGCGCAGACGCAATAAAAACATGGATTCATTTGTTTCCAGACTGGATGGATGGAAGGCATAAGACCCTTTCTCTCCTCCTCTTTCACAGTGAAATAACACATTTAAAAAACACCGGATTTGCCACAGGAGGATTACAATTGGTCTACTAGCAGTGTGCCTGCCTCGAAATTATATCTCACATTCAGAGAGGTGCTAATTAAGTATGCATTAGTATTCACTGCAACTCTGGCTGGGATAAGTCAGTTCCTTGGGGGCACAGAAGTGTTGAGTTGTCCATCAACACACTGTAACTGTGGAATTATTACAGTCAACATCCCAAAATAGGTGTAATACATGTATTAGTGTGGGGATGGAGCACAGGGGAATCAATGCAAATCCATGTGTCATTTTCTTCAAGGAGGAGACTTTCATCCTTCTAGATAAAGCATATCTGATGCTCTTAGATCCATCCACACTTTCACTGAATGGATTAACAAGCTTTAGCACAGTATTGACAGCCATTCACTATGTAGTCGACTTCGTTGGCTTACAGCTTGGAAACAGTTACAAAGACAGATTGCGGAAGCTGAAGACTATGCACAGATCCACCTTTCAGCAAGATGCCAAAGCGTTTCTACAGGGGGCTTGATTAATAATCATCCGAGACGAAGTCCTGTTTGCCTGTTCGGCACCCCTGCTGGATACAGGGTGGGCCTCGTGCCAAACTAAGTACTGGATTCTATTTAGACGGCTTACTTCTCTTGTCAGACAGGGTATTCTTTTAATTAGAAAGCTTCCTTTTGCCTTCTTCCACCAGATGAGTGTTGAAAATGCATTGTCTCGGGGCTTTTCACAACAGAGTAAGGCCTCCCATAGCTGGCAGCACAATTACCCTGCAATGTAATTACATACTAGAGCCACAGGGATTGTCTCTTTGATTCTTGGTATAATTGGTGGTCTTCATCACATCTCTTATCTGCAACTGATTTCTTTTGTAGGTTCACGTACTTTGGTGAGTAATTTGTCCCTGTGATTCTCTATATATCAAAATGTAAAAGAAGATGTATCTTAAATATGGTGTACGGCAGTGTGTGTTTATCTCTGTCAGTGAAAGAGAGAACTTACCGTAGTGTTAGGTCATGGTCTTGTAATTGTTATCGTTGCGTGTCATCAGCTTGCTGTGCCAATTTAGATTTTCTTTTTTCTAAATCTTAAATAATACAGCCGAAATTGAAGCTTATTCACTCTTGATATATTTGTATTTTCTTTTACCTGGGCATGGAGTGATATTACACTCTTGGTACTCCTGTGCTGGACCCAGGCAGGTCTGGCCTCCGGACCGGGGCTCAGGGTTGCTGCACGTCCTCTTTCGGCTCCGGATTCCTCGGCTGCAGTCTCTGCTACACTGAGACCAGGAGCTCCAGGATGACCAGCCGCCATTCACTACGTGCCCGGAGATTCTCCCGAGACGGAGCACTTCGCCTGTTTGGTGCACAGATAGAGGAGAAGACTCACAGTGAGACGCCCGTCATAATATCTCACAGCTCTGATTGTGTATTAGTGAGCATTAAGGTATAATTTCCTCAAAACCCTGATGCTTTCTCTAAGAAATCCCATCCTGACAGCATTCTGGGCATTTCTTTTGAATAGCAATGGAAATCCATTTGTTTCAATGTATTTTTGCAGTGCCATTTTCCAAAAAAAGTCATCTCAAGAAACTTCACACAGAAGGTAAGGAAATTCAGTGCAGACCAATTAAGTTCAGTACAATCAAAATCCAGTCACCTGCCAGTGAAATTCCATCTTGATATAATCCATGTGTAATCTAATTCAAATCCATGTAAGACCAACTTGTGAAAAAAACAAAACAAAACAACAAAAAAAACAGATTAGTTAACAATGCAAATGGTAACCGTGGTGAGGAAAAAGTCACTTTCAACGTGAAGCTATGTAGGAGCAGGCTCGTGAAGAACGGTCATTTGCCTTAAAACTGCACCCAAAGATGGCACAGAATCAATAAGTGCTCAAAGCCACAGCTCAGTCTGTGATGAAAGAGCAGGAAAGCCGACCTCTGGGCTTGTTGTTTTCAAACTAGGCCATGCTGTGAAGCAATCTGACGGATTTCAAAACAATGGGCTTATAGAAACTGTCAACATCTCCTTCAGTTTGTTTAATAGATTTTTATCAGAAATTAAACCCAATGTTCAAATAAATAGAATGGCCATGGTTTATTCATTAATTTGAACTTACGTTTGTTTGCCATGTGAGTAGCATGGGTCTGGGGATTGAAATGCTTTGTATCTAATCCAATTTTCACCATGAGGTTAACATACTTCTCTCACAAGTCTTTGCTTTGCAAACAGCTACAGGTTCCTGTTAATTCTCATACCTCCTCTGTACGTTCTGTTATGCTTGTGCAAATGTTAGCGTGTGAACAACCTCATCAGAACTGCAGAATTAGTTTATTTATCCTTCTCAAGCTAGTTTTTTTCCCATTATATTAAAGGCGGTGACATTCCAAAAGTATATAATATTCTGCATGTCCGGAGTGGCTAATAGAGAAGACGGGGACAATTCCCAGGTGGGCTGGAATGATGTTTGGGTGGTGTTCCATCTTTTATTTATTTATTTATCTTATTTATTCTTTTATCTATTTATTTTTTTTGTCTGTCGGACACTGCTACCGCTCCCGCCTCCACAGGCAGCTGTCGTTTTGTTCTTTTTGTGGTTCTTTTGCAGACGCACCCTGACGTAACACATCAGTTCAGTCGGTCAGTGGTGTTTGAAAAATGGAAAGTAAAAAGATAAAGGTTGGTGCGGAAAAGCTGTGGAAACAGATGCAGCTAAATATGCGAAAATTTGCAACTTTTACAGTAAAACGAGCTCGCGGTTTGTAACGTCAAATGAGGACGATGAGACGGGTTAGGCAAGATGTTGAACTTTTCCTGCGAACCATAATTTAAGTTAATTAATCATCAAGTCAATGTATTGTGCGGTAATTTAAATAATTGTATGATGCAATGCCACATAACTGGGAAACTTTGTCTTATAGCCTCTAAAAGCTGGAAGCAACATCCATCACCAGGCACCAGCCATGAGTCCACAAGTCCAAAGTGGGCAGGTAGGAGTACTCACTAGAATGATGAAGAGGATGGTGTGGACCTGCTCTATATGGAAGGTTCCCTGAGATGTGAGATGATTCAGTACTAAACATTAATGAAACTGACCTGAACTGATCAGAAGGCTTTGTAAAAAGAGAAAATTTGTGCTGAGAATTATGAGCATTTTTAAAATGTGATTTAGCGTCAGAAGCAGATCCAGAAACCAGTAGTGATGAGGAGATTGTTCCTGCCAGTGAGGAAGGAACAGGTGAGCTGTTGTGAACAAGTAAGCATTAGTTCCAATATAACCACGTCCTATGCTCAAACAATAGAAGTGACCCGTTATACCTTTTATCATTTAAAGTAAGATAGTAAATAAAGTCCACAACTGAAAGAGAATAGATGAAAGTAACATGAAATAAACCTGCATATTTTTCCATTGCAAATATCTTAATTGGTTAAGTCAAAATGTGTTTTCCATATCAAATGTGCTAAAGCTTTACAGAATATTATTTTTATTGTGATACAGGTTCAGGTGAGTCTGGGGAACCTGGATGAAGTGTGAAAGAGAGAGCAGAGTCTAGTCAGGACTGGTTCCAGAGGCAGCAGCTCAGCAGCAGAACCTGAACCACAAGTTAGGAAAGAGATGATGAAGATGAGTCTGATGATAGTTTTGATTACTTTGCTCGCCCTCAGCCACAGGATGTACATACATTTTATTCTCAACACTCTCATCAATACCCTGATTTGCACTGAACTGGAAATATTTTAGAAAAGTACACTGAATTACAAGAATTTACAGAACAGTGCGTTATTGTAGAAACATCTAAACATGTAAGCTTATAATTACATGGTTTTAATAACAGGTCGTGATCTAAAGTGGGCTGGTCTGAGGCAGGAAACTCCAGGGCTGAAAACGAGTCCCAGTCCGGCCCTGATATTCTGTTTTATGCATTCTTACAGAAATATATACATCATAATGAGAGCACACACATAAGTAAACAAATTAACCAACAAGACATTAAGCAGATTAATTATGAAAGAAATAGTTGCTGCTTGACATGCTACGCTGCCATACACTCCAATAATCATGTAGGAATCAACAAGAAGTGTTTTTGGAACATTTTGCACAATTTGCTGCTTATTGTTGCAAACTTTTAGTAGAGCAAGATCTATTTTATTTCAGCATCTTTCCTCTCTGGTCTTCACTTTTTGATCCTGTTCCTGCTGGAGTCACTCGCTCTACAATCATGGCAGCACATCACCCCCACACTCATCTGCCTAATTAAACACAACTGATCCCACCACCTCCCTGCTACTTGTTAGCATGGCTGTAGACTTTTCATCTCTGAAAATCCGTGATTTCCCTGCTGTCAAAAATAAGTTGCAAAAATGTAATCTATCTTTTTCTCCTTTCTGTCATTTTCTGTCAATATGCTCACTCCTCAGACAACATCAGCTGACTAATTTGTATACTCTCATCTGGAATGAGTTGAGCAGTGGATTCTTAATGAAATCTGAAACTGTAATTTCTATTTAAAGCTAATTACTGCTTGCATTAATGAGTCTAGTGGAAATGTGCCTTGTGCTGAGAGACTAAGAGCAGAATGAGCCCAGGGAAAGAGAAAAAAAAAAGAAGCTTCTGGCCTTTTTGAATGAAAAGACTGAACCCATCTGTGTGACTGAATGATAATCACCTTCAATGAAATTACTGTCACTATCAAAGCTCTTTTCAGATAATTCACTCAATACACCATGTTGTATTATTAGGACTTCTTTCACAGACAAATGTACATTTTGCACCTGTGCTGTGTCTCTGTAGATCGCTTTGGGACTGTTAAAATACACAGAAGGAGCTTCTGGACCCTTTGTTTTTCCATTCACCTCACATTGGAGATCATTTTGTTCTCCTCTTAATCTTGGGATTGTTGTTTACTGTTGCTATCACCCGTATTTTGCTCACTGCTATTCTTTATTCATGTCTTCTACATTTTCTATCTCTGCCATTATCAAGCTTCTCTGGGCTTTTGTCTTGCCTTCTCGTCCTCCAGCCTGGCCTCGTTGTTTTGTCAGTGTGTTCTTTTCACTGACAGTTATCACAGCACGCCTGCTTTGTATTCTCAGTGAAAGGATGGTGTGTTTACCCAGAGCAAATCCTCGACCTCTTCATAACTGCGGCCGACCTTGGCAGTGCACAGGCCAGCTCACCCCAGCATCAAACCGCCATGAGCGCTGACAGCCTCGTTGAGGACTCCTGGCCCTCTCTCTTTATCGATTCTGAGCAGGCAGTGGCACAGACAGTCCCAACTGCCGCTGTGACCTATACTCTTTATCAGGACCTCTGGGGCTTAAGAGACTGGACCACCGCTCTCAAAGTAGTACTACTATAATCATGCATCTCTGAACACACACACACACATAAATGTTTACAGTACAGGTATTCATGAATGCAAACATGGACCTTTAATTATGCCGCTGCCAACAATACATACACTGCACTTTGCTCACTTTGCTTACACAGGCTTTACCTTGCGACTGCTCAAATATATTTTGCATATTGTCTGTGCTACCTCAAAGGAACTGCCTGCCCTCCTGTCGCCAAAACAAACAGCAAGGTTCCCTCCTTCTCAAATAGCTAACGACTGGATGTATTGATCCACACGCAGCCGGAGAGAATTAATCCTCACTCTCCCGACGAGCTTGCCTCTGCCGAAGCTAAGGACGCAGAGGTACATCCAAGGGTTCCCACTACAAAGAAACCAGGACGGCACTTTCCCAACGTCACAGCCAGTTGAAAGATAAAAAAAAAAAAGAAAAGAAAGGAAAAACATTAAATAAAGTCAGAAAATTGTGTGTGTGTGAAAAAGAGAATAAAGTGTATTTGTACACTTGAAAGGCATCCAGTGCAAGGCAATCTGATACACTGTATAGGCAACAGTAATACAGTGTATAAGAAACAGCCAGAGACAGACACAGGGATTAGATGATGGCTGCAAACCAACTTTACTTTAAGACAGGCAGAAGTGGGAGAGACACTTTTATTGGAGACAAGTTTCCCCAACAAAAAAAAAAAAGAAAGTAAAAGTGGAACACATTGAGACAAAAAAAGGTGCAATTGTGAGGGTGTCCTGCATTCTTAACTGCACATTTACTTTCCATTACTTGTCCTCCCACTTTACTTTGAGATCATTAATGCATCCCTGTATACAGACTGATTTCTCTCGACGTGTGTGTCTACAGTTATGTTGTGCCTTGTAAATAAAGTTAAATAAGGGGTTTTATTGTTTACACAATATGCCTGGATTTCCTGTGCTGTCAGGCATTGGTCTGTATAGAAACCCTCCATGGAGATATTCTTATGGATGATCCAATTAAATGTTTGTTGGAGTACGACTGAAAGCCAACCTTGAGGAGCGTGAAGGATCAGTGCACATGCACAGAAATACAGATGCAATGAAACAGCTGCACACTGGAATATACGCTCGCAAACCACTTTATGAGGAACATCTGTAACACAACAATCGTGGGCATAATATTGGGAAAACCTTTAAAAGGAAAAATGTTAACTTTATAAAAGTAGATTGGCGCCAGTGATCAAATATATTCAATTAATATGGTTACAGAATGTACTGTGATAAGATGTTTCTGGACTTCACCCAAGGCAAATCCAAAGAGTTCGTCATGCTGCTATAGAGAAGATTAAAGTCTGACCTACACCTCCACATTGTAGGTTGGAACATTGTCATCCAGCTGATAGGTTTGATTACAGAGAGATTTATTACACTGAACAGGGCTACTTCACTGTCAAGTGTGAAATATTTGAGCTTACAAGGATAAAAGTGTAATATTAGACCAACAGCTAGTTTAATTACTTTGAGGTGTTTGCACGGTTTGATGTCCAGAGGGATGCATTTATTATATCATTAAATTCAAATTAAATAGTTTTCATCACTGCCAACATGTGAGATGTATAGGTTTAAAACTTTTGCATATACACAATGCAAAAAGAAGTCAGGATATTCATTTGGAATGTGCATGTTTTCTCTATCTGCCCACCGAGGTTGTTCATCATTGTTACATTTTTGCTCTTGAATGCACAAAGGCAGTAAATCCTGCTGCACCGAATACACAAAAGACAAAAAAATGAATAAATAGCACCAAATATCTGTTTTGATGAATTCCTTCCCAGTAATCACTGACTGAATTAAAGCTGAAACTTTGTGTGAGGTAAGCTTTTTGAAACTGTTTGCAAATGTCTGAATTATTTGCACTTTCAGATTAATTGGTTTAATTCTGCAAAACATTGTGCACTGCTCATTATATTCAAGAAGAGGTTGAAAAAAGAAAATAAATTAAAAAAAAGGTAACAAAATAAAAGCATCATTCAATGCACTCTCAAGGCCTGACATTTGTCACTAACATGACAGCTGCATAATAGAGCTGTTAATTTCTAAACTTGATGTATAAACACAACAGTCATGGTGGCTATTCAGGTGTGACATGAGGCATTACTAAACATTAAGCTCCTCTGGTGTGCAGTGTCCATATTATGGAAATCACATCATCTTCCTATGTGTGTGGAAAGTAGAGGACAATGTAATATGAACTTTGCTCAGTGAGCCCACTATTACTGATACTGCCATATAACTTTCGCTGGAACAGCTGTGAAGGTGAAAATGTTGCTTTTCGGGTAAAAGCAGTCATCTGCGTGTGCAAAAAATACCAAAAGCTGAGTGAAATCACATTTGCATTCTTTGGCATTCCACAATAATAAATTATTTAAAGAAGTGGAGCCTGTCCTTCCCCCCTGTGCACCTCAGTCATATTTGTAGCCCTCTCAGCACCCTTGATGGTTCACAGCTGTGGTTGTTAACTGGAATTGTCTAAAAGAAATCTCAATATTTCTGTCCACCTTCTGACCTGGCTCCTCTGCTTCTTTTTTTAATGCTGGCTCCACCCTGCTCTCTCGCTCTCTCTATCCTCCTCTCTCCCTCAGAGGCTTGTCAACCAAAAGCCATATCATAAAAACTAAAGGGAATGTATAGCCTAAAATAAGGTATAAATTGATACATTTATGGTTTGTTTATTGAATTCTGGTATTGATACATAACAAATTATCATATTAATCAAACCACGAGTAAACAAAAATGCACAAAATAGTGAATAAAATTGCTAAAACTGCCACACACTAATGTAGCTCATGACTAGGCTGACCTTCTAGAACTCATTAGGCAGCCAAAGACTATTTCTGATAAAATTGTAAGTGTTTACATGTGCAGAAGCGCAATCTGTAACAAAGATCATTTGTAGCAAAATTTTCAGCTTGAGAATGTCCAGTGACCATGGATGGGTGAGATACAGGACTATGGTGGTGTGATGTAGACAGAGATCTGAGCATGTGAACTAGCGTGTATGTAGCTTTAGTCTTATTACACGTAATCTCTCCCAATCACCTCCAAGTGTGAGATCTGCTGGACAGCGAGCATGTTGTCTTGACAAGTCTCACACTGAGAAGAGATCCGCTACACAGCGTCTAGTTCACAAACTACTGGGCTTTAAGGCTGCCCTCCACTGTCTTCAGCACACTAAACACACATTCAATGAATAAATACTGAAAAAGGAAAATAAAATAAGATAAAATACACAGTCTGCGTCAGACTAAAAGACTTTGTCACATCTGTTTCCAGAATAAATTGCATAAGTTAGCATGTGTGCAAGCTGCTCGGTGAAAGCTAAAGTGTCAAAATTCACCATCCATCATCCTCCTCACTGAGCTTTTAGTTTGGTGCTTAGTTTAGCTGTTGTGCCATCCAATCATGCT
Organism: Arrhamphus sclerolepis; assembly: GCA_037176975.1. Classification (NCBI taxonomy): domain Eukaryota; kingdom Metazoa; phylum Chordata; class Actinopteri; order Beloniformes; family Hemiramphidae; genus Arrhamphus; species Arrhamphus sclerolepis. Next base: position 6,688,302 of record JBAMYA010000013.1, read on the forward strand.
GTGATTAAAATCCCTCCATCACAACACAAACTGTATCTGAACCATCTGTCCCTCTCTCTGCTACCTTCCAAATGTGCGTCTGAAGCTTTATGTGAAACAGCGGACTGCTGCATGTAGTGCAGCAATGCCATGCACACGTTTTGTGCTGCGTTTGAAGTTGTTGATTAGATAAAAGTAACTATAATATCATATAATCCCACACTTTTTAAACTTTGATGTGAGATTTACTGAGGTACAGCTGATGTAATCTGGCATATGGCCCAGTCAAGGGTCCATCCCCGTTGTTGAGTCTGACAGCGTCCCTTAATGAAGGATAAGTGAAAATCACTTTGGTTTTTGGCCAAATAAAAGTTAGATTAAACTTATTGATTGAATATTCTCTGTGAAAAATACAATTAGACTAATCAATTTTCTAATTTGAGACCTAATAGCTATACTACCGGGAGTGAAAAACAAATTTGGCAGCAAATTAGGACTAAACATAAAAATTTATTAAGCCTATAATTTTATGCATCAGCATCTGAGTGCATATGCAGCTCCTGTGGCAAGGTGACACATGTAGTTAACTCTGCTGTAACTTTACAGCATCATTAGTGGCAAAGCTAAAATGCAGCTACTGGGGTTTGCATGCAAGTATAACGTTACTTCAGCTGACAGTCTGCATGGCACATAGTCAACATAATCAGGAAAAGAAACTATTTGACTTTTTTATTCTGAATAGAATGGTGAAGTGGTGAGGTTACTGGAAACTCACCTTTGTGAAACTGAAAACTTAGTCTTTAGCCTCAGCAACCTATTAAAATATCTTCCTAGTACACTCCATGTGTATATTTTGTATAAGCAAGCACACAACAGGAGGGTAAAATCAGGACAAGAGTCTCACCATTCATCCCCTGTTTTAATTCATTAACAGGAGACACACAATATCTGCTGGTTCTGTACTTTGTTACTGCAAGTTTGTTCCAGTGATAAGAAATAGCAGAGAAGAAATCTTGCTTCCATAACAGAAACATCCAGCTACCACGTGAAAGCACATCCCAGCTGTCCACTGCGAAGAAACATTCAGACCACTTTAAAAAAGCAAGAGGAAGAGAAATCAATGTCAGAGAAGACAGACAAAGAAAAGCCTTTCTTTCAGTAGCAACTTGGGCACTCAGAAGCATTTCTTGGGCATGAACATTTATTGTTGAAACCTGAGTAAAGGGTAAATTTAAAACCTTCTGGCATGCTTTTAACAGGTATGATCTCAGGTAGACATGGTGAGCAAAGACTGGCTTTTAGTCAACGAAATGGATTTTTCTTTTTTTTTTTCCTGACTTGAAATTATGTTTCTTATTAAATTTGTTGATTATGCCACCATACTTTTTGCCACACTGTGAGCGCTGCAGTGAGGGCGAAGGTGAAGCAGGCAGTGGACTGCTGGCATTTCAATCTTACTCTGCAAATCTGGCAGCAAGTTCATAGCAATTAGGTTGTGAACTCCATCCGACAGAAACCTGAAGGAGGGTATGGGCCATCGGCTTAACTGAGGCAAAACAGACCAGCAGCGACAAATTACTAAAATCTACCACAAAAGATGCTGTGATATCGTAATTTAAGACCAAAAGCAGTTCGTTATTGGTAATTCATTACCACGTTGCACACACTGTTTTCAAGAATTATAATAAAGTGCATTGCAGATTGTTATTCTAAAGAATAAACTGTCAGGTTTACATGTATGCTCTCTTAGTGAAGATTCAGTGCTACTTAACGGAAGAATTTTTCTTTTTCTCTTAGAGTCTTAGGTTTGGATGATTATGCAAGCTGCCAGCAACTACCCAGCACCTCTATAAGATGATTCTCATTTCAGAGAAAATTATGAAAGCATCTCAGGAACACTAAAGTAAATGCACATATTCATTTATTATTTTACATCAGTTTTCTAAAGAAACAAAAACCTTGAGCTTCGCATGTGTTGAATAAATTTAATAAACTCTGTTTTCACTTGTCAACTTAACTTAAAAGCAGTGAGACGGTAACAGTAAAAAATGAGCGCTGACTGTCGAGGGACAAAGCGCGGGAGAATGACAGCAAGACAATAAGGAGAACAGAATGCTTTTCATCCATCAGATTCATCCCTCAGCGGTGTCATGTGTCTATTCAGTGTCTGCTCATGACATCCACACAGAAGAAAAACTAATCTCTCGTCCATGTGAAGGCCCTGGCCTTGATACTAGATCAGCTGAAGTAAAACACATCAGGCTGCTGACACGCCACCGTTTCTCCCCAAGAAAAAAATGAAGCCATCACTCATCAACGCAAGCCAGAAAAATTACTAACCCGCAACCTACAACAAAGATGCCTTTCATCTTTGCAGCGCTTTGTTTTACCCCCGTGTGTCTGCTTCTATCTGCATCAAATGTAAATGATAAACCACAAGGACAGATACCAGATATGAAAGTTTTTTTTTTAGGCTTTGTATTGCTATCAATTCATCTTAAAACTAGCACAACTGAATATTATGAATATATATTGATTGAATCAGACAGGAGTATCTGTTACATAGACAGTGGGCTTTGCAGAAATCATTACTTGAATGGTGTGTTGGTGCAGCGGGCTGGCCTATAGCAGCAGGATGAGTGACCAGTAGCCAAGGGCTGTTTTTGTTCACTGATGATGGACAAATAGATGGTTTCAATCCTCGAGACAGTGGGAGGATGAGCTCCAAATGTATGCTGATGACAGCTAATTAGTTTGGTTAGTAACTGATTGGTTATGAGACCCTGCTCCTGAACTCCACGTATCCAATCAAAGCTGAGAAACGTTAGGGAGTTATGGTATTAAGGCTTTGGATTTCTTGTTGTGGATCTTTATAGGTCTTTTCCACTGGCACCTACTCAGCTTGGCTCAACTTGACTCTGTTCTGTTTCAAGTGTTTCCAAGGTAGCGGTGCGTGTTTGTATCTCTGTTATTACCACCTACTTGGCTGGGGTTCCAACAAAGCTGTCTTACAGGCTGCAGGTCACTGATTGGCCAGAGAGTGACATCACTGATGAGTCTTGAGAGAAACTCCTTCAAATCCGCCATATTTAAAACCAGGCAACCCCGACTGTGCATTTACTTCTACAAACTAGAAACAGCAACAACTAAACCAACACACTAAATGCTACGGTGCCTTGATGTCCTCCATAGTTCTATGTCGCCTGCAAAAATATAACTGGAGTTTCGGGCCACCTTGCTATGACGACCCCACCCACATCAAGGTCATTCTCAATGACTGAGAGTGACTGATGCAAAAGAAGAGATTCAGTAAAGGTAAATTTGTTCATCAGCAACTTCATGCTAATTCAAACTTCAACACAATATTATCATCATGTCATTTTTTTTTTTACTTCTCTTTACTTTTCTGCTGTCAACTGCCAGTAACGTCAATAAATAAAAGTACTAGGTTAGGATTAGAATTACTGGGCATGGATCAAGTCTACAGGTTGTAAAATCAACCTCTATGGTTAGGTTGCTCACTGTTAATTCATTTTGGACAATTTTGGTTTTCTTTCTAATAGCTATAATTAACTGCATACAGTAGCATATTCAACAAGTGAAGGATATCAGAATTCTAACATCTTGTCTTTTTTGCTAGCTCATAGCATTGGTCATCAGGGTGATGTTCTTCTAAATGCTGGATTAAGTTAAGGATTATTGTTCTAAATTCTTTGGTGGATATTCCTCTATAGATTGTTTATACTATACTGGCTGTGCAAATTGCAATGTTTATGTATCCTGGAATCACATTGAAGACATGCTTACTGGAGGCTGTGTCAACATGAGTCACTTAGTGATTGGGTGAAGAAATAGTGATTTCTAAGTTCTTTATGCTGATTTATGATCTGACCCCCTCCCAAACAAAAAAAAAAAAAAAAAAAATCTTCCATCTGCTGTGGATCTATTTGCTTTTATGCTGGGGTGTAGTCATCTTTCTACTAACTGACTATATTAATATATTAATTATTCAGCTGAGATTTTACATTCATCTGTAAATTGAGAAGGATAAAACACAGTAATCCCATGAGAACACCCTGCAATCTCTATTTTACTACCCTCAAGGGAAAAACCTACGAAGTTCAAAAGGACATGGTTTGTTAATCAGAAGTGAAGACAGCACAAGTAGTCCCGAGATGTTTTCTAATGAATGTTTGGGGATGTTTACACATCAGCAACAACATCCAAGAACATGACCCCAGTATTATGTTCGCTGCACAAAACAATTCATCCACATTTACTGTTTGACAATGTGGAATAATACTCGAGACAACAGGAAAGCAGGATTGTATGGGAAAAGGATCTCAGTCTTTATTTTATGTTTGTTCATGCCTTTGCCTTTGTATCCACACCAGCATAACGAGTAAAGAGACTGGGCGAGGCATTGAGCCACTGGGATGCGCTGCTTTACTGTGGAGCCAGAGAAAAAAGATGTGAAGACGGCACCACTGAAAATGGAAAATATGCAAAAAACCACCTTTATAATGTGAATAATACATTGGATACATTTTACATGGAAACTGGTGGAATACAGAGGTCTAATGATGAGCAGAAAAAATGAAGGCCATGTTTTATAAATTGTTTGGTTTGATTCAGGGATGTTTCAAAAATACATATTTATGCAGGAACATTATGCAAATAACAAGATGTTTTTTGTTTTTTTTTGTCGGGCTTGTGAAATGTGATAAGATGGGAAAGAATGGCTACAACCTTTACAAGACTAATCACTAGGTGACATGACAAGAGAGGTCTTTAAATCACCAGATATCTTCAGTAATTAACTCATCGCTATCATTAAGCTATGATCACTGATATGAAAAAAGTCAGTATGTTACATAAAAGCTCATTGTAAATGCTTGGTTTAATCGCACATTTCTAATTTATCTCTCATAATAAAGATGAATAGATATTTCAGTATGAGAGACAATGCAACATGAAAAAAATAAAGCTGGCAGGGAGGTCAGGAAGGGTCGATAACACCTCAATTATTGATTTCTTCTCTGCATTTAGAGGAGATTAATTCTCCTTATCTGTATGGCACACACGTGTCTCCCAAGTGTGAGTTAACAACATTTGCCATGTTTTCTCTGAACATAATCTTGATTGTCAAATGTCAGGTATATCTGACTGCTGTGATGCTCAAACATTCTGCCGACCTAGAGAGAGACAAAAAAAGACCTCAGCCAGCCAGTGTGACAGAGATGGAGCTTCATTTAGTAGCTGAGAAACAGCATCAGCATGACAGCGAGGCAGCAAGAAGTGCAAAAAAAAAAAGCCCTTAAAGTTCATGTATTGACTTTAAATGAGCAAACGAATAAATGGCATCGTTGGCTGTAGAGTGTACATTCATTCAGAAGTGATACAGATGCAGAAACTCAATCGCTTTAAAAGGAGGATGTTTTTTTTTCCACATACACTTCTTTAACTCAGTGACTCAAGTCGGCTCAGTTCACTTTAACTGGCACCAATTCATATCCAAAGGCAGCTTGTGTAAACGAGCAGTGCACATACATATTGCTTATCATTATCAGCGTTTACAGTTTTAAAGTTACAAATAGCCTGTTATTTTTACAGTATGCAGATCCTTTTAAAACATGAGTTTTAAACATGAGAATAAATCAGTAATACAACACTTTTATGCTAATCAATGGGTATTATGCATATTAAAGTTTCAGGGAGTTTACTTTTAGAACCTGGAGTAGGTTTTTAACAAAGAGGTGATTTATTTGCAAATCTAGTCACAGATTTACAAAGATTTCATGAATGAGGCTCACTGTGTCAAAATCCCTTTTTGCTACAGGCTCGTATAATTTCTCATTTTCTGTGACTTCATATTCAGTTATATGTACGTGATTTTCTTCTTTGAAGAAGCAGACATTCATGTTCAGATTTCTGTTGTGCAAGTTCTCATATCATATTCTGAAAGTTCTCATCAAATCTACAAGTGCCTGGATTTCGCCTTCACAGTAACACGCTGTGTGCTGCAGAAATGCTTGGCATGCGTCCTAACTGTAGGAGTTTCAAGCTTTCTTTCTGTTCCCACAGGATAAAGAACTGCAGGATGTATAACATTAGCGTAGGTGCGATAGGTGGCTTTTGAATGTTTATGGTGTTGAACAAGCCAGCGTCGGCTTTTCTTTCATTTAGCCTTCTGTGGACAACTGAGGCTCTAAAGTATTTACTGACCACTGGTCGTAAATACTATCCATGTTAAGTGCAGGATGTAGAAGACTAAGAGTTGATGAGAGTCTCAGAGTGAATAAAAACGTGAGAAAAGGAGTGATGTAACTAATTAAATTTGCTGATTAGTAATAAGCAAAGTGATGTAGATCCTTTTCTTTTTTTTGCCAAGTAAATGATTATGCTTTCAAATAACTCTCAAAATACTCCTCAGAGATCAACCTGTTTTATAGTCCAAAGAGCTTTAATCGATTGCAAGCTGCCTCATGCAGATGGTAAATCTTTATGGAGGGACACATCATTCCTTTTGGTTGCTCATCTTCTGAGAGAGAGGATGTCTTTTACTCAGCTGTGGACATCAGTGCACCACTACCGTGGAGGTAATTATCTTATGTTAACCTACTGCTTTAAGAAAGGTTAATTGCTGTTGCTGGGAATCAGACACCCCATGCATCTCCGAGAGATGGGTAGTAGGAGGACGGCATTAAAATGTCTAAGACTCACACAAACAGGTGAACACATCGTCCTAAACAACAAAACTGCTTAACCCACATATCACTGGCAGTCCCATACACCCACAAATAAACACACCAGTGCTCTCCAGATAGATGGCGAGGGTGATAATGGTTGAAATGATGAAGCGGATCAGTGGAGTCCATCCTCTTTTTTCGACAGTTATGACTTAAACCTCCTCCGAGACCTGAATCATATTGAAGTCTGGGAATGAACAATCAACGTGGGACAGAGCAGAGGAGCGCACAGAAGCCTTGCACACCGCAGTAGGTGTTGCCATCACTCAGGTGTGATGTACTACAACAGTGAAACTGGGTTTCGAGGTTGAAGAAACAGTTTCATCTCCGACTCTGAAAAGTCTTCCATAAAACGCACGCAGCCGAGCTTTTCATATAAGGACAATACGCCTGCTTTAATGGGAAAAAAGAACGTTACTTCAATGGGAAATTTGAACCATTTTTCTACAAAAAAAATTCAATAATTACATCTTTAATGTTCACAGAGAGGGTAAGAGTGCTGATTTTCTTTCATACTGAGTGCATAATGAAGCCAGTCTTGATTTGACACTTAATAAATAGCAAATAAAGGGTCACAGTGATATCTGCTGCACTGCTTAGTTCACACTGTAACAGACTGACAGAGCACACCTCCATCCGCGGGCTGGATCCTATAGGCTGCTTATATTCAATAACGCATATGGACACATAGTCAGAAGTGACTGCTGAACTGGCTGTTTTGTGCTTTTTAGGTATAATTAACACTGACGCTAATTCAATGTCAGGTTTCTAGTGACAACCTATAATGAAACACGTTGCGTCTGCTACTTCCTCCCACTAATCAGAATCAGGGCAGACCTATTAAAGTTCATCTCTTTGTTCTGTAATGTCTTAAATGTGCGGCTGTCACTCATGAAAGCTTGGAGTCTGCTGTCAGGTTTCCTCTTTGCTCATTTAAAACCCTTCAGGAACATTTAGGCGCTGGCTTCAAAGTGTGAAGAGAACAACTTGTACCGGTGACAGCGCTGACGCAAAGACAGCTATTAGTAGTAAGAAATGTGGAAGATGAAGATCAAAAGAAAATACCACTGATAGTGTATATTAAATATAACCACAGTGACTACCGCAGCATGAGGTGTGTGAGTAGGATGGGCGACCGACCACCCAGAGGCACGGATGAACTCAAAGAGATGGGAGACTCTAAACACAGAAAAACAGCTTTTCCCTCAGAGGCAGAGAGCAGCACCATAAACAAACTTTAACAGCCGCATCTGTATCCGAACCCTCTTTGCTGTGGTGTGGCGCCCGTCTCCCCTCTCATGCGGAGGCTTCCTCTAACAACATAAACAACTTGTCAATTAGCAAACTGCTTGTACAAACATTTACAACATTGGGCTCTCCAGGGGTGTGGCTTTGCAAAGTGCACAGATGGATCAAGAGAATAAGTGTAATTAAACTGTGTGGATGCAAATGTATGTGTGAGTGACAAAAAGATATTGAGGGAAAACTTAAATTAGCTCCGAACTCCTGATCGGCTTTGTGGATTGGAAGTTCATTAACACGTCTGATGTTTTGATAAAGTCTGAGAGGATGGAACGTGAACACACAAAAAAAGCACTGATCCCAAGCGCCTTTAACTCTTTCCTGGGAATGAAGAGCAGAGAAACTTTTAAACAGAAAGATAAGAGCTGATGAACAGCTACACAGAGAGCAGGCATTGCTTAAGGCGAGGAGGACAGCAACCAGCTTGTGGCGGCTCAGAGAGCCAGTTGGAAAGCAATAATGAAAACAACCAGAGGCTGATACGGCTGGAAAGAGACCATCTGTCTCCATCTTGCACTCACCGTCAGTGGAGCAGCCAGTGGAGCCATCGCTGGAGCAGTAGCGCATCTCGATCCTCTGTCGACCCACTTCCAGAAGGCCCGGGTCTGGGATTCGAGCTTTGCAAGTGTAGCGGAAACGTTGCTCGTAGTGGCCGCCATTGTCAGAAATGTTGACGGGTGTCCAGGGAGTCCAGGGTGTAGTCTTCTTGAGTTCAGGACAAGGCAGGGTGTTGCATGACTGGTACTCCTGCAGGATAAACAAGGGGAACTATTTTACTGAATTTAACCTGAAGCTTTATATCATGGCGAGCACTTTGTAGCAGGCAGGTAAATCTGACACATCTAGAATAGGTAGAGATAATCACATCAGTAAAGCAATAATTAGCATGACAGAGATTTCTGGTGTATTTCCCACGCATAAAGAACAGGACAATTGTTCTTGAAATCCTCAGCTGTGACTCATGAAATTAAACAGCTTATTTTATAGAGCACATAAACAGTCTTTTCAAACCATGCACTGTCGCTTATCCTTGAAAGCCTCTTGGTTCAGGTTGTGGCTGGTTTAATGCTGCATGTTACTGGATCCAGGGCCACCCACACCTAAATACCTCTTACAAAACCAACCAAGCCCCAACATGGCCTGCCACTCTGCCAGCACACAGTGACAAAAGATACATCCCCATTAGATGATTTCCTGAACATGACAAGACGCAAACAAGCCAAGCAGAAAAGGTCATTGATCAAGCTTAATTTATAACCAAGGAGAATGGACAGGAGACAAATAGAGCTGTGATGAAGAGCTTGAAAGAGAAAGAGGCAAGGATGTACAAGAAGAGGGAAAGGAAGGTGGTATTGATGACAGCTCCTTTCCCATCTGCAATTATCTCTGCCATTCAGCAGTAAAAGGTGAATAACACAGAGCTGAAAATCTAATTTTATAATGTGGGAGACTTATTCAGGGGTGCCATAAGTGTATATTTCCTCCACTTCCTTCAGCCAATATTCTGCTTCTTCCATGATTCTCTTTCTGATTATATGATTCAAGAAGCTAATAAGTGGGTAAAGGGCAGTCCAGCCTCCTTTAATGCACAGTCAGAAAAAAAATAAGGACTTTTCGGAAGCAGCACATCTGATGTAATTGACACCCCTGAAAAGAAGGTGAGATGGCTGCCATTTTCCTCTCCACTTGTTTATTTATGCTGAAAAGGACTTGAGTGACTGCCAGACCTTGACAAAATAAGATAAGAGCTCCTTTCTGCACATCCATCAGCCTGTCACATGGGATAGCCTGACAGGTCAGCTGAGAAGAAGAGCTCTATACATTATACAATATGCAAGCCTATTTTCCACTATCTCACTTCATCCCCAACATTATCTTGCTTTGAATTCACCGGTTTCTTTCAAATCTCCGTTTTTCACACAGTGTTCTTAACTTGCAATATTTCGTATCGCTCCCTTCTATATCTCTGTTCCATCTCTCTCTCCATTCGCTGTGGTTTCTGTCTCCTCCTCTCTTCCCCAGGGTAGCAAGGTTAAAAACACAGGGAGGATTTAGATTCTGTTAAGGCCCCCGTGATGAATGGGGGTGTCACCTCCATCGCACTTCCTGCCTCTCTCCATCCAGCGCAGTAATCATCTCCAGACATTAATATTTAACATTGTCACGCATCACGGGCAAGCACACGATCTATGATTATCCGCCAATAATGAGAAAAGAAAGAAAAGAAAGAAAGGAAGAAAAAAACTCTACTCCTCCTGTCGCCCGCAGTGACAGAAAAGCAACACATGGCACAAATAGGGTGAAAAAAGGCAAACGATCTGCGGGTGTTTGTTGTGAGTAGTTGGTGGTGGCCAAACAAAGTAAATAATTAATGAGACTTGTCTGGTAAGCATTTCTCCCTTTACTCTGTGGATTAGCACCACCGTAGAAGGCTGAGGAGATAATTACCGGGTTTAAAAAGCTAAACTTCACTCAAGGTCTCTGAAGGAATTCACAACTACAACTCAAGTATTTACAGCTTACAAGGTAATAAGTATAAACTGTGTAATACCGTGTAATAAAGATATCCGATTGACTGAACTGAACACAAACACCGTCCTTACTTGCATGTCCTCTATGTATGATCTTATCTATAAAACCAGACTCTTTAAATTATTGGTCGCATATAAAGATGCCATAAAAGCAGTAGATGTCTGCCCATTATTTCCTGGAATTGAGTTAACGCAAGGTGATTAAAGAGATGACTTCATTTTTTTCCCCCCCAGGTCTCTTTAAACCAGTCAAATCAAAGAATCTGAGAAGAAAAAGAAACAAGAATAAAAAGCAAATAAGTACATAAAATGCTAAAAATGCATTGCCATGCCAACAAAGGCCAAAAAAAAGTTTTAAATAAAAGCAAATAGATAAGAGCCTCACATTGGAAATTATATATAAATAACTGTCACCTGGCAACGTCAAATGATGCAATGTGCATCATCTCATTGCTGAAACAACCAGGTCAGTCAGATGTGGTTGTGGAAAAGACATTATATTTCAGAAGGCAATTATCCATCTGTACTAAGCAAAGTGAGCTAAGGTAAACTAAGGAGGTTGCTGAAGCCACTAAAGGAATGGTTCAAAAAATAAAACTTGGAGGGGTCTGTGTTAAAGGTCATTTATGAGGATGGAATCAGTTAAAGAAGTGATCTCCGAGGCACATGGTACTACTAAACCTCCTGAAGCAGCCTAACATTAAAGTGATCCCTATGAGAAGAGATCATTACATGTTTATTGAAATCAAATAAAAGAAAATCAGCAGTAGACCTTTTATCAATGTTTAGGAGAGAACATGAAAATATGATAATTCACACACTTACTTATTAGAGAAGGTAAGCTGAAACGAAGACTTGCTACTATGGAGCGCATTGTTTGGACTTTGAAGCAAAATGCCACGTGGTCTTATGAGTTGAGATTCACCCTAAAGGAAGAGTGGATAAAGGGGCCCCTCCATTATGACTAGTGTCTACTGTGCTCACATGTGAGGGCAGTGTTACCTTTTTTTTCCTAAATGTTGAGCTGAAAAGTGATGCAATAAAAGCTAAAGGTGGTTCAACCAAGAATTCTGATTTGTCCCTGACTGACCGACCAGAAAAGTCATTCTCCGTTGCTACAACCGGGGCGGAATATCCGATTGGACAAAATATCCAACTCTCTAATTCACAGCAATGGAAAAAATGTAGTTTTTATTTGCATGTATCAGCATTTAAATCATCCTTATTGAACTTTGTCTTAGTAAAAAGGAACACTTCAGAACATACTGCACACGTAGTGAGGGTGCAGTGTATTTTTTATGCCAAAATGGGCAGAAATCCGAGCTGTACCACCAAAACAAAGTATGCTAGGCAGCAGGCTAATCCATAGCTTCAACCGTGAAAGCATTTTATTTTTCTTCAAATGGTTAAATGGTGTGCTTGGGGCACTTGTAAAAGATATTTGAGAGCTCTGGTTTAAAAAATGGTCACATATAGTTTTCAAAGGTAAGTCTGTTGGTGGGAGGCTGCTAGCATCAGCTGCTTACTCTGCCATGCTGTTAACTAAACCCTTTAAAACATCCCGTTTTTCAAGCTCACTACATGGTACCAAAGTGTTCCTTTCTATTAATATCCAGTTGCTGTTGGTTTTCTTTGGTACAATAAAACAATGTAAAATTGTACAATGGGAGTGGATGGGAGAGATGATCATTTTGTCCGACCTAGCAAGGAGGGCGGGGCTTCATAACGGGTCAATTATTCTACATCTGCTCCAATGAGGGCAGTTTACATTTTCCGTTTTTTGTTCAAGCTTGGTATTAAATGATAGACCTCTTTATCAATAACATCTTTGAATCCTCCCCCGATCCCCCCTCTGATCCACCGCTGGAAAAATATATAACGCCAACACCCAGGTGTGATAGCCTGTATTTACTCACATACGCATCCTTTATGTTTAGATCCCTTATCTTCCATGAAAGCACTTTAAGAATCAGACCTGGGGGAGGACATTTAGAAAAATGTCCTGTAAAAAGTGCATAAATCATCAGTTTGTGTGAATCCCACATTGATTCATTTCGTAGTACACCGTTAAATTAAAGTTAAATTCCCCAAAATTTATGAAGAGGATCTGTGACAGATGTCGCAACAACATTTACAACATTTCTGGGGAGAAATACTTATCTCACTGTTCAAAATTTGTAGAAAACTTAAATATTTTTTAGACATTATAAGTGTTAATGGTAATACTGGGGCTAACAGAACGCCGACCACAATATTTGGCTGCTTTTGTTGTTTTGTATGTGTGCTCGTAAAACGTCTATCCTGACTTTGTTTTGTGTGTATATGTGTTAATGAAGTGTACCAGCATGCATCATGATGTCTCACAGTTGTCTTACAATGAAAACACGATGCTTTCAGTTCCACTTGAACTTGTGACTTTTCAAAACAACGTGTGCTTGCAATCAGTTACGTGGTGGTAGCTTCCCAGTGTCTTTCACTGATTCTGGATGCATTTAGATGGCATCTAACTCAGTTTACATGCGTAGCCCACATCCAGATATTCAACACAGGTACAATAAAGATATATATGAAGCTGATGTGCCACCCACAGGTGTCAGAGGAAAGTCTGTGAGCAAACAAGGAATAAGATTAATTCCAGATAAGCGTTATAGGCCTCACCATGCTACCAGGTGTTTTTTCAGTTTTCACAATCAGAATGAGCTTCACTGCAAACTTGTAACTGAGAGATAAGAGGATGAAATGTAACACCCCTCCATGAATGCTCTACATCATCACCAGTCTCAGATGACTTTTACAAAAAGGGACACCAGTAGTAGTGGGAAATACATAGGAAATACAATGCTATACAGTCATATTTGTTGTGTTTGATCTTGACCTTTCTGTGGAGGTGAAAGTCAGGCTATGTACAGAGGTTACGGTGTCGGGTTCCCAGCTTTCACTGAAGTTGGCAGTGGTCATATTGTTCCCCTTGAACCCACCCACCCCACTTGTCTACAGCACAGGGCATGGATGCTAGGGCTCGGTAGCTCTTACCCTCCCCCATATCATAGAAAAACCTACAAATGGCTGCACAAAGTAGTGGAGAATAGCTATTGCTTAAAGTATTGCTTAAATTGGGATTAGCCCAGTATAAGACAAAAAACAAACGAACAACAAGCAAACATAGTTGATATTAAAAGTTTCAAAAAAATATTCACAGTGCAGAGATGTGATAAAGTGTGTGTGTGTGTGTGTGTGTGTGGTGACCTCTGTGGCTGATGTCAGAGTTCACCAGAGCAGCATCTGTTGTGGTTTCTGCTCCAACATCTGCCTGAAGCATCCATCAGTTTCTTATTACTCTTCATTTAATGGTTTTCTGTTCATTTCTGATATGAAAAATAGTTTTAATCAAAATCTTCACAGTCAAAAAGTGGAAAAGCACTCGGAGAGCGCAGACGTCCACCAGCAGCTCAGGTCCCCCACATATGGTGACTCACACCCAGAAGTATCACTCCTACATTTGTTTTATTATATTGGATTCCTTAAACATGTAAACATCCACTTAGCAATTGGAATCAAATTGATATTATTATTAGTTTAATAGTTACTCGCAAAAATGGACATTTCTGTAATGCTGGTTTTCTTCTGGATCTAACTATTATAGATACGTCAAATCTATTGAAAGATGTCTTTTTCAGCGGACTTTCAGCTACAGTTTGGTGTTAGTTGCACGTCTGTATCTTCATTTGTTGCCTCAAAGTTTTGAAAAAGATGATAACCCCGACGTTTTTCATGTTCCGGATCTTAGTATCCAGAATATTCCAGGATCCGGATCAGACTTTTACACATTACTGATGCTGTCATGACCATGTCCCATATTTTTTTTGTTTTCCAAGCATTCAGAGCGTTTATTGTGGAGATAAATACACATATACTGAAAATGGCCCTATCTCACAATGATAAAGAATCCTTTAAAAAAAATTCCTGGATCCAGACAGTGATCTGAATCACCTCTAAAATTAAATCATTTTTTCTCTGTCCCAATTTGGAAATATCCTGATTTTTTTTAATGAAAATCCATCCATAACTTTTGAGTTATGTTACAAACAAACAAACAAACAAAGAAACCAACGCTGATAAAAACATAACCTCCTTGGAGGAGATAATAAAATTCTTTTGTTTTAATCAGGATGTCATTTGGAACTGAAACAGTTACCAATTTCATTTTCATTTGCTTATTTATTTTGAATCTTGAACCTCTTTTTAATTATTTTCTTTTTAATTTACACAAATGAAAAAGAAATGAATTAAAAATTAATAAGAAATTAATTTCCAGCAAATCCTCAGATTTAGCCAAAGGCAGCAGTAAAAAGAAACGCAGAAAAGGGAAAACGCAGAAACGCAGCACAGTTCTTTGTTTTCTTTTATCCACGAGGCAAAACTACTATTTTATTTCTTCTTAATCACAGCTCACTACAAGAGAAGAGATTAAGACTCTATTAGCACTGAATTCTAAAACATCTTGTCTTCAGGTAGAGCAAGTCTGGTGCAAGAAAAGTGAACCACAAGAAACATTTACTGTCGTCATAGTGATGCTAGAAAGCTTCTTTAATTGAAATATTACTGCTTAGAAAAGTTTCTGTAACAAGTGCATCCAGCCATACATACGTAGGAAAAGCTCCAGAAATCTGTAAAAACACCATGTTTACAGTCTCATGTCCCTGCAGCCATTGCACTTAATAATCGCACGGGTGTCTCCAGTCAGTGACATCAGTGTCACATTGGGGAGATAAATTATTCAGATTTTTGCTCACAGAAAACATCCCAGCGTAACCAGGCAAGGGCAATCTGCTCCTAATGTGCTCTAACTGTGTGTGTGTGTGTGTGTGTGTGTGGAAGACAGATAGACTGAGAATACAGTCTACATTAGAAAGCAGGCGGTGTTGATTTAATAAACAAATGTGTTTACAAAACAGAACCTTTTGCAACATGCAGTGACCAACAAGAATAAATCTTTCAACGTGCCGTCTCTACGGAGGGAAATCTGGCTCGTTAGATTGGTTTAAGGTCGAAAGGGAGAGCAAATGATTCATTCAAAAGAATTCCAGAACTGAATCGAAATCATAATTGAATTGAAAAGTGGTTTGTTAAAATGTGGTTATCTGAAAGCTCAGTGAGATTCTACCGTCAATGTAAAATTCATGAAACACATTGAACCTGCACATGATCAGTTTCTTTTTAATATGCAAAGTTTAAACTCACTTTTGGAGTTGTTTTGTTTTTGTTTTTTAAACTCAGCTGGAAAGAAATTCAATACAGAGATCAAACACAGGAGCCAACAAAAGAAAAAATATATTAAATATACAATTGATGCATAAATTATCTGATATTTCCTGATTGTAATGTAGCAGGTGGTATATTCTGGAGATGGACAGAACTGTGGATTTAGACCAACTGATAATAATGAATAGTCAGAGATTAGTGAGAGTTTTGAGTGAGGACTGTGAGTTCTGGAGGAAGAGAAACGCATCATCAGCATAAACACTTATCTTATGTTCTAAAGTTTTGGACTGGATGCCTATATTCTTATTTTGTCTGACAGCAGCTGCTAAAGGTTCCAAAAAACATAGCAAGAAGCAAAGGGAAAAGTGGAGAACCCTGTTTGTACCTCTCTGCAGGTTGAAGCTTGGAGAAGTTTGATCATTGTCTTCACACATGCCTTTATCCAGTCAATGAATGATGATCCAAATCCAAATTTATCCAGAGTTGCCAATAAATGTTTCCACTTAACCCGATCATATGTTCTTTATCCATCTGGAGATATAATTTTGGTTTCTAAATTATTAATAGTACAATAGTCTATAATGTTAATTAGTCTGCATGTCTAAGTGGATGATTGTCTACCCTTTTTGAAACGTCTTTGGTCAGGATGTATAATCATTTAAGGAGAGCTTTGCTAATTATTTTGAGATCTATAAGTGATATTGAGTGGCAGCTGGATGTCAGCGTGGGCTGATGTTAGCAGAGTCTATGTTTGGAGGTAATCTGTCATTCTATATTATTTAATTAAATATTGGTGCTAATGTTGACCACAATTCTTTGTAAAATTCTGCTGGAAAGCCATCTGGGCCTGGGGCTTTAGTTCTGGTGATCCACAGCCTCCCGTTGTAACCGGAGGCTGTCGGGATGTTGTCACGCTGCAGCCTCCTGTTACAGTAGAAGGTTGTCACGCTGCCAAGACAGGAAAAGTGACGAGAGGAGACCATCCAGTGTATCTGTACATGGAGCCAGGGTGGTGGTTTGCAGTCCCGTTGTAACATTTGAGAGGTTGCAGATGGTCTCAGCTGGTGTCGTTTTGGTCAGACTTGGCTGCTGATGCGGCATCAGCAAAGTTGACAGCATCATTTCAGTTGAAGCTTCCGCTGAACTGAAATAACTCTCATTACAACTGAAAATTTCAATCAGATATATGAGAGAATTTTCAATAGTATGTATGAAAGAAATATTTTCAATAATGTCTATGAGCAGATGTCACTAGCATGTGTAAGAGCTTTTCAGTAGTTTATGTGAGCACATTTCAGCTATGTATGTGAGTGAATAGATTGTATGTATAAGAGAATTTCACATATATGTGTGTAAGATTTCACTTGTATGAGCGGGAGGTTTTCAGAATAGTATGTGAAAGAGTTTGGTTTCATATGTGTGTATGAATGCTTTTCATCTGTGTGTGTGTGTGTGTGTGTGTGAATGCTTATTCAAAATAATGTCCCTCATGACACCCCATAACTGGTCTCATCTCTTCCCAGATGTTTTAAATATCGCTCTGTTCCTTTTTTTTTTTCTTTTTTCTTTTAGATGTGTTGCTCATATCAAAGTGACCTAATATTGTCCATGAAATGGCAAAATGCTTCAGATTCAACATATTATATATTCTTTATGTATTACTGGGAATAAACGATGGGTTCATTAAATTAGAAAATCATTGTATTCTGGGTTTTTTTTTTGTTTTACACAGCTTCCTAACTTTTTTGAAATTGGAGTTGTAGTTTTTAAGCTGATTACTGAGACCAGTTGCTGCATTGTCAGTAAGGATTATTGGTATTCAACATTTATCATCCCCAGCTCACATAAGATATGTTTTATTTCCTCTATTGCCGTGTCTGAGCTACACAAAAAGAAGAAAATAAAAGGAAACTCAGCCTTACAGTTGACTAGAATTTAGTGGTGTAACCAACACCAACAGATAAGTATCAGCAACTATAATGTGAATTCTGTACTCAGGTCACATGTGTTTTTGGTAAACAAAAGTATAAATCAAAATTAATGTTACAGAATATCCATCCAAAACAAAATGTGGCCAAGCCAGTCGTGAAACACCACAAAACAAAATCAGGGCTGTCTGAGAACTCCAGTTTTCTTTGAAATTCAAAGAAGGTCTCCATAATATCCTGTTGAATCTTTTCAGGGAACCATTCAATATGAACCTGATTGTTTCCAGTCTAACATAGTAGATAACTTCAAGTATGAGAAGTAGATGTAGGAGATTTCCACTTAGAAGAACTGCAGGAGAGGACACACAAGGATGTCATGGAGTTACAGTTAGATTGGTTTCCTAAAAGTCTTGGACAACAAGCTAAAGATTTCTCCTCAGAAAGATTGTAAGTGCTGGTGCTCTGTGACATCTGTCAGAGATTAGA
>JBAMYA010000013.1:6714544-6725079 GCA_037176975.1 Arrhamphus sclerolepis
CAACTTTAGTGCACTTCTTTATAAAAAAGTTCCAAAAGTTAGAAAATCTTGTGAACTCTCTGCTTGATATCTCTTTAAAACTGAACAGATGTTGGCTCATCTCTGTCCATTAGTGTCTCGCAGATGCCTGAAGCTGACCACAGGTGGCTGAGATGATGTCAATCTACGAAGGTAAACATGAATGCACAAATGAATATCCTCACGCCATTGTCTAAGACATGAACACTTTCTCTCTTCAGATCTCTGTTGGGTGTCTTGACTAAAAAAAATAAATAAAAAAATTAGTTGTGATGAAGGCAGCTTCAGCATGTGTGTCTGTGTGTGGTCTCCTTCTGTTTAACTAAATATGAACTTGTCCGAGGGAAGAAATTTAAACAGATGGAATATAAAAATGAACACTTTTTGGATCCTTTATGAAATAAAAAAAAACAAAAAACAAATTGAAACATATGTTTACATAAACAAAAATAATAAATAATAACAACAACAATGAAAAAGAAAATATATATATATACACACACACACATATGTGTCCGTGTGTGCATATTTCTCATCTCATCATTCTTGGGAATCTTCAAGGTTTGACAGTTTAAAAATAAATATAAACTCTTTCTTAAATACCTAACTGAAATAAATAGGTGTAAATTAACAGGGGCCACTTAGCACCTCATCAGTTGTAAATAATAGGCAGCAAGTGTTGAGATAAGAGCAAATCTGCAGCTGCACAGCAAGTTACCCAACTGTCCAAATAAAGTTCTTTCTTGCAAAGAGGTGTTTGTGAATTCTGCACACAATTACAACTCTGCGAGCTCAAGCTGCCCCAATTAAGCACATAACACAATGTTAGAAGGCAAGGAGTCGACAAGAAAATAAAACAAAGGGGGAAAAAAAAAGGGACAAAGTGAAGTCCAAGAGCAACAGGGAAGAAAATGCAGAGCCACTTGGTTAAACAGACAGAGAGCATTAAGTTGGTACAAGGCACTCATTTGACCTTTCCCGCTGACCCAGCTCAGCTCTGTGCTGTATGACCTCCCCTGCCACCAATGAAAACTAAATCTGACATCCAGCTCACTGAGCCATACTCAGCACTGAGAATACATCAGACATGACGGCCTACAGCGACAGTCAAAGATAGGGTTTTCCCTTTTTGGGAACAGCAGTGAGAAGGTGGTGGGATTCCTCCTTGCCACCAGCGTCAGTTTCCTTTTCTGAGCTGCTTTGCTTAAGGAATGCCCAAATATGCCAGAGTGACTCATCGAGGACAGTGCTACTGTGCAAAGACAGAATTAACCATGTTGTGACTGTACCCCATGTCTGTGTCAGAGGGAGGACATTGACAGACACCTGACCAGTGGCAGTAGGTGATATGAGGTGACTGCTACGTAATGAGAGGTCAGTCTTACATTTGTTGACCCTCCAGCTACAAATGTTTCATGGCCAATTATCACACACAATACATGCACTTGACGTTACAATGTCTTGTGTGGGAGATTTTGTAAAATTGTCAGTTCAGTTGTCAATTTATTTTTACAAGATGCCATTACACAAACTGAGCAATGAGATTTCTCAGGTAGATTACATTATTTTTTTTCCAGCCAGCAGTATCTAACAAACTGAATGCTTGCATCAAATAATATATTCCACCTTCAGATTCTATGAAAAATACTTGGCACTAACCTTTAATTTAAACCTTGCATTTTACTGTTAAAATGATCAGCTTTGTGAATAATGCACTCAAAAATAATAAAAAAAACATTCTCCATCAAATTTTCAAGAAAACCCACCAACAGGCAAAAATACACTTCAAGGATGTCATTTATCCACAAACCCCTGACCCATATTCTTTAATCCAATTCCAAGAGGGGAGTGAGAAGCTATCGTGTTCATTCTCTCGCTTACCCAGACTGTGGATGAGGCAGCGTTGGTGTTGGTGTTTGTATGTGTGTGTACAGTTTGTATGGAAATAGCACCAGAAATAACACAAGTGTCACATCATTCTCTCATCAAGGCTTATATATCAACACTTCCTTGCATCATCTGTGCTTTGGAGAAAGCTTTGCAGCAGAAAATAAGCCTATTCAAATACAGAGTGATTACTATGTGTGTGTGTGAGCTTGCATGTGTGTATGTGGCATTAAATAGGTCTTGGTAATAAATCTGATGGCTGCTGCCACTGTATAAATATAGCCAGAGGATTCGGTCATGTTCTATGTTCCATTTTCATCACCACTGAGCACTTGTCACATCAAATGGTTTGAACCGAGTTCCTGAGCAATGGATAGCCTGGGAGGGTGACAGATACTGGGACGGTGCATGAGGGATTGCTGTTTGCATGACATACCTGACCACACCCAGGGCAGTCATTGCCGTTCTCACATGTTCGGTGCCGTGACTGGATGCCTCCGCCACAAGGCACATTGCAGCGCTCCCATGCTGACCAGGCTGACCAGTAAACGTGTGGTGGGCAGGGCAGGTGTTCGTTACAGTACCTGAGTATGAAGAGAAAACGAAGAACGAGTCAATTATCTTTTTTTTTTAAAATTTCATTTGTCTCGTGAGTGAAAAGCTGACCTTTTTTCAAAGTTGAAATGAAAAAATGCAAAAGAACACATAATGTTTGGCAGACAACAATCTAGCAACTAAATTAACAAAAACACTAACAGCTATAATAAAACTACCAGACAGAAAGATTTTAAGTGTTCAAACACAATGAAAAAACAAAACAAAACAAAAAAAAAAAACAATATTTCTGTACAACTGGAAACCTCAGTCCACTAATAAACTTTCTTGAGGTGTTTTTGTCTCCATCAACTCCTGGGAGAAATATATCTGACTCAGTTGTTAAGTGCTTTGATGTGTGCTGATGTGCACGTCATGTGCCTGGATGTGTAGCAGTGTAATAATTGCCCTTATTGTTGTTAGGATGCCACAATTTTTCTATCATTCTTTTGCCAACTTATTGTTCTGTCTCTCTCGTGGTTGGTGTTTTCCCACTGGCTTGCTTGGCTGATGTGATATCTGTCAAGGCCCTGCAAACTTGAGGAAACCCTGTCATTGTTGCTAGGCTGCTGCATGTTGTTACCGTGGCGTGAAAATAACTTTGTTTTTTATCTTTACAAAGTCAATCACTCTTGGGACATTTTTATTTTGCGTTGCTGTTTTGAGTCGCTGTCTTTACACTTCTGGTACATTATCAAGATCTGTACCATCTGGGTACTTGCAATAAGCTTTTTTGAAGACATATTTGTCAATGTGAACACACCTTTGTACTAAAAGTTGTAAGTACAAATTGGCAAGTATGCAATGGCCCAGGTTTGGGGATTTTGCTAGCTTAAATGCAAACTTTAGCTAAAAATAAGCCAATTATTGTTTTGAAGGAAGACAGTACACACCTCATACAGCACATTAGTCCTGAACATGTCATTTATAATGTTTTATCTGCCTGGTACTTGAAGACATGCACCAAAAAGTACAAAATCTATGTTCAGAAAAATGCTACAAATACTCAAGATAACTAAAGATTACTGTGAAGACAGGCAGAGTCAAGCTGGCTCATCAGCAAAAATAAATACCAGATAAGGGCCTTCAGAGGGCCCCAAACAAATATGAAACGTCCAACTAGAAATTTTCTGTCTTTATCTCTCTGACCCAGATCCCAGGGGCCTCATGTAAATTAGCAGAATTTACACAAGGGAAGAAACAATGAAGAACATTTCACAGGCAGCAATTAGAAAGTTTGTCCTCAATCAGCAGCATTTAACCAGCAGTCTGGGGTCGAGAAAGGATCAAACTGCAGTTTATATTTTTTAGAATTTCTTTATTATTCCTCTATTTTACTGCTTAATTAGTGTATATGGTAAAATCTGTGAAAGGTGTTTATTAAACACTGAAGGCACAAGAGACACTCAAAATGATACACAAAGCTTTTTGAATTGTCATAGGAATGGCTACTTTCTCCCCGAGAGATAAAAGAATATAGCATTTACTACACAATTTTCAGTTTTTTTATTTTTTTGCCTATATGATAAGATATCATTTCGATGGTTTGTGCGATTGTGTGTCTTGTGGATGTTGCAGAGGGCCTGGATTCAAAGTCAGAGTGAATATCTATTAAAGAATATCTATTTAATGAAACCATATATATTACAAATTTTGTGAATGAATGACAAGCGTGGATAGTCCACACGTCAGGAGGCGCACTGTAGATCCATAAAACAATACCGGTTCATTTTCCTGAACGTCTAACCCTCTTGGTTCGTGTGTGGAAAACTGAATTGCTACTTCATCTGAAGGACCACTAAAATTAGATGTGAAGGGCACTGAAGACATCACCGCACTACTTGAAACCTTGAATTGGCTATAAAGAGATCAGACCACAAGACCACGATGTCTGAAAAGGCACTGTAAACTTCATTTAAAGAAGAAGAAGTAGAAGAAAAAAAAATCTCTTATAAACACAGCATGTGTCTTTGATGTGGCCCTGGAGTGAAGAGGACACTGCATATTATGCGCCTGAACATGTGAGTAATGGTGCCACCACCGACAGGGAAAGTGGCATCTAGATGCTCCAGCGTTGGTTAAAAGAACAGCTAAGAAAATGACGTCTGAAATCTGGATGTGTACGTGCAGTTTGTATAATTCATTGACAGAGACTATCAAAAAAGCCACAAAGACATATGCATCATCACTAATTACATTGTTTAACAAGACAGTCTTATAGCAACATTTAAAACACTTCAATAACTCAAACCTCATTATACACTTAACAACAGAAGACTGTTGCTTATTAAAGCCATATAGTTTCTTTTGTAACTTTTACACCATCTGTAAATTTGTTTTTATTGCTATTTTGTGACTTCTTTTAGAAGAAGACTTGGGCTTCTTGCACTTTAGATTGTATATAGTGTTAAATTTAAACCCTTTTCTCCTTAGACCCAAGAGGAATATTTCTGTTGTGCTGTTCTCAGATACTCAGGCATTGTTCACAGCAAATCAAAGGCTACAGTCTGTACGCCCTGGATGTACAGTGAAAATCCTCAGAGCCGTGTGTTCTTTTCCACTTTTGCTAATCCAAGTCCTTGTAATGGGGAGGAGGACTATGGAGAAGTGTGGACAAGTGTGGTTTACAATATTGCACAAGCCTGACAGAAGAAGCACGAACACACACTCGCATAAACATTCATGCTAAGAGGCTTTTGTAGACAAACTTTTCCCGCTGTACCAAACATAATGAAAAAAAACATCTGCAATCAATGCAGCAGAGATTATTTCAAGCTTCAAAATAATATATTATCATACACATTCTAATCATACGAGTGGCTTTGCTCCAACCTATCTTATCCTTTTCTGTTCCCTCTAAAACACACAGAGCTGATAAGACTAAAACGAGGCTAATTACCCACTATAAGCTGAGTAAGCAGTGCGGACGCTGTCAGCGCGCTGAGGGAAATACCAACAGAAGGTTCATAAATGCAAGCATTAAGCATCCAGATTTAAGCCTGTAGCGCTGCTGTGCATGCTTGGTTTCACAGCACTTGCTTCATCTTTAAAGGCTTTGCCTTCTGCAAACAATCAGGACCAAAGTTATTGGAGGATTGTTGGATGAAGAAAATAAAAAATAAAAAAAAAAGAAGAAGTTTATTTTCCTTTAGCATTTTATTTATTTATTTTTGTTTTGTTTTTGTCAGAGCGTTTATCTGTGAATATATGAGCTTATGCCATACGCGTGCATGTACGGACATAAGCTCTGCACGCTAATCTGAATGGGGTTCTTGAGGCAACAGCTGGAGAACAAAGTGAGCAGTCAGGCTTATTCTAGATTCTTCTGAAAAGAATCCCATGGCCCATGAAAACAGAGCTTATCATAAAGAGTAAAGAAGTTTTCACTGAGCAAAAGCTAACCACGTGGTAGTGCTTCTTATGCCACGCAGGGTGAAAGAAAACTTTATGTAGCCAGTTTCAAACTTGGGTAACTGAAAATAGCAGATGTGGGAGACGTTTTTGGACAATGTCATAAGGTTGAACATCACTTCTTCTCATTGCCTTAAACTTAACCATCATAACTAAGTCCCAAACATTACTTAATCCAATCCTGATCCTAAAGCCATGTCTCAACCCTACTAACCTTATATTAATATATACAAAGATGATTGTAGCTAAATAGCATCAGCCACTGGAGTTTTTAAGTTTCTAGATGCTCAGCTATCACTCAAAAATGCCGACAATAATGCAGAATGCCATGGCAGATGCAAACAAAAGACTCAAGAAAGTATCGATGGAGGAGAAAATGAGAGAATGACCGAGAAAGAGACCAAATTCCACTGGCATAAAACTGACTGAATCTCTTTGCCTAAAGGGGGACACAATAAGGTGAAAACCAGAGAAGTTCCTTTGTGCCGTTTTAAAGGCTGATTTATAGTTAAGTGTCATAGTGATGTCATAGCATAAATCAGCTGTAAGTCACAACACAATTTCAAGGCAATTCTCATACAATTGTCACCCATATAACAATCGTCATTAGAGGCAAAATTAGCAAAGAGACAAGAACCATTTTCAACATAAATTAAAAGAATGCTTGTTTCTGTTGCACAATCGGCCACTGAACATGGGGGATGTTTGGAGCCAGCCTCAGGCGGCCATTCCAAGAAGAGGATATTTTGGCATTTCCACATTGGCTTCATTTTTCAGCCTGGGAGGCTGCAGCATTCATCCACTCATTTCTCCAAAGATCCTTTTCCCAATTCCTCAACTGTCCTCTGGAAAACAACTGGCCTAAAGTAGTTCAAATAGCTGAACAGAGCAAGTGCAGATAACAGGTAGCCTAGTAGAGATGACACAAATGAGATTAACACTCTGAGGCAAAAAAAAAAAAAGAGGGGGTGGGAAATATGCTTCTCTCCTGCTGTGATCTTCAGTGCGAGTCAGCTGTTTTATTCTGGTGTATTTCCTGAGTAACTGGGCAGTGCTGGTCACTATTTTCCTCATGGCTCCAGTATGAGCAGTCTTTTTTCAAGGACTGGACGGTGTCAGAAAAAAACCCCCAAACAATCCATAAAAGACTGAGCAGAAAAGAAAGAAAGAAAAAAGAAAAACTTGTCCTTGAAATATGTTGTTACTATTACCAAAGTAACAGCTTATATCTGTTTTCTTTCCCTGTAACATCTGAAATGTTGTTATTTGCATCTCTTCCACCGTTTAAAGGCAGGGGGCCAGGGGAAAATTATGAACTCACTGTTTTATTGTGTAATGCAAAAAAAAAATGTTTCAGCATTTTAAATAATAATGTGGTATAGACAAAATTGTGTAATTTGCAGATATAATGGAAGCTGTCAAAGCTTCTCTAAGTTCTTTTTTTTCTGTCATGGCCATCACTGAACCAAACTTCCAGACAACCAGAAGTGAAGAAAAATAAGCTTCTGACCTTTTCTACCTGTGCTGCTTTCTATGTTCCTTTGTGCTCCACATGCTTTCTCATTCATTTTTTTTGTGCCTTGAAACTTGCTTGGAAACCATACAAACATCTTTCAAAAGGCGATTATTCTACACCAAAGCCTCTAAGGCTTCAAAAACGTAGACTGTCTACACGTGAAAGCTAGATAATTACCCAAGCACAGGCCTATCCCATTCATTTCTTAATTGGCTGTCATATATTCAGAGAGGAGAAGGGAGAAAAAAGGGAAAGTAACAGCCTGAGTCACACTTCCTGACTTCAGGTTGTAAACTGGGAAAGAATTTTTTATTTTTTTTCCCTTTTCTTTTACACGTACTCCTCAAGACATGCATTCACAGCAAAATGAACTTTAATCAGTTCATGCCAATAAATATTCAAGAGAGCATTTGTATTATTTACCTCTCCTCACGGTTCTGGCCCACACACACTCGCCCTCCATGGCGAGGGGTCGGGTTGCTGCAGGAGCGCTGACGCACTTGGAATCCAATGCCACAGCTGGTGCTGCAGGGGGACCAGGAAGTCCAGGGAGTCCACGCTCCGTTTCTATAGCGACACACAATGCGACATCAGTCTGTGACTTGAACCACTATAAAGGTGACCTATCAGTGGAAAACCAGTGTGCCATTTCGATTGAATAAATCAAAGGTTCTCCACTGAGGGCTCTTCCACTGCGTATGAAGTATGATTAAAAAGGCAAGGATAAAAAGATATTGTGATGGGAAAAAAAACTTCCTTGTATAAAAATATGTCTAATCTTCATGAAAGAATATACAACATAACGAGAGAGTCGAAAGTCTCCAAATACTTGTCAGCTCCAAACAACTGGAGGTGAAAATACAATACTTAGACATTTTGTGAGATAATCCCTGATGAGAAGGGATTTTATTAGGCACTAAATTAGTATAAGAAGAAATTTTCAACTCATTTTTGCACGTATATTACTTTATGTCTCGTTGTTTTCACACAGAGATGTAGATAGAAAAATGTGTCAATCATTACTGATACCAGATCAGGGTAATATACCTGGAGCAGTTGGCGACTTCAACGCTGATCCCGTAGCACTGCTGGCCGCCACACTGAGGGGCGGGGTTGTCACAAGCTCGCGTCCGGCACAGGCAGGACCCTGCGCTCCCCGAATCACTGTGGCTACAAGTTGACCAGCCTGACCAGGAACCAAAGCCTCCATCAATTGTAACATTACGAACCTGTTTGTGACAAAAATAACAAAAAATAAAATCTGTGTGAGTAATGGCTCTTCTCGGTAACTGGTCATTGCATTAGTGATGCTTTCAGGAATATGCTGCTCTGGCAGATGCAGCCCACGGATACAGATGGAAGAAAACAGAAATCAATTTTCCTCAAATAGATAATAGAAAATAACTGCATTACATCATCTACAGCACATCCAAAATTGTGCAGTTACGCGCGGTAAACATGAGGAAAATTCATAAAACGCAGTTGCAGGATCTAATGAAATTCCAAATGGGAAAACAGAGATTCACAATGGAGCCATTCATGGGACAGAATCACGAAGAAATAAAAGTGGGCTCATGAATGGATATCTGAAGCAAAACAGAATCAAACAGGAAAGCTCAGATATTGCAGCAGCAATGAAATGATGTTTTGGGCACATGAGCTGAATACAAAGAAGCACCAATGAGGAATCAGTGCTTCAGATGATATGAGCCATGTCGCCGCTACATTTCAGGGTGATCGAAAAATGCAAAGAACGCTTTCACACAAGGAGTAGAGAGAGTGATCATCATCTGCTTTGGCAGAAACAGAATAACGTCTGGCCTCCGCTCTTATTGGTAATTGAACTCTGTCGTGTGCCTAAATGAGGAACGCTTGGCTGAGAGAGACAACATCAATGGGCAGCGAAGGAAGAAAATAACTTTACAGAGACAGCCAATAAAGCAATATTGCATTATCATTCAGGCTGAGGCTGTAAATGATTAGGTCGTGGTGTATGATCTATTTCATTCATATTTCATGTTTATATTTTTCATTAAAAATATTAAGATTGAATACAAAGTTTTTATGCTCTTGGGAATGTTGTTCTTTCTTTCATTAAACTGTTAAAATAGAAAGGAAAAAACAACAGAAAGAAGATAATAGATAATAAATCTGGAGGACGATGAAAGACTCTCCTGCTTTATGGGCAGTATAAGAGTCTTTCATAGACTCAAACTTGCACATGGTGCGCCTCTATTTATTCTGAAAGTGCTGTAATATTATGGTTTTAGAGCATTTGTGGGGAGAAAAGCAAATCTTCCAAAGAACGTATTGAATTTCTGAGGGACATATAGAATTTAAATTTCCATTTTACCTGGGTAAAAAAAAAAATATATAAAACTCTTCCAGTTCTAATACCAGTCATTTTTTTTTTTCTTTTTCCTCACAGACATGAAACCATGATACCATATGCTGTTTGTGTATAGGTTTGTAAAGCCTATCTAGCTGCCTCTGCCCACACAACATGACTCAGCGTACAAAATCCTGACTGGCTTCCAACTCCAGACTGACACTTTGTAGGAGTAGTTATACGCAGCTGAACAGAGGCTCAGTCAGTTCATCCTTTGAAAAGTATTAGTGGACTTGCAGGGAGTGAAAAAGACCACTTCTTTTTTTTTGTTTGTTTATTTGTTTTGTTTTTTTTCCAGTTTTACACCTTGGCAAAGAATTCCTGCAAAGAACTTCAATAAATTGTTCTTGTTCCAGTTTGGTTTTAGTCCTGCATTGTGCCCGATACTGGTTGTCAGCTTCTAAAGTCAGCGCTTCCAGAATTAATTCATGCAATCCTTAAATGGACATGATGGTTAATTTGAAGCCTGTTACTGTGAGGAAAAAACAACAACAACTATCTTTAAAACATTTTTCAGAAAATGAATCCTTTTGTTTGTTTGTTCAGTGTCTTTAAGGTGAAGGTGGGGTGGAATAAGCTTAAGGCTTCCAAGGAGTTACAAGGTTTACCCAAAAACTCTAAATAACACTTTTTGGAAATCCCCAAAAAATCCATCCATCCATCCATTTTCTATACCCGCTATTTCCTGTTCAGGGTCACGGGGGTCTGCTGGAGCCTATC
>JBAMYA010000013.1:6733353-6765051 GCA_037176975.1 Arrhamphus sclerolepis
TTCCATCTTCTAATGATGCTCCCACAGTTGGTTTCTTCACACCAAGCTGCTTACCTGTTGCAGATTCAGTCTTCCAGGCTGGTGCAGGTCTACAATTTTGTTTCTGGTGTCCTTTGACAGCTCTTTGGTCTTGGCCATAGTGGCGTTTGGAGTGTGACTGTTTGCGGTTGTGGACAGTTGTATTTTATACTGGTAACCAGTTCAAACAGGTGCCATTAATACAGGTAACGAGTGGAGGACAGAGGAGCCTGTTACAGAAGAAGTTACAGCTCTGTGAGAGCCAGAAACCTTGCTTCTTTGTAGGTGACCAAATTATTTCCCACCATGATTTGCAAGTAAATTCTTTAAAAATCAGACAATGTGATTTTATGGATTTTTTTCCTCACTTTGTCTCTCATAGTTGAAGTGCACCTATGATGAAAATTCCAGGCCTCGGTCATCTTTTAAAGTGGGAGAACTGGCACAATTGGTGGCTGAATAAATACTTTTTTGCCCCACTGTATATGTTTTACGTTGTCCTGTTGCTCCATCGCTTGTCAAGCACTTTGGTCAGCTGTCGTTGTTTTAAAAGTGCTTTATAAATAAACATGATTTGACTTGACTTGAATATGTAACCTGCTATTGTTACAAAGGTAGTGCAATGATGTTTCATTGCTGTGTCTGTGTTACTGTAGAAACAGTGGTGACGTAACTTGAAATATAATACTTATTCTCTTGAACTGGAATTACCTTTGTTATATTTTCAGCCCTTGCAAATGCACGTCTCAGTAATTCAGGGATTTTTTTTTTTGTTTGTTTGTCTTTAGGTGCAGGTTATTATTATTTTTTATTTCTTGTCACAGCCTGCAGTGAACATTTTGGGGTAAAAAGAAAACAAAAAAACCATGGAGACCCATGAAAAGCAAGGAACCAGAAGCCAGCAGAAGAACCGCACCACATAGGAAGAAACATTTCTCTATTTTTCATAAAGCTCTAACACTCTAACGCGGTACAGTGGAAGCAGAAGCTACTGTTATGTTTACTGTTGTCATGGAAATGCAAAGCCAAATATCACATTCAAGTGGTCTTTTTAATTATTCACTTATTTATGTTATTGATCTTTTTTCAGGTTTTCACCTGCTAAAATGTGATTGATTGTCAATTCAGTATCTCTCTACAATTGTGCACAAACAAGACATTGATTAAAATCGTGATTCAAAGTTTATGTTAATTTATGCATTGCATTACATCAGTCATACAATAATCAAGCTTAATTTTATTAACTGGCACTTTTGTTAACAAATTCGGTCAATGTCGGTGACTGTCTCAGTCTTGACACATCTGGGGATTAATTAAACACAAACTTCACACGTCTCTTGCAAATGCCCTCTTCAAAACACAGTTGTTGTTTTTTTTAATTCTTGCAGGTCCCTAGGTAATATAGTCCATTGCAAATAGGGCATTATTTAACTATTTTTTTCCTAATCATACACTCATACTTCTGCATTTTAAAAAGCAGCTCATGAGACCTTATAATGCCCTCTTTTAGAAGACTACATAAAATATTGCAGTAGCCCAGATGTGCTGTTTCTGTGTGTGTCTGTGTGTGTGGAGGCGACTTTGAAGCTGTGCCTTATCTATGTTTAAGTCCTTTAGAAAATTACAGTTTAAATGAGCAATATGTCACTATTTTTGTTTTTCCAGGGCATGTACCTGCGTAAAAGTTTGGTGCTGTACTTTGGTAGACGAGTCATTTAAACAGCCTTTGAATTTGTGAAATGTTTCTTCATATTAACTGGAAGAAAAATATATCCTGCTCTAGGACAGAAATGACTAATGAATGCTGAGTAGCAATTTAGCCAAAATACTCAACAAACCCCACGTTTATACAAAGGAACCTCACACCTCGACATCTTTGGACTCCCAGCTGGAGTTATTAGGATTTCCACGATGGCTCCAATCAGCAGGGTGCATTTGGGCGTTAATAATAGCATGTGATTAGGTACATTATGTGTGCTAGCCAATGGCCCTGGCAGCGTTTCAGATGTTTTCATTAGCGTTTGGTTAGTGTCTGGGGAACTTCCAATGTGGGCAGCTCTAGTTCAGAGCAACACTGATCACAGTACCATGCAAACAATGAGAGGGGAGTTTTTGAGAGAGATGCCAAACACAGAGGCGGTGAACTGGAACAGACCATATGTGTGTACAAGTGAGAGAGAGAGAGAGAGAGAGAAAGATTATATGTCTGCACATTTCACATAGGATATATGAGATATCCTAAAATAACATCGAGTCTACCACAGGAGGATCATGTTGACATTTCCCAATGGGCTTATGGTGCATTAGCACAGTGAAGTGGGTCACTACATTCAAATTCTGCTCTGCCTATCTGTTCATAATCCACATGTTACATCAGAAAACAGATCCTCATGCCTTGGTGTCTATCTGGTGACCTATACCGACACTGATTTCCACACCTTGCCAAATCCAACATCACATATTGTCCCACCAGTATGATCAAACAATCCACTGATAAGCAGATGGTGCCATGCAGGAACATCAGGCAGGGCGAAGGTGTGCGGTCTGCATGTGTGCGTTAGTAATCTTCTGTCTGTCTTGTTTGGATTGTCGACTGATTGAAGGTGTTTATGGTCCCTTGACGAAGGACTAAACTGAAATGAAAAGTTGCGTTGCTGCATGTTTGTGTATTTTGTATGCACCCATGTACTTTCGTGAAAGCATTTGATTTAGGTGCATAAGGCGGACATATGGAAGTAAAGAGTGATACAACGCATGTCAAAGACAAAGCTTTGATGTCCACAGGACGATGATACAGATCGAGTGGTTTTATTATTCCTCTTGCGGGCCTTTTCTTTCATGTGCAGAGTGCACTTCAAGGGCTTCAAACCCCTGAAGTCAAGTATTTCTTTGTAACAATCAATATTCATGGCTGTATAAGTGAGAATCAATGCGTACATTAAGAAAAATGTAAGCACTAAAGATATAAGTTAATTACCCTAAAACCTTAGCTATTCCCCTTCTGTAAGACTGTATAATTGTGCACTAATTAGATCTGTACAGGTGCCTGGATTTATGTGACAAAAGGGCTTTTATAACTAGCAGATTTCCCCCACTTAAAACCAGAGAGAAAAGAAAAAACTAAAAAGGTAAAAGTTCATAAATACTTAATGTTAACTGGCCAGAAATACAAGTGTTTTTGTAAGATCCTGGCATTTATATTAAAAAGCAAAAGAAGTTTTCATGACATCTAAGATTGCACCAGGAAATGCCAAGAAAATGCACACAATGAAACATAAGAAACACTGGAAATGCTTTCATAGAAAGGCAGTCTTCTACAGAAAAAGAAACCTACCAGTGGCCAAATAAATGATGTGGAACAGCATGTCTTTCCCTTGCACCACGTCCACCGCCACATGAGTGAAACGAACACTGTCCTCCATGAAGTAAGGCACGGGGACCACGGGCTGGACCACCTCATGCATCAGCAAAAACTTCTGAGCATCCTGCAGGTTTCTTTGAGTCAGATTCACGTAGGAGCCAGAGTTGATGGTGCCGCACTGTGGGGGTGAAAAAGTTGGGGGAAAAAAAAGCTTTCACTGACTGCACTGATGAAAACCAAAGACTGGCAAGGTAATAAGCTTACGATTTTTGTTTAAGAAGTACCAACAAATGGAAAGGAGAAATACTGAATGATTAATTGAACAAGGATTTGAAGTCAATTGCTGCCTCTTGGCAAAGATTTGTTATCCTCACAACCTCAAGCTTTTGTAGTCAATACACTCAGGATGATGGAAGGAGTGAATGAATGTTCGACTGAGCAAGTAAATTTTAGTTATCTCTTTTATTAGATTTTCTCTTTTCATATGCATATATATTGCTGGTAAGTTTTATGAGAGCTCCAGTCATAATGTGTCTTGATTGTCTGCCTTTACTTAAAATAATAATAATAATGCTACTAATAATGATAATAATAATAATAATAATAATAATAATAACATCAGAGACTTAAAAGAAGTAAAAGTATCAAGTCAGGTCAGATATAGTGTTGGGGTTTAAGACTGCAGAAAACTACAGTTCTAGTACCAGTGACACCTCACATAAATAAGCAGATTACATCATCACAGATATTCATTTACTTCTATCTTGGCATTGTGTGTCTCAGTAGAGTTGTGTGACAGAAGCAGAGTTAGGCACCAGGTTATATTGCGGAATATCTGTTAAGATATTTCCCAGGTTCCATGTATCAGACTGAGCTCAATAAAGAGTGTTCTCCAAATGGGAATTTAAAGAAGAAAATATCAAGGAGTCTAAAGTGTGGTTTGTATTTCTGCGGGACTGCACATAAAGTATGAACAGGCTCTACCTGTGTTAAAAAGAAAATGTGCTATTTCCATTGTTTAAATTACATAATTTCATAATTAGCTATATAATTTGTAATGATAGCCTTTTCTTGGAAATTAATACAGTATTTTTTTGATATTTTGGAGTTCTAGGCATGATACATGGAGGCTTTCAACTATGAGCTGAAAGTTTTATCATCAGGATCTATGGGCCAATGTTTGGTTTTAGCACTTTCTTGACTTCTAAGCTGTGAATAAAGACCTAACAGTGCATAGTCACTGCTGTTTTAAAGATAATCGCACTGTTAAGTGCACTAAGAGACCATCATGACTGGCTGTGAGTTGGCCTGGAAGAGTCAGAGGATGAAGTTAGCTGAGCAGTGGGCAACAGCTGCTACCTGGGCTAACTGGTAAATGACCTCTAGATCATTGGTCTCTTCCCCTGGCAGTAGCTGGAATAGCTCTTTAAGCTGAGCCACCCTTTAGGTTGGGCTGTATCTTTTTGGACTAACTGTGCCCAGACATCTGCTGGGACCCAGCCCTGAAAGGACCTGAAGGGCTCAAAGATTTCAGTACAGAAATGAGGATGGATGAACAGATTTGATCAGATTGAATGGAAGGTGACACGAGTTATCACCCAGGGCATGCACGAAGCCCTGTAGACATAAAGCATCAGCTCACTGAGGGTCTCATGGTGCTTTATTGGAGCACCAAATGCACAAAATTATTTTGGTAGTCATATCCATCAAGATGGATTTAAAAATTAAATCCCAGGGCATGTAAGCCAGGCTAAAATAGTCAACTTCTAGTAACAGCAGTAACTGCCAATGCAACAAAAAAGACAAGGTTCAGAAAACCTCTAAGTGACCTATGAGATTGTTTTTTTATTTCAGTCTAAATCAAGATCCAAGGTTGTATTTTTCTTTTTTTTTTTGCATATTATCTTTGTCTAGTGAATTTCAAATTGAAGTCTGGTTAAATTCCTCAGCTAAACTATTAGGTTTGAAGTCTGTATTTTGTGTATGTTTTTCTGAAGTTGGATAGACCTTTGAAATGTTTTGGTCAAAAAAGATGATATTCATATCACTGAAGTGGAAATGTGGACTGTTTTCTTCACTGAGCTGAGAAGGACAAGGTGGAGCACACAACCGTTCCAGCTCAGGGGGCCCTGGACGAGTAAAACTAACCATGTTCATCCCTCTCAGTAAAAGACCCAAAGTTATGGTCAAGGTTGTGGACTGAAACCACTTTCATAAAGAATAGGCTGAGAGAGCAACAGCAAGAAAGGATCAGGAATGAAAGGTTGGGAAGAAGATGGAAAAAACAGGAAGAGTCATCCAGGTTTAGAAAAACGTACAAAAAATACATCCACAGCTATCTATTTATAAAAATAAATTCAGGTACTATAGCAAAACCAGCCCTCCCTATGAACTAATCTGAAAGGCTTATGTTATTTTAGCTGTGGTATTATGTATGATCACACTCAGCCTCTCCATAATCCGATGGGACCAGACTTTTGGCGGTGATTAGTTCTTGTTGATCAGCCACTGTAGTAACAAAACAGACACTATACAGTTCAATCCTTGGCCTTCGCTGAGCTGACAGATGAGAATCATGAAGGGTTTCCCCGGGCTGGTGAATGCATCAGCGCCTTCACCACATCAGGAGATGGGAAATTAAAGCTCTGAAGGACTGAGAAGACTGCAACACAGTGCGTGCACGAGCCTCAAGCGAGCATCCTGCTTATGGCAAAAATGTGCCGCGCGTGTGTGTGTAGCATGGGACGTTAGTAACACATGTCTGGGGCTTGCTTTGGTGGTTTGTCCTTGCATTGCGTGCATGAGTATGAATCCCAGCGCACCAGCGTGACTATATTTTCTGTTACAGTGAGACAGAGCCAGGCGCTGGCCAGCGAGGGCCTATTTCATCTGTGAACGCACAGAGAGACTGATGTTATGCTTTTCTCAGAAGAGTCAAGGTGAGGGACATAACTATCATTTGTTTGAGGGGCCCTTCCCCTTATACAAGCAGTATGTTTAGTGAAATGGATGTGTGTATAAAAGTCCTGGTAGTATACCATTACTTTCCATTACTTCTCAGGATACTCAATAATTATAATTATATATTTTTTTGTCACTCTTATGTATTTTATACAGTACTAGAAGAAATAAATGCCTTATTTTTGCTGCACTTAAAATGTAAAACATACCAGACACTTTGCATCACTTTCTGGATCTGAGTCAAATTTAACATATTTCATTGCATATGGAGCTGAACAAAGGATTTATTTATTTTATTTTATTTTATTTTACAGTAAGCAATTACAGAATGACAGAAAACCTATGGAACACCAAGATGGTATTAGCTCCTAATACACAATGAACATGACTCATAGCCTGAATAATCCCAGCAGGATCAATCGGTGTAGTTCAAATAAATGGGGGGATTTTCTGTGCAGACAGACAGGGAATTAAGCTCTCAATCAATGACTAGAGGGTGTGTAGTGAGTGATGAGTTCATAGTTATAATTATCCCCATGTGGCAGCCATAACCCTTTATTTTTATGGGTGTATTTGTGTACAGTAGATATCTACATGGCCAGTGGCTGCAGTGCTGCTGCCCTCCTGGAGGTGTTTGTTTGAGACTGTGCATCTCTTAAAGCGTGCGCGCAAAAACGGTGGAAAGAAAAGGCAGGCTATAAATCCTGTGCTCGTAAATCCAATCCACCAACATTGACAAATGCTTGATGAAGATGTCACTGAAACCTAGATAAAGTGTGCATCGGCCCAGCGGCGAGGAGCAGCCGCTGTGCCCGAGCTTAAGTAGAGAGATGGGGACAGAGAGGAGGAACTGATCCGTGTTTATCCTTGAGGAACAGAGCCTTCTAAAAACATTATAGTATACAGAAAACCTTCTGAGATGTACCTATAGCTCTCTGAACAGCACACTTTCGTGGTCAGCTGTGACCACATGGGGAAAAACAGTTTACATGACGGGAAGTGAATTTCACTCCTGCAACTGCTGACGTGCAGAAAAGTGAATGTGTGACGACTGTGAGAAGCATTTTTCGTTGTAGATCCATTGATGAGTGTGCATAAGTGTATTAAGTCTGCTATCTTTTAAGAATTCCATCCACTTCTTTCTGCATGAGCAATGTCATTGTGTGTGTGTGTGTGTGTGTGTGTGTGAGTTCTCGATAGCAGGTTCACGCTTCTGCTGGCTTGACGTAAACGTGATCAAGCACATGTGACAGGAGACATATGTGGAAGTGAGGCATGTGTTATCCACTGGTGAAAGTCAATCCCACATGGAGCTGTGTGTGGATTAGCGCCCTGGCTATCTGTAAAGAATGCAACAACTGAGAGCTGCTTGTTCTGCTAATAAAACATTCCCTCTATGTCATCAATATGGAGCAGCGGCTGGAATCACAACAAGGTGCTCGGCTTATTGCCTTCAGGTTTTGGGATGAAGTATAATCATAAAATACCACTTGTGGGAAACTAAGCAACCTTTTTTAGAAGAACTACAGTTCACTGATCTTTAATGAATGGATGGAAAACACACCAAAATCTATAACAGATATAATGTCTGTGTATATGAGAAGAGAGATCTGTGATTGAAAGTGAGCAGAAATTAATATGAGTAAAGAGTTTCCTGAGAATGCGAGGTGGGTCCACCAGGGAAAATTATTTATCAGGATACACAGGCAGTGTAGGTACTACATAAATTTCCATTTAATATACTCCACCTACACATATTTTATAACGGATTTCGAAGCGTATTGATTTTAAATGACCTCTAGAAGGAACAAGTATCAAAAGGTATCGCCTCACTGTCTCCTGCCCAGTTTGTAAATCGTTTTTAATACACATGTTTCTGCCCCTACAAGCAGTGCTGCTTTACATATGTTGTTTCTGTACCAATATTTTTGATCCAAACTGAAACTTATTTGGCTGTGATGGGCGGGCATCCTGTCCAGGGTGCACTCCTGCCTTTCCAGCAGAAACCTGTGATCCTGGATATGATCGATGCAAGCTTAGATCATGGGTATACGGATGGTGAGATGACTTTGTTGATTTTGTTTATTTCGTACACGTCCCCTGAGGATGAATTTGAATCACTACATTTCCAACATGGCACTGTCACTTTTCTTTTGTACTGAAATCTGGACATGACAAGGCAGCCAAGAAAATGACTCATGCCCCCGTGTTTAATTCTGAGGACTAACAGAGCTATGAGCATAGATGCCACATCATTAGTTTAGTTTCAGTCTCTGTAGTGCATCTTTGAACAACACAGGTTCTAAAAAGTTGGAAAATGATGTGAAATGTAATAATTAAAAATGAGGAAATGTACCAAGAAAAATTAAAAAAAATACGGTCATTTTGAATTTGATGGCAGCAACATGTCTGAAAACAAAGTTGGGACAGGGTGATTTTTTTACATAATTGCATTCCCTTTTCTTTAATGACATGACATTTATATGTCAGACAACTCAGGACACTACTTGCTGCTGTTTTGTTACAACCTTTTCTGATATATGATTCAATCTGTTCAACATATTTGGGTCGTCTTTGGCATATTCTTTGCTTTGTGATGTGCCAGATGTCTTCATCTAGTAAAAGGTCTGGACTGCAGGTCTGCCAGGGAGGCAAAGCTTTATTTAATGGATGCAGTTTGGCATTGTTTTACTGAATTCATTGTCTGATTGGGAGCAGTAGTTGCTAAATAAAAATCTTTTCTATATACCTTTCAGTATTGATGTCTCCTTTCCAGATGTGCAAGCTGTCCATTGCACTGGCACTAATGCACCCTCACACGTCAGAAATACAAGCTCTTGAACTCTTTTGAGCTGGGAGCTGTTAACAGGCCAGATGGTTCCTCTCCTCTTTAGCCCGGCAGACACGGAAACCAAGGTTTCCAAAAGGAATTTCAGATTTCAATTTGTCTGACCACAGGACAGTCTTCCGCTTTGATTTAGTCCATTTTTAATCAGGGGCTGGCCCGGAGAAGATGGCAGCGTGTCTCGATAATTTTTTCCAGATTCATTTTCACATATTCTCTTTGCATGATAGAAATTTAAAATCTATGAATGTCTCTTGCACACAGATTTCTCAAAAACCTCTTTATCATATTATGAACCGCAGACAATGAAATATTTAAAGTCTAAAGAACATTGTTTTGAAATTATGTTTGCAGTTTTTTGCAGACTGGTGAACCTCTGTTTTTAGACTCAGTCATGTCACTGACCTTCTGCCAATTAATCTAATTAGTTGCATGATGTTCCTTCACATATTTCTTTCCAGCACCAGTTATTCTTTAACCTTTTGTAGCATTTTTTTGAGATGTGTTGCTGCCATAAAATTCAAAATTAGGTCATATTTTACATGAAATAGTAAAATGTCAACATCAAGTATGTTTTTCCTGTTCTATTGTGAATCTGCAAAACTTTGTATTCTGTATTTACTTACATTTTGCATAACAACATAAATTATTTGGATTTGGGTTCAAGGTGAAATGTAAAAGAAAAGAAAACAAAACAGACGATACGATACCTGAAAGTCTGGGATGGGATTAGGGTACGGCAGCCAGGCAGACCGTGAGTTTTCCTGGTACTTAAAGGGTCCATTGAAGACCTGTGATATGGCACTGAGATTGAAGGCACACACTGCAGAGGCGGCAATGCTGTTTCTGAGTGCCAGGAAGGGAAAAGAGGGCATGGAGGGAGAGATGGGTGAGAAAGAGAGAGACAAGGAGTATTAAATTGGGATTAAATTTAGGAGGAAAAAAAAATCACAGCACAAGCAGGAAAACTTTTTCTTTTTTTTAAAAATTCATTTAGTAAAAATAACCTGTGTATGTTTGCACTGACAACACAGATGAAACACTGGACAAACAGGCACACATGCTGGTGTAAGTGACTGTCATTATTAGATCATAAATCCAGCAATGGGACGCAATTAAACTGCTCAGCTTGTCTGATTAACCGTGTAGATCTCAGTTCCTGAAATACAGCTCTGACTTTTTAAGCTGTCAGTTTCAACAAGTATTGGTCGCCTCCCTTGGAGGAGAAAGTAAAGAATGAGAGTATTAACTCTCCACTCAAACTACGAGACTTGAGCAATGTGAATTATAATCCAGTGCAGCTGTTCATTAGACTCTTTGCCTGCAGGGGGAAATGTTTTCAATACCCTTCAAAAGACTTCTTTTTCAGCAATGTGAAGGCACTGACCATAAGGAATTGATTACTCAGCTTTAATAATGGTCTACGTGAGCAAGTGTACATGTTCACAGGTGTGTTTGTGTGTATGCTGCAGAACAAAGAAAGAGGGAGGGAGCAAAATGAGCTATGGTGTCTTGGTAAACAGAAAATAATAGGTTTCATTTGAGCACAACATGTTCATGATACAGTGTAGAGACTGATGATGACCCTCTCAATGTGGGATGTCTGCTGGAATAAGTAATCCTGTTTGTAGAAGGCCTGGGGTTTATCTGTTAGCGCTTTAGGGTGCCATGTAAACAGTCTGGCTGCACATAATTTCATTGATTCACTATAAACTGTAATAGAGGAACGAGCATTCACATCATGCTGTGCAGATGTAGATAAGCGGAAATATTTCTTGGTGTTGTGGGGGTTCAAATGTCAAATTTCAACATTGCTTGGGAACATGAGATATTGAAACTTTAAACATTGCAGTTAGGTCAGGTCATTCATAGTTTAGTTTTAGCAAAAATATAAAATTGTAGAAACTAAAAAAAAAAGGAAAATAGGATAAATAAAACTTCACAAATGTAAATAACATTTTTAACATTATGTTCAATGTGTCCTGATGAAAAAAATACATGATAAAGTAAATCTAAGTGTGTCTTCATTTGCTTGTCTTCCTAAACGTTTTGCAGTTTTCTGTCTTTTTACACACTGAAGCTTCGTCTGAAGCCCTCTGACCCAACAAGAACAAGACTCTCAACGTCATTACGACTGAGCACTGTTGCTACGATAAGATGATGTTTGTTTCATGTGTCACACTCCGTCAGCAAAGCTGGTAGTATCCATCATATGCACAGCAGTTGTACTTAAAGGTAGGGTAAGTGATTTTTGCATGAAGTCACGTCTGCTGAGATTTGAAACAAAAAAACAAAAATCCAACAAAACAGAGAGAACTCACTCCGACCTCGTAAAGCAAGCACAAGCATGAACCTTTCTCCTATCATTGACTGGCTGGAGAAGTGTTGTGCTGAACTTTGTAGAGCCAGAAACGTGTATGAACAGTTTTTTGCAGTATACTCATGGTATGGGCAGCATAATAATATTTTCATTAACTGTAAACAATTTTAGAACTTTCTGTGGTTCATTTATTTATGATCAGTTATGGTCAGTCTTTTATTTAATTTTGCACGAATTGCCATGCTGCTGCATCTAACTGTGACTAATGGCTTATATTATAACATTATATTCTGTTTATAGTAAAAAAGAAACAGTACTGTAGATCTATATATTGCTGGTTGATGACATTTAACAACTGAAAAAGGTCACTTTTGAAAGGTATTTGCTGTTTTCTGCCAAACTGATGTTTGTTGCTAGGCTGAGTCATGACAACCTTATGGTTGCTGTTGATAATCAGATGGTGTCCAGTTGGAAAAACATACTTCTGATTGCAAAAATAAATATTTTGAAGAAAATTACTTCTGATATTTCAATAATTGTTGAAAATCTTTGAATTGTTGCACGTTCTAGATGTTAAAATACGATGGATCGCTTGATAAAACCTCATGTTACTCACACGTTGGTGGTGAAAATGCCATAGAGCAGCTCCAACTCAGGTAGGTAGAAAGTGCCCTGCAGCTCGTTGTAGTTGAAGGGGATTTCTCCGGGTCTAGAGCAGTTCAGTCGAGCCTTCATGAAGGTGGTCCATGTATCTTCTAGAAGGAAGCGGCCGCCAATGTCATTTTTGCAGACGCGCCCGACGCGGGAAAATACTGTCCTTCCACAGTCGTGCTCAACTGCATTTTCCCGGAAAAAGAAGTAGGTGAAATTGCCGATATCGTAGGAGGAGACAAAATTTGGCTCTGTTGAAAAAGAGATAACAAGGGAGGAGGAAAATGAATGGGAGAAAGGAGCTGCGGGCGATAAAGAAGACATCAAGAGAAAAATTGAAGACTTCCAAGCTAAAGATGAAGTGCAGAGAGATGAAGAAAAATACACACACAAAAAATATTTAAGATTGTGGAAGAAAGAAGGAGTGGGAGAGTGAATGAGTATGTGTTATGACTGATTGACTCCTCTGTGTGTGTGTGTGTGAGTGTGTGTGAGCGCGTAGCCCACACAACAGCCAGTGATCAGGATTAATAACCACGGGCCATGTTATTAATGGCATTGTGTTCTAATAAGAAAACTCATTTTTCACTCCCCAAACCTAAAGGTTAGGAAGAGAAATGACCAAAACAGGTGTAGTGTAATAGCTCTCACCCTATCTGAAACCCCCACGACAGTGTCACAGCTAAGACGTTCGTCTTTATGAGTGACATTATTGGATATAAACCGCACACTTTATTCCTGCTGACAGGGATTTAATTCAGCTTTAAATGAAAAAGTCCCCTCTTTCCTCATTTCAGCCCTTTTCTGCTCTGCACCTTCAGAGGGCAGCGCTGGGGAGACAGAGGGAGAAGATCAATTCGCCATAAAATTAGTTATTAAACTTTCTCCCAGAAGGTAGCTGCCAAGAAATGTATGTGGTAGCTTTAAATTTATTTTTTCAATTTGGCTTAAATGTGAATCAGATAAAAGTCACTCGCTGACAAGATACTGATTGACCTCCTCCTCTGTAGGTTGGACTGTCTGAGCTTCTCCAATCTGCCCGAGAAGACTTTGAGTTATGAGCAAAAGAGACACAGATGTTTGAGCAATTTGTAATTTAGCGCTCCGCCTTAAAGGAAGGTTGAGGTTTACTTATTTGCTTTATAAAGAGTTTGTAGCTGCTTGTTATATTTCTTTCTAAACTTATGTTACACTGTGTTGGGCAGCACAGTGATTTGTGGAGGAACGCAATCTTTCAAGGGAGACAGCTTCAAACCCCCGTGCTGGATAAGCATCTGCTCTGGTCCTGCAAAAAAACAAACAAAAAACAAAAAAACCAAAAAAAACCAAAAAGCACTGAAATGCCACCAGCTGCTGTTGAGATGTTCAATGCCATGGAGAGGTTTAGCTCAAAAAGAAAGAAAAGCTTTCATAGTGCTTTTTCACAGCTTAAAATGGCAGGGTATCTTTATGTAGACCAACCGCGTTAACCTACGTTCACCCAAAGTGATAAAGATTTACGGATCTGGTCTTTGGCAGGGCCCATACCGTTCAGCCATTTGGAGTTGTACTGCGCCGTGCGTAGCGGTGGCAGGCCCCCCAGGCTGCGGTAAATGGCGGGGTCTCGTCCAGAGAAATCCATGGCGGTGGCTGCGTAAAGCTCCCCGCTGGATGTGATGAGGGCGGTGGAGTTGTGGAGGGGGTTGTAGGGACACCGAGCCATTCCACTGATTTGATCGTGGATTTCTGTCAGGTTCGTCAGCTGCAGTGTCGTAAAACAAGAAAAAGGAAGGAGACAAATTGAAAACGATGACAGATCAAGGGCTGGATATAATAGAACTTGACTGGAAACACATATTGTCTGGATATCACCAAAAGAAGATGATCTTGATTGTTCGCAACAAGAGTATCCCATGAGATCAGCAAAATCCCTCAGAAGGAAATTCACAGTGTACTTGTTTCTCAGATAATTTTAGAACAAGTTCAAAAGGAAAATAAAAAGAAAAAGGACACAGTATCAAAGGGCAGTATTAAACATTTCAAACTGGAAAAAGAAGGTAATGTTTTGTTTATTCTCACCCATATGTAAATGGTAAAGGTTAAAAAAGGAAACAAACTTCACCTCATTATGCTTTGTTTGGTTTACATCTACTGTGAAACACACACAAAGACAAATATGAGAAAAAAAGCCTTCATGAGCAAGAGGCATAATCGGAGAACACATTTAGAATAATTAGTAACATAAAACACAAGCACAGCAGCTGCTTTGAGTCTAATGTTAAGAAGCCAACTGTTCGAAACCAATAGAATCCATCTTGGCTGCAGTGTTTTGTTGGTTTGGTCTATGATGTCTCGACAGGATACCCAGCTGTTCTTTCAGGCTGGAGCATTATTATACCACATCTTTGAGAGGCCTTTCTGAGCTCAAAAGAGGCTTGATGTGAGATGCAGTCTTCTGTTGCATACCGGCTTTGAATATAAAGCCAGGTCCAACCCTTGCTTTTTAAAAATACTTTACAGCGTGACCTTGACTTAGCCCTGACACACTGCACTGCCCTCGTTCCTATTTCATAAAAAGAAAAAAAGGAAAAAAAAAAAAGCACAGGCCAGTGACTCAGTCCTGAATAGAAAAAAAGATTAATGCAACATTTAAATCCAACATGTTATTATGTTTTATGGTGTAAAAATAAACAGGGATTAGCTTATGGCTTAAACTTCTGTATAAGTTCTGAGGGAAAATGAGAAATGCAAAATGATTGCACTAATCTGAAGTTCAGGAAGTAGAATTCCTTTTTCTATCAATCATCTGAGTTTCCCATTTGCAACTTCATCCTAGTTTCAGAGGACCCCTGGTGACAGCACAAGTCTCCTGTGGTTCAAAGCTCATTCTCTCCTCTTCCTTCACTCTTTTTCACTAATCTGCAATTTCCCTCATTCCATAAGAGAGGGCAAAACTCCATTTAGGGCCGTGTACTGTGGGGACCGGCCGACTTCTTCAGCCAATTTCCTTCAGCCTGTCGATTTGGATCAAAGAATCCGTTAACTCCCACCATCTCAGCGCCACCTGACCCACAACAACACAGAGCGGCCCTTTCTGAACTCTGGCAGTCTGAGAAGAAAGCCCGGTATTGACAGGGCTCATTCCGTTGGCCCGAATAACCCCTTTTAGATCAATTGGGTCATTTAGAGAAGGAAAAGGACAAGTGATACATGGACTGCAGTGCACCGGTTACATTTTGAGGAAGTGAAGGGAAAGTCGTCTCTGCACCCAGCAGCTGCATGAGTGGGCGCTGAAATGACTTTAAATGACTCGGACAGAGACTTATTCAGGAAGAGACACTTCACAGTTTTGACCAACCGCAACAAGAGCCAGTTGGGTGTTGCGTATCATGCATCTAAGAAGCTATTGTAGTTTCTGTGAGAATTTTTAACGAACCACGTTGACAAGACATTATGTGAGACGTGTTAATTGGACAGGGAGATTAAAATTTACACATCCTAACAACTATCTGTCAAGTCAATGTGACGAGAATGTCATATAGAACTTGTTCTTAAGGCAATTTCATCTTGTTTTAAGAAAACTGTAAATTGCAAATTGCAAACAAACACAATTATTTTCACTATTATGAAG
Organism: Arrhamphus sclerolepis; assembly: GCA_037176975.1. NCBI lineage: Eukaryota > Metazoa > Chordata > Actinopteri > Beloniformes > Hemiramphidae > Arrhamphus > Arrhamphus sclerolepis. The sequence continues at coordinate 6,749,120 of JBAMYA010000013.1, forward strand.
CCACATAAATTGTTTCTCCTTCAAGAAGATTACAGGATAGGTGCACAAAATATATTTCAATCCTCTCGGCAACACCATGTCTATGTTGTGTCAAAATAAAGAGATGCCGTCTTCAGTCAGGTGCAATGAGGATACATTGAAATTACACAATAAAGAGGAGTCAGTCAACCTTAAAATGGTTAACAGCAGTGTAATCTACAGCTTCTAAGCCTTCGAATGATTAATATTCTGCTCATTCTTTGGCCATCATCAGAGTTGATAGTAAATCTGTCTGAGCCCTAACAGTGGTTGCTCCCAAGCCATGTTTTACATTAACAAACATTCAGTGTGTAAATATGACAGCGCTGAATGAAAATACTGCTCAAATAATGTCATGGCATTTCAACTATATGTATTTTTTGCAGCAGAGAACAGTCATTATGGGCTGCTGACCTTTGGATGCAGTGCTTTTGGACCAAAACAAATGTCATCATAATCGTAAACTCCTCCTTAATCCTCCAACAGAGGGAAACGCAGATGTTTGATATGGATTTACCATTGCTCTGAGGTGAGAACAATATTCTGACATTTTAAATTGGGATCTGCACTCACGTTTATGGGGCATTTGTCACCAACAAGTCTCTTGGGCGATTCAGTTAGCAGATAAGACAGATAACATCGAAGTTTTAGCGAGTTGCACGCTGGTGGTTCGTACACTGTGATGATGCTGTGACTGTGTCAAGAGCCTGATGAGCAACAACAGAGAAGTCTGACAAAATATCCTTTGAAAAAAACTGGATTAAATGCTACAGGGGTGCTTACGGAGCAGGATAAAGAGGAGTAAAAGTCTTGCATTTGCCAAGGTTAAATAAAAACAAAGAACATAAAACAATATTAACATAAAACACAAACTAAATAATACCTGTGAATTTTGAAGAATAGCAAAGTGTATTTGCCTGGAGGCCAGTACCACAATTATCAGGAATTATGAGCTTAATATTTTGTTTTGGGGTGTCTTAACAAGCTTGAGGTAACACGAATCACAAAATAACAAAATAACACAACATTAATGAGATGCATCTTATAATGAGTCTACATCTCAGACTAGAGGCAAGGAGAGTAAGTCAAGCTTGTACTGCAAATGCTGATGTGTCAATGTCACAAGTCACTTTAATTAAATCTCTTGGGCAAACTGACCTTCCTTGTGACACTGTCTCTTCATCAAATAACGACTCAGCCTTGATTTTTTTTGCAATGTTTACCTACATGTAACTGTTTTTCCACTCTATTCACTTTTTAAAATGTAAAGCTGCTGTTAGCCGCCAAACTGCATTGTGGCTTTTTTTGTTTGTTTGTTTGTTTTTGTAGGCAGTATGACCATAAAATATGTAATGCTCTGTCTTGTAAATGTCATCTGATTTCATAATATACATCCGTTCCTCCATTCCAGTCCTGCAACACATGCTCAAGAAAGTTTGGAAGCTTAGATTTCACTGTTAGTAATGTGATTAAGAAGATATATCTTATTTCAAACAGTTGATGTCTGTAAGTGCGCATAATCATTCTCTACTGTGAAAGCAGCGTCCATAAACATCTTTTTTGAGGAGAGAAAGTTGGCAGGGTGTCTCTAGATTATCAAATGTATGATATAAATAACTGTGATGTTTAAGAATAATGTTACTCAAAGAAAAACTACAAGAGATTTCCATATTCCTCCCTCTACAGTATAGTAGCACTAAATGTTTCAAAGAATCTCAAGAAATTTCATGGTTTAAAGGTACAAAGAAAAAAAAACTAAAGTTCAGACCTGTTGGGCTAATTGCTATACCTCAATTTAACTGAAGTTTAAGGTTTTAAGCCATTAATCTGTTGTCATTTGCATCTGTGGTTTTTAACCTGAGGCTCAAGATTGATCATAGTGGCAGCGATTCAGAAATTGCATACCAACAACTAAAAGTATAATTTCCTGTGTGTTGCTTAAACCTGATGTAGGTCAAGCATGTTTCAACAAGAGTCAAGTAGGACAGAATTCAACAGATTATGTTCAAGCACAGCTAAATTTACCACATGCAAACTGTCAATCTGATGATCTCTGAGCCTTCAGACAACACTGCACTGAACCGTGATCAGGAAGTACGCTGAGATTTTAGAGCAGGATGCGTTGCCTTCAGTATCAAGCGTTTTTGCAGCACAGTCTGCACACATTACAAACATGTGACTGAAGAAAAAAGACGGTGCAGCCACTGGACTGGTCCGTCTGTCCCAACACGTCCCCTGTGGAGAATCTGTGGAGAATTTTGAAACTAAAGCAAACGCAACAATGATGACATTGTGCTGCTGCAGACTTTTGTATGTGTTATGCAGGGAAATATCAGAAGAAAAACAAAACCTGAGATCCTTAATTGTTGAGTACCCTCAGCGTGAGGATGCTTTTAAAAGCTTTACTATCTCAACTTATTATGGGATGTGTTACAGGCCTGAAATACAAAAATGGATGCATGTAAGCAAATAGAACAAAACTGATTACAAAAAACCCAAACAAAACAAATATAAATACTTTAGGTTCACATAATCTGCAAATTGTTTTTCCTCCATTTTTCATAACCATCCAACTTTTTCTTCTATTTTCTGAGCTTCTACATATCAAAGCTTACTGAAAGTTCTGTCTTTTAACAAACTCAGGTTGGTGTCTTCCTGCTGAATGTTTAATTGCACCGCTGTAACAAGCATACTTGTTATCATCTCAACTGAAACATGATGTTTTACTGTCTCTTTATGTGAGATGAGAAGCTGCAGCATATTTCCAAACTCTATAAGTTCACACAGAGTCACAGTTTTCTTTTAATGACATATTCCTTTTGCCATAAATGTCATATCAACCTAACAGGCACACTGAATTGTGTTAAACAAAATGTTGGTGCATGAGAGCTGTTGAATATATTCATATCTAGTCAGGCAAAAATCAGAAGTTGCAGCTTAAACACTTTTAGGTTCAAATGTAAAAAAAAAAGAAAGACTTGTTGCTGCAATTAGTACTGCTGGAGAAGTAAAATTTACATGCTGGTGTTTTGTAATCATTTAATGTTGTAAGTTGTTAGATTTCTCGTACAGATGATCATATTTAGATTCAGAATCATAGGCTCTAAAAAATATAGCTTTGCAAAGGGTCTGGCATTGTTCATACCGTTCGGTTGGTGCAGATGGGGGTGAAGGCGTTGGTTCCACAAGTAAACAGCCTGTTCCCATTCACCAGCAGCACCCTAATGTAGTTCTGGCACTCCTCCTGCGGAAACACACCAACAAACACACACACTCCAGTTAGCATTTAGTAGCAGTGCCATTATCTGCCCACTGACAAACAGCTGCATCAGGCAGAGGGGCCAAATTGCACTTTATACCAACAAATGAGAAAAACACCTGGTGCCATGGGAGAGCTGCTCCAAAACGTGGCCAAGTCAGACAGAGTGAAATAAAGGCTAATGCCCTCGTGGATTAACCATGTCACATCTTAATTCAACTGGGACCAGATTTGGAGAGAGATCTAAATAAGCTGGAGGCCAGATAAATGCAACAGGTGTGGTGGAGGGCCACTCGATATTGGTTAAAACTGCCTTGGCTTTGTCGACTGGTCATAAAGAGGAATGCAAATGCAGCCTCTCACTTCATTCAGTCATGTTTCATTCCAGACTGCTCCCTACATTAATCAATTCAAACCACTTTTCTGCAAATTAGGGTAAAGTACATGCTCACCATCCTTTTCTTTCTCTCACCCTGTGCAGATTTTGGACTGGATTTCTAGCAAAACCACTCAGCATTTAGTTAAAAGCTCTCAACTAATAGAATGGGAATGATGGAGTATAGGGTTGATTGAATGATAGAACAGTTTTATTGTCATGAACTCTTAGCATAATAAAGGTCAGACTTTCATGGAGACTCGCTGGTGATTTCCATCAGCAAAAGTCATCCTATAGTGACTGTGACAACAGTATTCATGCCTGACAGTGGCATTTGTTTTTGTAGGATGGAGTAATAAAAACACAGGGTCCCCTCTATCTAAAAGAGGCCATGGCTAGGTTGGTGAGGGCCTCTCGTAGAAATTTAAACCCTTGTAAATTTTCTATTGTCTGAGCCACTTGAGGTGCACAGGGCAACCTTTCATCCCCCTCCTCCTCCTCCGAAAGGGCTGATTTAGGTGTGCAGGGCGTCTTAGCAAAGATGGAGGGCTTTTATTCCCCCCCACAGTAAGTTGGATGTTGACTCATAAAACAACTCGTTTGCTGGTGCTAAGCACACCCTAAGTATACGTGCGAATGTACTTGTATATGTGTGCCTTCAAAGCAGAAGTTGTGTGCATGAGTAGCCACACTTGCAGAGCCTGGCTATATATCTGTGCAGCTCTTCACTATACACCTGTGCATGTATGTGTGGGTGTATGCATGGGGGTGGGCTGAGAAGGGCTCTACATAATTCAATTCTTCTCTAGAATTTGTTTCTATGGTAAATAATGGCATATTTAATATTTGCCTAGCCTCAGAGTCTTGACTTGTTTATGAAAACTTCCTGACAAATGTTACACGTCAGTTCTGTAATAGAGGCCGTTGTGCTTGGCTCTTGCATTATAAAACAAAACAGAGGCAGCAATCAAGTCCTGTCAAGTCGATTTAGCTCTCCTTTCTTCTTCCACTTGAAATAAATCAAATGTACAAGAGAAGAGTGGATGCGTGTATAAGAAAAGAAAAAATACAATCACTTGTAAATTCACTCAAAGCACAGTGACAGTATCTGTGTAATAGCTCAAGCAATGGTATATTGCTGCGCATTGAGCTAGGTAATAAACTATCTAAAGTCTTGTCACCTGCTGGAGAAGGAAGATTCTATTCTTAGTGCACTTCACAAGAGCTGATCCTCTTTGAGCAAAACAATTCTGCTCTGCCAGACTGCAGTGACTCCCAAGAAGTGAGGTAGCTTTGCTCTGTAATTCACTATGGCTATCATGTGCTGGCCAGCCTGTGCATGTCTATTATGGGTCCCTAACCACCTTTCACAGGAGGATAAATACACAGCGGCAACAAAGACACACACATTCTCAGGGATATGGGCCGGGCAGTTCACCTACAAGTCAAGTTCAGCTCGAAACCATCTGTTTTGCAGACAAGAGTAGTCATGCCAGCCGACCACATACAAAAATAATCACAGCAAAGAAAGAAACTACAATAACAATAGGAACTCCCTTTGTAGAGGGTCTATAAATGAGGGTTTAAGTGTGGTTGGGGAACATTTTATTTTACAATAAGTTGATTCAAATTCACCTTGAGGTCACAAAGCTGGAATTCCCAGGCTGTCTATATGCAATATTGTGTCCCATGTTGAATTTCAGTCCTCATTCTTTAATTTTAGCCTGCTGTTTTGTTGCAATGTATTCTTGGAAACACATCAACTGTGTCTGCAAAAATGAAAAGAGGTCTGTGATGCTTATGTTCACAAGATTTTCTTTTTTTTATATTTATTTATTTATTTTTTACTAAAGCAGCTGATACGCAGCACAAATGTGCCGGAGGGAAATTCAGCATCCCGGGTCTTCAATTCCACTTAAACACCATCTATTCATATTTTCTTTTTGTAGGTTACCAAACCCACAGGAAAATGATGAATGATCATTTAGAAAGCGGCTCAGCAGCGGTGGAGGTGTATGCTCCAGTGTGTGATTGTTAATATCGTGGTTATTCTAACAAGACATCAAGGGAAATTACATCAGTTTCACACATTAATAACAGTTTATTAAACATCATCCGAGCTCTAGATGATTCTTTTTGAAATACCAAAAAAAAAAAAAAACCCTTGTGGACTTCTTCTACATTAGAAGATTTCTTCTTTTGATACTCTGTTGATACACTGGACTGGACTTCAGGTCATCAGGTCATGGTAACTCTCAAAGAATTGAATCAAGACATCTGGACTTTTTTCTTTCAAAGAAAAACAAGTCCAGTTGCCTTGATTTAAGCCTTTGAGAGTTCTTCTGTTGATACTAGCTTGGTTGATGCTATACCATCATCTCATGCTTCATTTTTCTGATTGATTGTAGACCTATCCAGTGATGTCCAAAGTAAAAGAAGAAAAATATCTGGCTAGGATAAAAACTCTAAAACACAAGATGAACCTCTGTATTATGTGTTTGTGACCATCGTAACGCAACGCAACATAACAACATTGCTGAAATGAATTGTGGGTTATGTGCTGTGCAGTGGGTCTCATGGTTCCATCAAAAGTTGAGCAATGTTCAGCTTTTCACGCATCAACGCATGCATCAGCCAAGTTGTGGTTAGGCAGCAAGTGCTAGCCAGTGAAACTGTATACGGGGCGGGTCTGTAGCGGACCGTTTCCATCTACAGTCAGACTTCACATTTCAGGAAAATGGAGTGAAAAGGCCAAAACAAAAGTGCCACGGAAAGCAAAAATGTAACTATTTTCCATTATCATAATTAAAACAGCGAGATGTAGGGTTACCTTGCCTATCATTCATGCTTGAACAGGAAAAAAAAACAAAACAAAACAAACACCAACTGTTTACACCGATCTATCACAAATTGAGAGTGGAGGTGGTCTTCAGGAAGTTCTGGATAAGGGGACATATTGTCACGTGGGCACTGGAGGAAAGGAGAGGCACAGCAAGACATAGCTCTCTGTGTTTTGTTTGAGTTTTTTTTTGCAAATATCACATGACATCATCAGATATCGCTTATCCTACCATTAAAAATTAGGTGTAAAAAGAAAAAAAAAATATTCTGGTGAATCTTGAACATACAAAACCAATTTTTTTATATAAGAAAAAAAACAGAAATGTGTTTTTCCTCAGTATAGTGGCAGGTGTCTGGTAGTAAAGCACTTTAACAGTGTGTTCATACATCACTTAAACTCACCTCAGATTTTCCACGGCTGAAGCAGGCTCCCTTGGTGAACTCATCACAGTGCCATTCAGCCTCCTACGGAGACAAAGAAAAGCAGTTTAAAGCTCCTGATAAACCACCAAGATGAAACAAATATTGGAAAGCAATGCCATCATAAAGAGTCACTCAGGGAACCCAAACAAAACAATGTCTGGCATTCCACTTGGCAAAATTCTCACCTTTCTTAAAGGCAACATACTCTGTTGTGACTAGTCAGGCCACAGAGATGAGAAAACATTTAATAGTGATATACATATAGCTTTTGACTTCTGTGGGAGGAATGGATTAAAATAAAAGCAATCTGTAAGTGAATTTGACATCAAATCTTTACTGTATTCTCATTCCTGATGCATCATTTGCACACAAGTTATAAGCCATGTTAAATACAGACACAGAATCCAATTAAAGCTGCAAGCAGCGTTGAACGGGTCCTCTCACCCATCTCCATCACCCCCAGGTGCCACCACCTTTCAATGCCAGTCAATTGTGTGGACACATTTTATCTATTGTCTCTCTATATGGCAGATAGCACTTAAACCACAATATAATCTTTACAGGTAAATCCATTTTGACAATGTCTAAAGTTTTTAATGCACATGTCCAGCTTTTCAGTCCTTATTTCACACCACACTGTTCAAATCAAATCTCTAAAAAATGAATTGATGTTCTGATTCAATGACAGTTTGTAATTAAACAGTCCTCATCATCAGTGGATGGCGCACGCTCTGCTGCGACAACACAGTCTGTACAGCATGTAAGGCGTATAAAATCAAACTGTGAGCAGTATGTGAAACTGAATCTCCGGTATGGGACAATAAACAAACAAATAAACTAACCAACTCTTTATCATCCTTTTGACATTTAAATATCATGAAACCAAGATGACACTGAAATTTAGAACAACTTTTCCATTATGGCAAGATATCAATATTTGCAGTGCTCCAATGGCAATTACCTTTTAGTTTTACTAGAGGTCATCGCCAGCGTCCTAGCTACTTTTTGACGACATTTGAGTTGTATCTACTAAACCCACTCATAGCAAGAATGCATAATACAGAATATGACATTTACTGTTGCAAAAGTTGGTGCTGCAGTTGTTGCTGAATATGTTGCAGTGAATGAAAGGGACTGGTGAAAGGGATTATCCTTTTACCCGCTCTCCCTAAAACAAACCAATGATTTCTTAATGGAATTTTTCCATTTTACATGTGAAAAAAACATCCGCCAACCATCCACTTCCTGTTTCATGACAAATAATCCAGGTGCTGCTTGATGCCCACCCAAGTAACGTTGCATGGTCCATGAGGGCAGTTATTTGTATATTCTGTATGAATGTCAGGTTGATATGATTAAGTACAGAGTAGATACAGGCTATAATGTGGCCAAAGTCATGTTCCTTTGACCAGAAGGAGGCACTATAGAGTTCATCCAAGCTTGTCATATCCACTTGTTCAAAGTGGAAGCCTCATAAAATGTACAGACTTTGGAGAAGTTGAACAACACATGTGCAAGTTAGAGCAACTTTTCCAGTCATGGTGGAGCATCAAAATTCTAGGAGTCACCATGGGCTGGTCCTGTGGTAAAAACTCAATTTCTTTATTTGAGTAGCTTCATCAACTCCTTAAGCATGAATGCGAGCAGGTTTGACATCTCTGTAACCATTGTGTCAGGAGACCCATATCGAAACTTCTGAATATGAGCATGGATCTGTTCAGAGCGGGACTCTTATCTTTCATGGGACATCTGAGGCCTCTTTTTCATGGCGAAACATCAGAATTCGCCACCACGCTATGGGCAGGTCCTCAGACGCAAAGTTAACATCAGAAAAGGGTGAAGATTACTCATACCAAATATTAGGTTGGGCTGATGAAAATCGATGGGAGGAGTTCTTCAGAAACAAGGCCTTCAAAACACAAAAATCAGGCCAAAATCACAAATTCAATCCAAAATGGTGGACTTCCTGTACGTTTTAGAGTACGGGTCCTTGAGTCTTTTTGGTGCCGATCGGCACTCTCCATAAACCTACCAATTTCTGTGCAAGCAGGTAAAATAAAAAATAAAAATAAATAAATAAAAATAAAAAATCAAGGTGGTACTTTTGAACCATTTTTCCACACTAGTTTTGGGGGGAAGGTTTGGGGGGGGGGACTGGACAATGACACCTTAAAGTACATCATTTTTTGCCAGACCTGATGTGCATGCGAAATTTGGTGAGTTTTGGGATATGGGAAAGCAGTTCTTTAGTTGCAATGATAATAATAATGATAATAATAATAATAATAATAATGATAATAATAATAACAATAATAATGAATAGAGCAGCTACAATAGGACTCTCGCACCTTCAGTGCTCAGGCCCTAATTAAGGTGCATAGCAAGCAGAAACCTCGAGAAATGAGAGGCGAGAATGCTCAGAGCTGAATGTCAATTTGATTTATGAGAGAGGGAAAAAGAGGAATCTTAAGACATAACAGGCGGGTCCCTTGAGTGGGATGTCAACGTGATTAACATGTGAGGAAAAAAAAGAGAGACATTTTTTTTTTTTTTTTTACATTTTAAAACAGCAGAAGAATAAGAAGATAAAAGCTTGTTTCGTCTCCTCTGAGGGTGAGGACGCTGGTGTGCTACAGCTCGTACCATTAATTTCACTGTGACCTTATGGGAGGTGGTTCTCGTCTTTGATAAAAATTCTTTATTCGTGTAATGAGGGTGGGTTTTGGGAGAACTCTGGGCCACTAACCCTGACCCTTGTGACAGCCAGAATTAGCCCAGACTGCCACCAGCTCTGGATGACTGGCAGAGAGGAGATTATTTAACAGAGCACTTGGTGGAAATCACGCTTAAGTCACAGAAAGTGTCCAAAACTAAAGCTATTAAACTTCCTATTTGGCCACTGAGATACAACTTTCCAGTGTTAATAACCTGGCAAATGTCCAGGGACACAAGACTTCACTCTGTGGGAATATGGTAAATATTGCTGACAGAGAATTCACCTTGGTGTGAGGACAATTGCATTTCATTTTCACTTCTTTTATTTCTTCATTGCTGAGAAACTTTTCATTGTGTTTCATGATAGCCCCTTACTTTATTCTTTACTGGCCTTTGGGAGGCCTGGAAGCACCCATATGTACCCACTAATCCACAAATGCACACATAAACAGCAAAGGCAGTCTAGAGAAAGAAGAGCTGTGAGTGTGTGGTGCTTTCGGGGGGTGGGGGGGTATAAGATATGGATCATTACTGGGAGTTGACTTCTCTATTTCTCCTCTGTGTGTCAGTTTGTATTCCAGGGTACAGCCGGCTACTCCAGGGCTGTGCATGCAGACACAAACCACACACATCAGCACAAGCAGCGGGCCTGCACACGCAGCACCACAGCCGACCCCGGCTGAATTCAATGTGGGCACTGAACGGGCTTTTGCTAAACGCAGTTGGAGGAAAAAAAACAAAAAAAAACCTGTTTCTGGGCTGAATGCTTGTGCACTCATATTCATGGAAAAATTAAATACAATAGTACAATTAGAGATCAATGTAATGGGAGAAAAAGAGTCAGTTTCTTTGTATAGCACATTTCATAAGAAAAGGCTACTTAAAGTTAAAGCGATTATTTCTCATTGCATCTTTAAGACATCAACATTAAGACTACTGAAGTGGTGAATATGATATTATCATTGACCCATAAAGCTACTACTCTAACTTTTCGGGCTCAAATGATCCAGAGTAAATAACAGAGCCATCCAAAGGCGTCACTGCCATTAAGAAATATTAAAAGCTCATTAATTCAATTCAGTGGGACTTTATTAATCCATGGGGGGGAAATTGCATATATTACATACGCTGCCCAGCTTTTGTTGAGCTTCTGTATTTCTATTAGAGTGAAATATGCCTTGAATGCGCTGCTCTTAAATCATGATAATTCTTGGCTTTATCAGTGGAAGTTTGCTTTACAGAGGCATCTTTCTTTGCCTTGTGACCTAGAAAAATAATGAGAAGAGAAACAAAAGATGACAAGAAGAGAGAATAAAATTTAGTAAGCTGATAATATTAGTTTAAAAGAAAAGAAAAAGAACTTTGTTTATGCTGGTTGAAGGAAAACCATTCACAACTTACACACCTGGAGTTTAGCAATCTAAACACTGCTTGAATTTATAGCACTCGATTAGTGGTGGAAAAAAAAAAAAGTCCTGACTTCAGATGCACTGATGAAGGGGAGGAGATGAGGTTGTGTGGGCGGATGATATCTATATCAAATGTATACAGGAGCTGGGAGAGTTTTAGCCTCATTCAGGAGTTACACTGACCGTTTTCAGATATACTTCAGGTTCAGATATACGTCAGGTTCAAGAGAGAAGCACTGAGGTTTACAAAACCATGGGCCATCTGGAGCTGATCAAGTCTCAAGTCTCTTGTACTGTAAAAATAAATAAAAATCATGTCTCTTCATGTTTCTACACAAGCTTGAACCAGTGCCACTGAGATCAGATCAGATCAGCATCTTATCCAGTGCCTGATGTTGATGATAATAATCATGGTAATGATTATGAATCACCAAAAAAAAAAAAAAAAAAAACCCAAACAAATTCAAATCTAGAGCTGCATAAATCTAAAACTATTATCCAAATGTACCAAGACAACGAAGTACATACATTGGATTCACAAACACAATGGACTCGTGAACAGCTGCTTGCAACAGAACCTGTTGATGAACAACCAGGTGAAACTGATAAAAAGTATGTCTATACAGAGGTGTTTTCACTGTCCTCCAGTAAAATAATAATATAAAAACATATAGCAAGCTCCCTACTTCTTAATGCAAGCAGATAAAACTTAAAAACCTACTGCACAGTACAAGTAAGAGAGAGAGAGAGTCTGAATTTGCATCTTGAGTCCATCCCATCATCTATATCCATTTGCATTAGCGAGTGAAATTTTTGAAACACAGCCAGATTTTGAGGTTTTTGAAAACAACAGTTCACAAGATAACTGAGGGACGTCATAAAGACTATGCTAACTTTTATATAAAGGCTTTTTTTTCTCCTGACTCCAGCATTTCTGGATGATATGCTCAAATATTTGCACTTAAGTTAAATTTATGGTGTACATAGAGCTAACAGGATTTACTATAAGACCTTAGTGGACACACTACACGTCCTGATTCGCTGGACACAGGCCCTTGATTGGTCAAGTCCATCAATCAATCAAATCTTTATTTATATAGCACTTTTCATACCACAGTAGCTCAAAGTGCTTTGCATAATAAAATCAACAATAACATATAAAATCAACAATAACATACAAAAACTCACAAAATCAGGTCATTTTCACTCACATCCTTATATTCATACCCAGACAGCACACATACACCCCCCAACATACACCAATGACCAATGAGGGCGTCACCACGGGAAAACCACACAGATCAGGGCCAGCTGACGTCCACACCACAGCCAAGGTCAAGTCATATTAAGCAGATAAATAGCAGTCTAGATTTAGATGTAAGACAAAGAAAAAAAACAAAAAACAAAAACCTTGAAAGGCCTTATCTTGAGTCAAGTGATCATTTCTGTGCTAATTTTACAGTCAAAATTCACCACATGTATGTATATCAAACTTTACATTAACATAATGACATTTACTTTCCAGATCTCTTTTATAGATAGGCCTCTGTGGCAGTTTTGTGTTGTCATACTCAGTTTAATGGGAGCTGGTTACGCAGTTAAGTCCAAAAAGAACATTTCTTCACATGCAATGTGTAGAAAAAACTATCAATATTTTTTTTTTTTGATCATCATTAACAACTCCCAGCAAATCTTATATTAATGTTTTATCCATGCAGACCAATAAAATTTTACTAATGTTTGAGAAACTCTAATGGAAAGGGTAATAATGTCATCGAGTCGTGCTGAGCCATTAAGAGGCGAGCACGCCCAGCCAGGGGAAGTTTGAAATGCACATTTTCTAAAATGGAAAAGGAATTCTGTGCCTATTCTCTATTGGAACATGAAAGGTGAGTGCTTATGAGCAATTTTCACTGAAAGGAATATCACATTCTATGTAGAGCAACACATAATGCTGCAGATACACTCATAGTTGTCTGTGACAGCAATGGCTTGGGTGTCTATCCTGCATTTATGTGTTTTCTCACACTCTGGCTAACTGGAAGGATGTTTTAAAGCCTAAAAAAATTGTCTGACCTCTCCTGTGTGTTGCCTCACTGGATTTTACACTCATACTGCCTTCTAACATTTCAGCAAGCACTTGGTGGATTGGGTCTTATTATTTTAAAATGGTGTACTTTCCAAAACTACACAAAAAAAAGTCTTGTAGTAAACTGGCATATTCCTTCGAGGGGAATAAGATGATGCAGAAAAATGAACAAAAGACTACAACAGTTTGTTGTTCCAGGGAAGACGAAGAAACAAATTCCTGATATGTTATGTTCCTCGGGTCCGCCCTCTCGACCGCCCCCTGCCATGGCTCCAGTCCTCAGAGATGAACCATTGTGCTCGAGCCTCTCATCAGCCCTCACACTGAGGGGCTATTGTCACCACAGGGTGGTAGATGGAGGGAGAGTAGGCAGGGAGTGAGATGAACAGAGACAGAGAGAAGGACAGAAAGATGAAAAAAGGGGACACATACATAAAAAACCCAAAAAAAACAAACAAACAAACATAAAGGAGTCCAACTTCGAAGGCAACCAGATCAATGGAGACTGTGTGGGCAGAGTGAAGTGAGATGGAGGACAGAGTGAGCCGCTGAATTCCAAACCTCAGTTTCCAGACATGATATTGAATACATTTTGCATAAAGAGGGTCTGGAGAACCTACTCGCTGCTGACAGCTGTCTAGCTTTGTGAAATGACAGGCTGTGTGTCTCACAAGGTGGGTGGGGACTGAGAGTAAGCGCCAGGCAAATCTAATAAGACTTTGAACAGCTGATATTATCTTTTGACGTGCTTGCATACTATTTACTATTCACGCTGATGTCTGCTGATTTACACATGAAATTGGTCTTGATGCCATGTCTCAGCAAGTGCACCGGTCTGAGTCAGTACACAAATCATCATGACACCTTAAGTTGAAATTTCAGTCTTAAAACTAACCTCCTTCATGTTTTGCTCTTGTCTTTAAAGACTGACAACCCTCTGACTTAAAGATACTATCCTCTCATGAAATTGCATAATATGTTGACATTTGTATCTCTTTTTCCAATCTTGCTTTTTATTCTATGCATTTAAATGACCAAGTTAGTTCTCTAATAATTTAATTAGCAAAGCTTCCACAGGAACAGAGGACAGTTTCTGTTTGACACTGATTAGCAGGGCTAATTGTCCGTCTGATTAGGTGTAATAGCAAAAGACAGCACCGTGAAATACAACATGCAAGAATTGAAAGAGCCTTTTGTTCTCTTTAGGCTTCACATCACTCCCTACAGCAAGACAATATGCAGAAGGTAGGAAAAATAGAGGCACAACATGCAGTAGATCTTGACCACACAGTGTCTGTTGGCAATGGGGGCTGTCAGTGCAGGAGGACAAGGATAGGCTGGAGTGGGTTTCCACTATTTTTCCACCTCTGCTGCATTGAATGGTGAACAATGCCACTGATCCTCCTCATCCCAGGGCTTATTGACTAAAATGGTGCCACAGTGTTTCTGTTGAAACGCAGCCTCATCCTCTGCATCCTGTGTCGATTTTGAATGGGACTATTGTCCTATTAGTGAATTATTTATTATTTGCCTTTAATTTCTTTTAAGATTAGTCGCATTGCTTTGGATGAAGTGCTTTAAAAACCTCTTAAAAACATTATGTCCTTTCAGATACATGTTTTCAGAGTAGTCTGCGTAGTTTCTCATTACAGGATCGCATGTTTTTTGCAGTTTCAGTAATGCCAAAGGAAACTGTCTGAGGAGCTTGCAGGCAGACTGAAACACAAGGTTGAGTAGTACACCAAGCTTGCTTGGCTATTCTACAGCTCCAGCAGCACAATGGGAAATGGCAAAAGCATTGATTTGCCTGCTCAAGGTTGGCAGCAGCTGAGTTCAGGGAGTTGAATGAGGGACAGCGGAGGCACAAGGACAGCACTGAAAAGATGTGGGATATAACGTGGAGCGTGAGGCTGTTTTGATTCTTTTGCCATGATAGGTCTGCATTTTTATTAGGCTTTATTATTATTATTATTTCTTTACTTTTGTTTCACAGGCATGACAATGAAACAGGAAAGAAGATAGCCAGATCAGAGAGGATGAGGGGGAGAGGTCGACAGGGACAGAACAGCTAGGCCGCTGAGACACTGCAGAAAAATAAGTACCAAATATTGACTTGCACCAAGGCTGACTCAGGTTCCCGGGCTTGATTCTTTCCATGTCACCCTTGCCAGCCATGCACTCTGAGTGCATGTTTCATGTAATGTCATACAATACTTTGACCTGCCTAGCTTATGTTAACCTATGATGCTGATTAATATTACTTTACATTCATTGTGACCAAATCTGTCCAAACGTTTATTTCAAATGTCGCTGTGAATGCAACATAAAAAATGTGTGCTGCCAGGGCTGAAATAATCACTAGCGATTAAATCTGCTTGGATGAGCTAGAGGAGCTGCAGAGCTGCTAGCGAACATCCATAACAGCACCTTCTTTCGAATGTTGTTTCAGTGGTGACATCAGAAATGACCGCGTGAGTTCAGCATAAACTGTCACCTTCTTCGCGAAGCTTCTTCCTGTTACCCTTCAAGGCAAACCCACAGTCAACAGCAGTAATCTGTTAGCGCAATTAACAGCACAGCAACACATATTATCCTGAGTGATGAACTGATGACATTTAGCCTTTGGCTTTGCTTGCCATCAATCAAAAGACTATGTCCCCATTTATGAATAATATAAAACCTAAGTATCTCGGGGTCTTCTTCATGAGTGAGGGAAGGATGGAGCGTGAGATTGACAGGCGGATCGGTGCAGCGGCCAGAGTAATGCGGTCGTTGTATCGGTCTGTCGTGGTGAAGAAGGAG
>JBAMYA010000013.1:6767625-6801037 GCA_037176975.1 Arrhamphus sclerolepis
CAGTATATATAAATATAAATATATATTATATTATATTATATTATATTATATTATATTATATTATATATTTTTTATTTTGAGTATATTTAAAACAGACAAAAACAATACAATGGCAAAAAAGGAAAGAAAAACGTACTCGAAAAGGAGCGGGATTTAACTTACACATATATATTCCCACCCCCTGCCCCATCATATTTACCTCACTTAACTACTCATGGCAGATTACAAAATCAACAAATGTACTCTATCGATTCCATAACAATGATCAAGAAATAAAATATATGTGTAATAATAGAAAACAGCCTCAGTCCATATAGTATTTCACATCAAAGCTGAAAAAAACACCACACCATAATACTAATACACAATTCAGACATAATCTTTTATCCAGTTCCAAAACATAGATAAACTCTCATCCATGTGATAACTATACATCCTATACTGTGCATCCTATCTTGTACATCTTTAATATATCATTTTTTAAAAGTCTTTTAAATTTACTAATAGTTCCACACGATTTAATTTCATCACTAAGGTTATTCCATCAATCAACTCGTTCTGTTGTAATACAATGATACTGTGAGTTTGTTCTCATCATAGGTGCTCTTAACATGCATGTACCCATAAAGAATATGCACTTTCCCTCAAATGAAACAACCCCTGGATACTTTGTGATACTTTTTGATTGATTATTTTATACATAAATTGTGCTCTTTTAAAGTCAACTAGGTCTCTCAATTTGAGTGCTTTTAATTTGATGAAGAGTTGGTTGATTGGATGTCGATATTCAGCTTTACATACAGTTCTTATTGCTTTTTTCTGGATGATGTTTATTGGTTCTGTGTTTGTTTCATATGTACATACTTCCACACAGTGGGTCAGGTACGGGAATATGAAAGAACAGTACAAGGTATGTAATGAAGCTACATTGATGAAATTTTTTTATTATATTATATAGTGTGAATTTATTCACCTCTGAGACATATATCTGTCCACTTATACACTTTTCCTAATTAGCCTTTTCCGTTTCAGTTCCGGTGTGCATTAGCAAATTCCCTACACTCACTTTGTTTCTGTTGTTTGCAGTCATCTCCTGTTCATGCTTTTGTAATTGTTTCTCTGTACTGACAACTAAAGCCATTAAACTAAGTGCAAAGCCTACTTTATAAGGACTTGGCCACAGCCCGACACAACATCAGTGCACATATGTGTGCACTTATTGAAAGAAAACTTTTTCAGTGTAGTTTACCACAGAATGGGTTAGACATTTGATTTTTAATTTTGTTTCTCTGTCACAAAAAAAGCTGCAAACAAAAACACACAGGTGCTTACCCCCAAATTCAACCCAAAAGGGAGGCGAGTCCCCCACAATGCAATATAAAAACACATTTATGTCCCCACATTGCTTGTATAAGCACACAAGTGTGCAAACAGATGCACACAAGCAAACACACATTTGGCTGGGCTTCAAAAAGACAATGGGCTTGGATATCCAAAGCCATTTTTCTTTGGCTTCTGAAGACATCTATAAAGAAGCTGATCATTACTCATGCAACCCACCAACAATATGAAAAAGAAAAGCGGAAAAAAAAAAAAAAAAACACAATAAAGGAACAAGCAACAAAGGAAAAAGAAATGAAGGAAGTGAAAGGAGGGAAGCAAATGCTGGATGTAGGTACCTGGCACCGACGATCAGCTCGTTCTGGCCGGGGTCAAAGGTGAGCTGTGAGTAATCCACCGTGCCCTCTGCTTTGAACCTGAACATCCACGGCTCCATCTCTGCCAAGAATGCCAGAGGACACAACACCAGTGAACCAATCAGAGCGTTTATTTTGCACTGCAGATGAAGGAATTTTCAGAGTGTAGAAAGCTATCATAATCTTTTCAAGGGGGAAAAAAAAGCGAGGTCCTCGAGGATCATTTACACATCAAACTGTCCAGATTTCTAAGGAAAAAAAAGTTCATCTGAGCTAAAGATTGGGAATCTTAACGTATACTATCCATCTAGGTCTCTCTCGATGTCATAATATTGCTGCAGATCAGGCAGATGCACTTCTTGCACCACAGGGGGCCATAACATCTCGAAATTAAAATAGATGTCTCTTTGATTTTTGAATTGATTTTTACATATTTTACTCAGATATCATACTAACCATAAATTCCTCTTAGATAGTGAGTCTTGGGTGATTTTGTGCTACTTAATTAAACCTGACAGGATTCATTTCTAAATAATTCATGTCTTTTGACTTCACATTCAGCTATTTTTATGTTTCGGGGGTGGCAGTTGGCACATTTAGTGTGCTGGGCAAGTTAAACATGCAGTATATTGTTGCCATGGCTCCAAAATGATGTTGCCATGCCAGTTTTTACCTGTTTTACAAATTACAAGCTCTATGTACAGGTTCCCTTCTAACTTTCTTCCATAAGATTGCGTCATTACTAATATGCCATGCATCCACAGCCTGTTCACTTATATACTGACCAAATATCTTTACAATATGTGTGTCTGTCAGAATTCTTATTGAAAAGGCATGTTGCTTCCACCAGAGATCTTGTTCGTCCCCCTGCACCTTAGCAAACAAGCAGAGTGGCCACTGAATTGCTTTCATTTGAGGGTTACAATGCCTTCATCACATGGGTCAGAGTATGGAGACATTAGTGTTTTGTATCGTCATTTACATGGTGAAATCTGAAATCTAATGGTACAGTGGTTCGCTGTTCCAGCCAGTGATCGTAACAGCTATTTATTTCTTATATGTCACTGCTGAGTTTCAGGGATGTGTATAATTTAAACAAATCATCAAGATGCATGAGATTTAAACTTGTTATGAAGACTAAGCTGTCTCTATGCTTTGGGAATGCCTAAAGAGAGACAGAGATATTCCAGACAGTCGCTGACATCTTATCCACAACATGCCTGCTCTTCTGGCGCCCAACCCATTAACCCCTGACCAATCACATCAGGCGACGAGGGTGGACTGTCTACTGTCTGGTTACCCGATAGGTTTAGTCAGGGTTGGTCAATCAGTCATTATGGTGACTTGAATTCTCCATCGCTCAACACTTGCTCCATCTGTAGTCATGGTAACTTTTCTCAGTACTGCTTCCCTTACAGGACTTTAATAAGTACAGTGTATCTGTCAGAAAAATGCCAGAACTCAAGCAAAGTAAAATTTATATTGGGTGCTGTAGTGGTTTAAAAGTTGAAAAATGAATTCATTTCTAGATTTATGATATATTTACAGGAACTCCCCCCCACTCCCCCACCCCCGCTTGTCTCCAATTAGCAAGAGAACCTTCCATCTGGGCCAGAACAGAGAGAGTGGACAGCTTGAACATCCTAGAAAGACATTATCTGCCTCTTCAGGTACATTTGTCAGACAGTGTTTCATCTCAAAGCACACTCTCTGCTGACTGCATCAAAAACAAGTACTTCCAGTTTTGGTGACAGACGTGGGATTACTAGGCACTTCAAAGTGACGACAAACAGAGCAAAGACAGATGAATCTCTGAACATCTGTCACCTCCAACTCATGCTACCAAACTCTAGCTCCTCTGACAAAACTGAATCATCTGCTGAAAAGGAGCCCATTGAATTCAAGGACATTTTCTCCTGCTTTCTTTTAAGTCTCCAGCCATAAGTACAAGAGAAATACAAGAGGAGAAGGCACCCCAAGTCTGACTCCAAGTTTCACATGAATAAATTCTAATTATCTGCGGTGAAATAACTATGCAGGAGGTCTTGACCAACTTCACCCTAAAGATTTCTTCTGGATTAATGGATGCTGCTTGGCTCATTTTATAGGATGACACCAAGTTTTAGATATGTGAATCCTTTGGCTTGACTGAGCCTGTTTTTTACGCTATGGAGAGGATCCCTGGCATACAAATATAGCTGCGACACCCCCCTGGGGGAAAGACAGTACTTGACAAACCCCAGCTTTTCCCCATAAATCTCTAAGACTCACCAGGGGAGGCTCGCTAACGGGGTGATGGAGTGTGTGTGAGAGACAGAAAGAGAGGATATTTAGAGAGTGTGCAAAAGGGGGCAAAAGGTTCTAATTGAACACAACAGCCTTCAAAGGATTTATGGCCTTTGTGACGAGGCCAAGGAGCCATTCATAAACATTCATAACCAGGGTGGATGGGCCCTCCCAAGGCTGCACAGCTGAATACACAGAGCTTCCCAAAGTTACTCTCATAGGGGTTCAGCTGATTGTATTTAACTGCTGGGATGCAGAAAGTGTGGGACCCATCGAAAGATTCGCCTTGTTCGTGTTGTCTAATTGAGTGCTCATCTAGCTTGTACATACTATTTTTTTTCTTTTGGTTTGATCGCAACAGCTCATTTTAGAAGCACCCAAGAAGGTTTTTAGGGTCAAAAGCAGAGCCAACAAATCAACTTTATAATCAACTAGCTGGAAATACTATGACAGCTCCCAGCAAATTTGTACAGTAAACTTCATCTCACAAGATTTCATGTCTGCTTTAAATGCTACATGGATTAAAATCACTTGAATGCTAAATTCATGTGGTAATGAAATCCCATTAGGGCCGTGCTTGTACAGCAGCTGACTGAATCTGGGGATTGGCTGCTGATGAGACGAAGGCACGATCCCATGCTTCTTACACACACATACACACATGGATTGGGATGAAGATTGAGAGCCAGGGCTCTGAGCCAAGACAAACCAGCAAACACATACATAAACTCACCCTTTCCTCCTTTCTCGGTTCCAACTTATCCCTTTAACCCCTGATTTCCGCCCACTCAAAATAGAACAGCCCATCAGTCATAAGTCATTTCTTATTTTTTCTGGCCTGAGACGGAGCACTTGTCACAAAAACAAAATGACGGGATATATAAATATTTACACCAGGCATCACCAGTCCATGCCAGTCTCCAGTACGGCAGTCCTCGAAGTTACGGTTTTACAATGAGGCCAGACCAGCATCAATGGCAACATGTGGAACCAATTCAGAAACATGAATGGTTTTTCTGTGAGTGGTGTAAATAGTGTGTGGCAGCAGGCCCTCCCATAAATGAAGAGCCAATTCACTCTAAATGCCGGCCTGTGGTAATGGGCAGCAGTAGGAATGGCAACTATTTGTTCAAGATGATGTGGGGAAACGACTAGTCAAAGCAGTCCAAAAACAAACACCTGCGTGGTTGGAATAAATCTGGAGCAAGATGCAAGGTCACTTTACACCTTCACATACACCTATTCCCCAAGGTTCCCTCATATTATGTCAAGCATGACAAAACAAGCACATTTTACAGCACCACCTCAAATTGGCAATGCTCTGCTGTGGCCCCGGGGCAGTGTTGGAATCATGCAAAACAAACCACCGTGAAGCCACAAATAAGTGTGGAGTGAAATCTTTAAATCTTATGTGTATTTAGGAGTGCATGCTTTTGGTTGATGGGGAGCAGGGGATGAGACATGCTTTTAACAAGATGACCAAGTCCCTTCAAGCCACTTGGAACAAAAAAAAAGAGAGAAAAAATTATCATTTCTACATGGGAATAATGTGTGGGAGTTTCACTGCAAATGAAAGACACGCAAACCCGCGACTGTGGACAGACCAGTATTCATTTCCATGGCAGCTTGTCATCAATTAAAATAAAACATGGCTGGATCATAACTGACCTTGGACATTAACAGAAAGAAGTTTTGGAATCCAACTTCAAAAGACCTTGGAGCCCTTTAAATTTAAAAGAATCATCCCCAAATGCCTAATTAAAACATTGCTGGTACTAGCTGAGGCCTGTTGCATTTATGAATGCTATGGGGCCATTTGTTTATTCTCCTGTTTTCACTCCCATCTTTCTAACGATGCGTTAGCCGTTGAGGGATGATAAAATCTAAGCTCATTCTGTGGCTGTAAAACAAGTCTGCTGGTTCTACTCCTCAGAGGCATGGCCCTCAGCGTGGCCTGTGAAGGCATTGTTTACACCACAGTTTATAACCTTTAAAAGCCTTCAAGCCTACACCCTGGAACACTTGTTAAAATAACACTTATTAATACTGTACATCTCTGGAGCTTTACAACACTAGCTAAAACAACACTATAGCTACTCAGTCAGAAGACAAAACATACTCCCCAAAAAAAATGAGATCTGTCACCACCCCTCCTACAATAACGCTATAAATGTCACACATTTACACTGGACCCCTGTTGAAGATAAATTTGGCTCGCATATTGTGAGAACGTAGGGACTTTGTCTTTTGGGTAAACATTTGGAATGCTGAATGGCACGGTGTAATCTTTCTGAAACCCTACATTTCAGAAACCACCACACAAATAGTAAAGCAGTCTTTAGACTACAGCATCTTTTTACCACAGATGCAGTCCTGTCAGCCAAGTGTTGTGCCAGATCAAGAAACCAGCATGCCCAGTGGGGTCAAATCGTTGAGGGACACACCCTTCCTGAGCTAGGCCACAATCACACAGAAAGAGTGAAATGTTGTCACTGGAACCCAGTCAGACGACCTTTAACCTTGGCTTGTCATGATGGTAACAGTCACTTTCTGTACTGTTATAGTTTTACTCCTTTTTCCCCTCATACCAGCAGAGAGGTTTAGGTGTTTAAGTGAGCTGAAAAAGATCTACTTGCTACATTATTTTAATTCTGTTCTCTTTAACTTTGAAATGAAATTGTGTATGCTTTGTGTGTTTTTTTAACCCAAGACCATGGATTTAGGTTCGATGTATCTATTTGCACTTTACAATGTCTTCTGCTGTTTTAAATTCATTGCTTCAACTCAAACATGAGAAATTTATTAATTTCTCCATGTTGACGGACCCTAGGCGATGATCTCAGGTTGCTTTTTCACCCATTATCAGTGCAACACACCGTGTTTGCCTTATTTTGCATAAACCTTCTTATTTCATATTTTTACAACGTGTAGCACTTCTTGGCACTTCCTGACAGAAACACCCCTTTCTCTTTGAAGCAGTACAGCAGAACTTTTACAGAATTGTACTTTGGGTCCCTGTATTTGTAGTGGAGGCTATGTTGCTTTTACAGAAAGTTCACGTCTCACATCTCATGGAACCCATGAAACACAGCGCTGCGCTAGCCTCTGTGAATCGCCACCATGCTAGTCAATGAGACTAGTTGCACCATAAGTGCTGTGAGCAGGTTAGAAGGTTCCCAGAAGGGATCGTCCACTCTGCTCCACTAAAAAACACATGTAGTCTACTATGGCACTGGGCCCCAGCTAGACTGCATAAATTTAAGCGCAGTAGATCAAGTTGAAAATAAGTCAGTCATGAGAATGGCATAAAAAACAGTAAAATAAATAAAAGATATATGTATTTAACTGAGCAGACAGTATACCACAGTATTCTCACCTCATCTAAACATCTTCAAGTAGTCACAAATCCAGCCAAGGAGGCAGCCGTCTGCTTTTGACCTGAGTGACCAAAGCTTAAAATGTCCTTTTAGTTTGGTCTCTTCCTCAGTCACTCTGTCATCATCTCTTGTGTTTTTACCTTGCAACCATCAACCAATTTTGATGTTGCACAAAGAAAAGGAGTAACTTTGGAACATATCTCAACTCAATGTGGCAATGGCTAAAAAAACACAATTGAGGCTTCCTAAAAAAAAAAAAAAAAGCTTTTATATAAAGCTGCATATGACCTTAAGTGCAGTACTATAATAAATTATTTTTCCACTGTTTCTAATTATGTTACAGTCAGTAATGGTTCAACTTCTTCCATGCACTACAATAACTCCTTTAGCCATCTGTACAATAATAAAAACAACAAATTGTGTAATAAATGATGTGAATGTAGGGAGATTTTCTTTTTCTGGAAGGAACTGCAGTAGATTTTAGCTTTATTTATAATTACTGTGCTAAGATAGGCTGAGTAGCAAAATGCTGCAGCTCCATTTTTAGCATGCAATCTTTTCATCTAGTTCTCGACAAGAAAGTAAGCAATATTATTTCTTAAAATATAATGAGACTTCATCCAAATCTTAAGTCTCAAATCTCTGTGTCTCCACAAAGAAAATATTTGACTCAACAGAGTGGGATTGTTGAGTGAAGTAGGAAGGAATTAAAACGTTTCTAGTCCTTACGACGTCACTAAAGAGGAACCATGGCAGCATCACATCACATTTCCAACATTCAGGGATAATGCTACATAACATGGAGCACATGATAATAGCTCCAACAAGTCATTTCACCTCCTTTACACTCAGAGTCAATATATGAATAAGTATGTCTGCTCATA
The DNA here is from genome assembly GCA_037176975.1 of Arrhamphus sclerolepis. Classification (NCBI taxonomy): domain Eukaryota; kingdom Metazoa; phylum Chordata; class Actinopteri; order Beloniformes; family Hemiramphidae; genus Arrhamphus; species Arrhamphus sclerolepis. Next base: position 6,775,870 of record JBAMYA010000013.1, read on the forward strand.
ACGTTTTTGCTTTCACTGCAAAAAGCAAGGGCTCTGACCAGGCTTTGTATACTTTCCAACTTGAAACAATGAGATATGTCTGAAAAACACAAAGACTTTTATCAGGCCGAGAAAGGTATTTACATATAATATAATAATTAAAAAGATTGGGAGATTGTAAATACAATTTTAAAAAGGGAAATCTAAATTGACATCTGTGTGAGACTGCAGCTCAACAAATGTAGCAGCTGCTCTCCAAAAGTGCTGATTCTCCTTTAAGGCTAAGAATAAATTAGATTAGGATGCAAACACATTTGTTGGCTGGCATATGACAAACACCAAATTGTTTTAACAGCACAAAGGATGGACGAAATACAAATCATACTGCTCTTGATCCAAAGTTTCTGCTCTGCAGGGGGATCTTTAAAAATCTTTCTGTCTTCTGGGTTGTTGAGCTGCCAAGCCTTTAACATTTTGCCCAGACAAAGTTTATGAAACTCCAGGAGATTGACGTGCCATCTTCCTGACTGAGAAATGCAAAGATGTTATCACTGGATCTTATGGTCAAAACTCACTATATGAGGAAGTAAACAACAAGGAATGGTCCATATGACTAAAACACTAGCCTGGCCAGGCTTCCTAAATTACTTTTCAATGCAAAGAATTAGTCTGGCTCTTCTGGATTACAAGGGCAGTAACAATGCATGCAGAAACAGCCTCTGGGTGCCACTGGATATGTACCTTCTGTACCGGTGGAAATATCATGAGAGAATTTTTCACTTGAATGGATATGGCTGGCAAGGTTCCTAAAACACAGAATCATCACATTTTCAAGCTATCTTCAGCATAAAATACCCTGCTAACTAGGCAAGGCAAGGCAAGTTTTTTTGGGTTTTTTTTGTAGATCATATTTCCTACACAAAGAAGGTTCAAAGTGCTTTGCAAAAGGCATTAATATGAAGAGGAAGATGAGAGAATCATCAGAGCTAACACACACCCATCACCTCAGCAAGTCCACCCTTGACTGGCAGGGTATACATTCATTTTGCAAAACATAACTAGTTAGTGCAGGTCCAGTGTTGCTTTAAATGTGCATATCCTTTGCTATGCACAGTAGTTCTTGACAGAGAGTGTCAGTCAAAAGTTTGGCAACACTTGCCATGTTGAAACCTTAGACCAGTAACATACTGATTACATTAAAAACTATTATTTTAAAGCTACAAATACTATACGCCATGAGTTTAAATGACTGAACATCAATTATTAAACCTGTCCAATGTCAACATCTCATATAGGCCAAGCTTCTCTGGTAGGATGAGCTGTAGTTCATAGCCAGACCTATAAATTATTCAGCGTAACTATTTCCAAAAGTGACTTTAAATGCTGAAAAGTGTGGCGGTAAAACTGGAGGAAAAACAAAAGTCTTAAAGAAGTAGATGTATGACTGGTAGCACAAGAGGGTATTTTTGTCTGGGCTGACTAACTCTTGAAAATCTTTTTTGTCTTGTACTTCTGCTGTACATCCAGACCAAAGCATTAAGTTCTGTAAATCATGTCTGAATGCTACCTGAAATGTTGACACTCTTTATTAATGCTTGAGAAGCGTTCAAGCGCTGCAGCTTAATGGACGGATTTGGAACATTAGACACCACAAAACTACTGACCATAGTTGACCCACCAGCATGATGCTTGAAAGTACAGTATTACATTAGCTGGGCCGTTAGTCATCGTCCCGCTTTCAACTGGTGCAGTAAGAGGAGTGCCACTTCAGCTAAACAAAAGGCTGATGGGAAAGTGATAATAGGAGAGAAAAGGGATTGCAGAGGAGGGTGCTTGTCTCTGCGCTGGCTGGTTATATTAAATATGAGCCTCTGCATACACGTGAATCACAAGCCGTGACCTTGGTCCTCAAGTAAGTTTCACCCAGACAATATGCTATATGAGTATTTGACTCAGGCTTTGTTGTACTGAAAACAGCTCAATGACATTTTACTGCTTACCCGTGGGTAGACAGGACTGCATTGATCGCCACTGGTACTCTCTGTCGACTAGGTTTCACAGCATTTCATTACAGTTTAGTTGTTCAATAGCAATGTAAGATAAAAGGTAAGGGCAATGAAATCTGATGCACTATCTTAAGCGTGCAGACTTGGGAAGACTTGGCCAGCTTTCTTGAAAGAAAAAAGAAAGGAGAAGACAATAAAAAGTAACCAAATGAGGTGATTACTTTAAAGCTTTATCATTCCATCAACCATGCACAAGATGGATGACCCAAAAAGGAGGCTAAAATATGGCCAGGTCTCACTGGCAATGCCAGACTTTTTCTGTCACACATCATTTTTTGTAGATCACAACCATAGCAGTGGCAATTTACTATTAGGATATTTTTGTTAAATATATCTAGCTTTGACAAAAGTCACCTTCCAATTTTTCAGTCACTGATAAATGACAGCTGGCAAGCATATCAAATGAGGTGACTCCAGGGAGAATACGCCTGCATTCACATGGACAGCTCCCCACCACTCTGCTAGTTCATTTGTTTATGGAGCAAATGGTGCCCATCTCTGCCCATCTCTGGCCAGCTTGTGCACAACTGCCAAAATAGCTGCAGTTTAAAGCTACCGCCGGCATCCATCTGTAGGCTCTGACTTTCTAGGATGAGCACAGAAGGAATACGCTGTCCATCGCTCCAAAAATCTCATTTCAGGTATTTTCTGTGGAGAGTTAGACGTTTGGAATCAAGATGCTGGTTAATGATTAAAACCTGAGTTGACTGACTAAAATGGCTTTTAAGATTTTAACTTTTTAAGAATAGAACAGAACAGTAAGCCTTTCAGTGTACCTCACCTCACAGTCCTTGGTTATTGCCATAATATACATTCCTTTTATAAATACCGGGCAGTAGGTACCTTCATATATTAGCCTTCTACCAGGCTTTTTTCTGTTATTCATATTTTATGTGTGCTTGTCAAGGAAAAACTTGAACCAACCACAAAAACCTTACGGAGTTGTTTACTCAATTCTTTCAGTTTTAATCTCTTCTTATGTGTTAAAATTGGTTAGGTGTAGGCATAATGATGGGCAGACGTTACCAGTTGAGGTTTATGATTTAAAACTACCTAATAAGAGTGAGTTTAGCAGAGCAGATACCCCCTAACCCAAACGTGTAGTAATCACGTGCAGGGATGATACCTGTAAAATGGTAGGATAGCAACCATAACTCCTTCCCTAGACACAGAACACACACTGTGATGTGAGCTCTGTTTTTGCCATAGGGGTCTCATGGACTTCAGTCAATGATGCAACCAGGAGCAAAGCTCTCAAGCTCTGGCCCAATACCTGCACATGCCAAGTCGTATTAGCAGTGTGATTAGAGGGAGACAAGAGAGAGAATATCTCCATTCATTATTTTATTTATTTTTAAAAAGCAATTTTATATACTTTTACTGTAATTAAGGGCATGACAGAAATCCATTCTCTGTGCACAGGGTGCTGGAGATTCAGTGATTTTCAAAGGCAGACGCTGACTTGCTATTAGAAGCAACTGTGATATGTGGAAAACAGGGATTCAGTTTGTCATGTTGTATCCTGCACCAACTTCATTGCTGAAAGTCGGAGAGACATCACACACAGGTAGGTAACACAGATGAACTCTCTTGGCAGACAGCAAGAAATTCACAGCCAGCAGCTCAATATCTGGGGAAAAAAAATGCTCCCGCAAAGAAATATGTCTAATTAGAGCTTGTGTTACTAACAAGCGCTGCAATCCCTCCTCCTTTATTCTTCCCTTCTCTCTGCACTTTCCTTCTACCTCTACGTTTGAAACCCAAATTGAGAGGCCCTGGAGTCTGCACTATATTCCTGCAGCCACGTGTAGGTGAAATAGATAATACTGCATTTTTGATATTCAGTTGTGTTCTTATTGGTGCCCAAGCTTGTCAAAACTATTTGCCAGTGGTTTTGCACGTCCTTCCTTTTTATCATTATTTTGCTTTTGCCCTGCACTCAAATTCTCTTCTCTTCTCCTCCTGTTAGGATATTATTCTAGTCACTTCTTGGGTTTGAAAGCTCAATCAACTTTTCCCAGACGAGAACTCCTGTTGTCATGGATCCTCCTCATAAAAGTTGTTTCTTGCATAAATTATCATTATTACCTAATTATAATGTCTTTATGATCCGGATCGGTAGTTTGAAGTTCTCTTCGAAGTAACATGACATTACCTTTGTGAATTATGTTCCCATTTACAATAAAATATGCCATAAAACAGGGTAAATTTTAATACGTGGTTGTCTTGCTCTTGTGTCCCTTTTGTTTGCTACCATCCTCATGCGGCTGTGGATGATGTTCTCACGTATCTGCTGCACTCAGTGGGATGTTAGTAGGATTCTTTGCTCTGATTATACCCAGTGCCATTAGTACCATCCAGTCTCTTCTCCTGGATTTAAAAAAAACTGTTCAGGACGTCAGTGTCTCTTCTAACTGCTGGATTACTCAGAAATCCAACAGAGAGGCATCAGCATGAGTGGCTGTGCAGGACCTTGCACGATGTGGTGGTCAGTAGCACACGATCACCACAGGGGACAGTCCATTCTCCAGTCCTGTTCACTCTCTGCACTCCATATTTAAGTACAACTCTGAATCACACAACCTACCGATGTTCTCTGACTCTTTGGTCATGAGTTGTATCAGAGATGAGTCGGAGTACATGGAACTGGTGAAGAGGTCCAGTAGGAATTACCTGCCTCTAAATGTCACTTAGATTAAGCTTAGATTCGGCCATGGAAGGTTGAGATCTCTGGACGAACTCATCAGCGACACTGATGAAGATGTTGACGATAATGCTAATGCTATGCACAAGAAGAGGACGAACAGACAGACAGATCTTTTAGTGTGGACAGTAAGATGCTGGAGATCTTCATCCATTCTCGAGTGCTATCAGCTGTGCTGTGGCTTGTTGGTGGAGCAAGATCAATAAACTCATGTGTAGGATTAAGAATAATAGGTCACAGAAAGGCAGGAGGTCACTACAAAAAAAAAAAATGCTCTCCATCATGGACTGTCCATTCCACCTCCTACATGACTCACAACAGGGAAAACAGAGCTCATTCTTATTAATATACTAACGCACTTTACAAATTCACAAATTAAACATACTGGGACTGTACATAATGTTTATTATCAGTCTTGCTGTAACAAAAAAAAAGAAAAAAACTCAGTCATGACCAACATCATCATGTAAAGTAATGAATGTTTCCAAAGACAATGTTAAGAGGTGAAGTGTTGCAAAATGCAAATTCCTGTTCTCAGAGCAGAATACATCATTAATTTTCATAGATTCACCTAATTGCAAGTTACTTGCACTAAAAAAAAGCTTTGCTTTACTTCTATGCTTTCTTTATCTCGGGTCATCAATTTGCTTATGACACAAAAACTAAAGTGTGCGCAAGACTGTTTAAATGTTTCCTAGCAACAGTCATAAAATCAGATGAAATGATCCAAAAACTTTCTTCAAGTGAGTCTGAGTCTAACCTTGTGATAAATGCAGGAATAGAGAGGTTGAAATCAATATAAATAACTGAGCAGAACAGCTCACACAATTATAGAGAAGAACAAAAAAAAGGAAAGAACCTAATGAGCCATACTGATGATCTCATCGTGCTTTGTGTGGATTTGTTCAAACACTCACCTGAGTGTGGAACGAGCGGGTGCTCTGTCTTGTGGCAGGGCGATTCGGGCAGAAGTACCGGCCCTCTCCTGCTGACAACCCCTCCAGAGTGTAGGACCAGTATGCACTGCACTAGCAGCAGTGCATGCTGGGTAACAGAGCGTCCCATGGGGGCCTGGGCTTAGCTCACTTCTCCTCAGGCCTCAGGGGCCAAAAGCATCGGAGAGACACAACTGGTGAGACAGAATGAGAAAAAGACAGATTTGGGTTTTACATACAGCGCACGCTCAGAAACGGTTTCCACATGAGATTAAAAGCAGCAATAATAAATCTTTACTAAATGGGAACGAAAGAGAGAGAGACTGAGAGAGAGGTGTGAAGAAGGAGGAATGTAAGAGGACGTATAAGTATGCCAATGTTTTTCTGAACAGCAACAGTTCTTTCTTTCTGACTGGTACAGACACCTCTGACATCAGGTGCAGGAATCAGACTGGTCTGCTGGACCGAATCCACCCAACATGTGGATCAATGTAGTTGTGTGTTCTTGAACGTTTGAAATGATGCGCCCTTTACGCAGGTGTTTGTCCTGAGAGCAGTCGAGCCTTTTCTGCACATGTAGTGTAGAAGCAGCTAAAAGTGCACCGGCATTCACGTGTTTTAAATAATTAATAGTCTCTCTTTTATGTGAGTGTGCGACTGATAAACATATAGTACAGCAGCTCTCCTCGCGGGTCAATTAAATCCTTGGGCTGCTATAAATCTGATGTGTTTTTATTCGTAACAAAGCCTCCCATTTGCAGAGTGTGATTATTATAAAATGCATACAGCAGATTCATGCTGCTTGAAAAATTTAGCCGCTGCAAGAAAAACAAAACAGCTTGTTCATTTGAGCGGGGGTCATGATTTCTTTCTTGGTGGGGGTGAATCGATAAGCAGTTTGGGCAATCTACATCATTACTTTTTAATAATTTATTTCATGCTTTTTCCAAGAATTCATGTTGTGAGCTTTGCATTAATCTTTGCAGATGCTTTTATACAACTTACATATGAGCAACATAATGTGGGACATCCATGTGGGGGGAGAGGAGGGGGGGTATCTTGCCCAAGGACATGCAGAATGGGAATCGAAGCAGACGATTTCCAATTGATGGACTACCACACTGAATCCTGAGCAGCGGGTGCATAGACCTCCCCATTATGAGTGGCAAGTGTGGTGAAGTGTAGCTTTCAGAGAAATGTTATTATTTAGCTGAACATTCTTCCTTATTCTTTACTGCACGTGAAACAGCTTTTATCTGTTGTCCAGTCCACAGAACAAAAAAAAAGAAAAGAAAGATATTTTGCACTACAGGAACAGAATAGCACTTTCTCCACGACAGAGTTGATTTAGTGTGAAGGGTGGGTTGCAAATAAGTGAAAACTGTTCATATTTTATTTGTTGTGTGAAGGCGGCAAAACATGAGAAAATCAGCGTGCGGGAAGAGAGGGAAAAAAAAGAAGAAAGGAAACCTGATGTGAGCAAAGAAAGAAAGAGGAGGTGTGAACATTTCCTCTCTACAGGCAAATCTCATCTTCACTTCTCTCTGAAGTATGGATCTGCCTTCAAGCTTGGATGGCTCTGGGGTGGAACATGAGGCACCTCTATTTCTAACTCTCCAATGAAAACCATGGTGAGGAGAGTTTATTTCAATCCTCTTTGAATGTAAAATCTACACTACTGTGCATGAATATGCATCATGATCTTGGGGCCTGTATGAAGTCCGGTGTGCTTCTGAGAGGCGCAGGCAGTGGAGTTGTCGGGCTTGAAGTCGCCTACAGAGTAATGTAAAACACCTGTCATCTACAGCGCAGAAAGCGAGTCGCAGCCAGCGCCTCGCTCTGTTCCGTTTCCCTTTTGTCTCTGTGATCCACGCGTCAGCTTCTGTACTCTGTATGTTTTGCTTTACATGCCGTTTTTCTTTTTATGCTACTTTTTTTGACAGCTTAACAATGTTTTCCTACCAAAAAGCCCTTTTACCTGTTTGCTATGTCTGCTAGCTGTGACTTTCTTCCATTCATATGTCATCCAAACCTCTAATCTTTCATGTCTGGGTTCACTTACATAAAATATGAGGTGATGCTGACTTAAGAAAATTAGATTATGGTTGTTTTTACAGTCTGGTGTGAATGTGCATATTGTCAGAGATTTGAGATGGCACATGTATTTCTGTGAGCAAGCCACATGCTCACTCAAAGGGTTAGCTGACAGGATGAGAAAGCCATTGAATGAGCGCTGTCTGTTGTCCTCTGTCCCCCAAAAACAGTCCTGCACAAAGCCTAATGTAATTCCAAAGATACTGGTGGACATACCTCTAAAACCACTACATGTAGCAATACTAAATCCGACCACACGGGGGCATACAGCTCTGATTGGTTGACAAAGAGCCACTGATGACACTGTGGTTACAAGTGGTGACAGTCCTGCATGTCCTTCAGTGCCACCTTGTCCCACTAGAGGTACATCAGGGGTTGACTCATGCAAAATGGTCGTGACCCCGTGCGGTCAAAAGTGTTGTCAGCACTGAAAGGTTTAAGAATAAATATAATTCAAAGGAGTCAATTATTTTATTAAAATCCTAACAAATAGTTACAATGAGGGGACAAATTAACTGCACTTGTAGCTTTTTCGTCTTTGAGGATCGTTGGTCAACGACAGTCTCAGCCACATCCTCGTATTCAGTGCCATCAGAGAGGAAGATTTTGTTTGATGAATCTAAAAATAAAAAATAAAAAAAAACACTAAAAATTAAATAAAAAAAGAAGAGGAAAGGAAAAAAAGCTCCAAACTTGGTTGGAAATGTTTTAAACAAGCTGAGTCATTTGCTTACAAATTTGCCACATCTGCAGTTATCGATTAGCAAGACTAGACAGAAACAAGCTGTGACTTTTTCTCCCTGTTTTGCTCAAGCGGCCTCTCTGCAGATTCAGACCGTGTTAAAGTGATCACTGAGCCCTTAGAGATGTTTATTCTGTAGAAGAAAATATCTGATTTCAGCATACTGTCATGTTTACACTTCAGTCAGTCTGGTGTGCTTGTCCTGTACAAACAAGAGTAAGAAGACGTTTTCCAGGAATTATAAACTGCAGCAGCAGTGATGGACTTCAGGATTATAGAGGTTTTCCTGAGAGTTTATACTAAGTACACAGACCAGAGCTTTACTGCTACATTACTGACATTTGTATGTCTTTTTTTTTCTTTTCTTTTTGATAAACACTGTCTGAGGAAGATTATTGAATGGTTACCAGTTTTAAATTTACTCAGGATACGAAGAAACAATAATTTCTATAATGATTTTATAGGCAATATATTGATTTATATACATAATTATGCAGCATCATAAAACTAGTACTCCACAGCATACAGACAGAGAGCGAACACTAATAAAAACTAAATATGAAATATTTAATGTAGGATCATTCTAATACTTTAAATCATTATCAAGTATTAAATAAATGTCGCTTCATTTCTTTTTAAGCAGAAGCAAAAGATGCTTTATATTCTACATCTGGATTTACTGAAAACTTTCATCTCTGCGTTGGCACGAAAGTCAATCCAAAAGAAAACCTCATCACATGGTGAAACAATTAAGACCTCGAAAAATCTAAGATGCTCTAAGCATCTATAAGCAATAAATTAAAGAACAGTACAGAGACCTTCAAATATTCTGATTTATGCCCACACACGCATTTGCACCATGTCTTTTAATGCAAGTAACAGAGAACAGACAGCAATAATTCAAAAGTTGCATCATTCTCATGCAGTGATTTCTAGTCTCTTTAACTCACCGTGAGCAGCAGACTAGTCCTGTGGGGGGAAAAAACTGGAAGAGTTTGCCTTGCTGTTTGGTCGTTTGTTAAATAATGACCAGAGCATTAGCACAAACCTCCACCACTGCCACTACTTTCTGCCTCTGTTGCACATAGACACACGTGCAGCACAGGTGCATTTACAGGAGACACTCTAATATAACCCAGGGACCTCCTGGTGGTTGATAATATCCAAGTGCATTGAGACACAGAGCAGAGGGAGCACTCACCACAGGAAACTTAAACAAAAAAGTTGTCCTGTGAAATGCATATAAAGAGCAGGGTACGGTCTGCAAAGCAGGATAATCTGAAACTATAATGTTCTTGTTCTGATTTTGATAAAGGAGGCTGAAGTGGTTTTATTAAAACCTCTCTCAGCATTGCCCTTTTTATTGCTCTGCCACCAGACTGTTGATGAATCTATCTCTCTTGAACTGTGCTCTCAAAGTAGCAGTGGGTGGTGCTGTTCAAATTTTTGCCTCTGGTTACAATTTTCAGGAGACTTCCAAGCTGCCCTTCCTTATTGTTGGAGGTTGTAGGGCTTGTATGTAGCCTGAGGGGATGAAGGCAGGCAGACAAATCCTGCAGCCGAGGTAAAACTGGCACTGCCACATTTCATGAAGAATTTTTAACTGATCCATAATTCATTTAAATTTTCTTTTGCTCTGTGCTACGGATGCATTGCAGAAGAGGTTTCATGCAAACTGCAATTAAACATCTGGTATCTTTCAAAATCAAAACGTTCTACTTCCCTCAGTTTGACCCTCACAGCTAGGATATATGGGATATAGATTTTTGTGGTTCTTTCAAAGCATTACCAATTGCTAATTTTTTTACACTATAAAATATGAAGATTCATTAAATAGAGAACATTATTTATTAATTTCCAAATGATCACAAAGGTTTAACTGATGCTCAAAACTAATTTTAACCCAATCCAGTTAATAAATGAACAACTGGTAAGAATAGATGACAAAAATTAGCTTTAAAATATTTCCAAATTATAACAATTATAATATATATTAACATATTTTAACAACTTATTTAGTCGTCCGAAATGAGCATGGCATGCAACATTTTTGTGCAGAATTACAAGATAAGCACTTGTTTCATCATTCAGCTGTTATTTTTCTGGCAGAGACAGTACATGGTAAATCTTTTTTTTTTTACTGCTTGTCCGTCAGAGTTGTAAAGAAACACTGATAATACTGACAAATGATAAAACACTAGCGAAAACCATTTTACAGGAAGTACAAATAAAAAAGAAAAATAATTCCTGGGCTCCCCTTTAATATTTCTGGACTCCCATTCAAAAGTCAAAAAGATGTGCATGAAAAAGACACCTTTTGCCACAATTCATCATTTTCTTATAAGCCAAGCAGATACTGGGGAACAACATTATTGCCAAATCAGATTTCAATCACACTCGCCTGCAGGACCCTCTTACCAAATACGTTCCAGCTGGAACTTTGAACTTAGATGGACACAAAACTATCAAGATGGCAACGACAAAGAGCCAGAGTAAAGGCTTCAAAACAGCAGTCTTAAAATCAGATGGCCGACTTCACAGTGTGTGCTTCCGTTATGCTAGACAAAGACAAAAAAAATGGTGGTCCAAAGAAGGATAAGATTAAAAAAAATATCTATAATACAGCTCTAGACCTTGATCTTGCCACAGGTTTCTGGAAAGAGGTTTTTAAAAGCACGCTTGCAATATACTGAGAAAGATGCTACTGCAAAAGTAAAATAGATCTTTTAGAGTGATTCTCTAAAGCATCCTCAAACTGAATGACTTTTGGCATTGGAGGTTTGCTCTTCTATCCAGGCAGCAGAAGTTCAATTTTCACTCATTGAAATCAGGGATGTTGAAGTTGTTGTGGAGTTTGCACTACGTCACTGATGAGCAGCAGGAGGTCACACCTAAAGACTCCATCTGGTCTCTAAACCAACGTGCAAGGCCTGTCAAAGTTCAGTTAAATTCTGCTCCATAACTTAAACTCAAAGTTATCTTGTTGCTGTGTTGCTGCATCTTCTTCTCTGTCGTTATCTTTGCTGAATATATGCAGCATTTGCTTTGTGGGTTTCTCCTTCTTATGGTGACCTCACCCCATGCATTGAGACTCTGTCATCGACTGTACCTCACATGTGGAGACTCTACCAGCTTCAGATGTAAATTATGCTATACATCTGTCTGGCGCTGAATGTAGCTCAGCCACGTGTCAGTGAGCACCCCGAATTTGCCTTTGAGTAGTTAACTAGCAAAGACCTCACACATTTACCTTGGAATAGGGATTTTGTCTGCAATGATTCAAATAATCTTAAATTTTGAATCAATGATTCAAAATCTGAGAGGGGTTGGTCATAAAAAAACAATGAAGTCTACAACTTTTGTCCATTTTTTGCTATCATTTTCTGGCTTTTTTGGAATATTCCTCTTGTTTCTGAAAAGCAAACTCCAGAGTTTGCTGCTATGGTTCTCCTTTATTCCTTGTGTGATTTCAGCTGTTGGCTCCTTAAACACTTAATAAGGTTGCTTAAGTCACATTTAGAATCATCCACGCCAGCTCTGGAAACTGCAGCCTTTCATAATTAGCAAATTAGCATCCCAGCGTAAAATAACGTCATATTGCTATAATAATTCTAATGCTACATATCCAGGTTTCAATTAAGGTCTCTATCTGCTGTTTCAAAACAGGAAGTTACAAATCAGTATTGCATAGCTTCCTGTCCTGGCTTTAAGAGAAAGAAAACAGATCTTTTTTATAAAAAATAAACTGGTATCAGTTGGTGCATTGTAAACATCGTCAGATCTCGATACCCAACAGAATCAGCAAGAATTTCCAACATTGATATTGAAACTGAAACAACTCAGCTTGCAAACAGGCTTAAAATAATAATGGCTCAACACAGCCTTTGGGAAACTGTATATTCATGGAAACATTCTCTCACTCGCGTTCTCATGTCTGCATTTACCTGAAAAAACTAGAGCCACAAGCCATTTAGCTTAACTCAAGCCAAGATAACTTTGCTTAGTCTTAGGAAAACTGCCTAATATGTCATATAAAGTTCAAGTTTGGATGAACTAACTAATTTAACTCAATTCTTTTGCAGGCTCTGTCATTTTTAAAAGTCTTGCAAAGAACCTAAGATATTTTCGCAAAACTGAGCGCTCCTGTTACTTGAAATAATTATGCAGATGCAGCAAAGACCTTGCAGCAAAATGTGAAAGTGGATAATGACAAATTCAGTTGCATGTAGAGGGTACAAAACACAGACACACATACTGATGGGTTAGGAGTTGAGGTGTCAGCTAACTAATCAATTGAATTCTTCCTGCAGTAATGAGTGAAGAGAGGATCATATCAACAGCACGATTGATTTTGTCTGAGGGGGAATTCATGATGGCTAAATTGGACGATGCATAATGAATACACTCCCAAATAAATGCTGGCTTTGTATTTGTCACAATGACACATAGATGCACCACAAACACACACTCACAGGTCCACATGTGACAAACACATTTGTCAAATGTGAGTGCTGCAGCGATGATCCATCTGTCCAAACACAGTCAGGGGAGTGTGAGATCAGGGTCACACCACAGTGCTGATAGATGCTTCTCTGCCTCTCACGACACTCTCCCTCTCACACCCCTTTCTCTGAGGCTTGACAGGATGCACACACATCTACACACACATATGTGGGTAGAATCCACCAAGACACCACTGAGCTGCCTCATAAAGCTGCATGTCTGTGATGCAGAGCACTTATTTACGTGTGTTTGGAAGCAATTGATTATTTCTTACTCTCTGTCTGCTGGTTGGTTTTAGCGATTTTGGCTTATTGTGTTTTGGAGTACATACAGAAATGACAGCAATATTTGCTTTTTTTTCCTTCTTTTGCTGAATTTCTGCAAATAATATCAGCTTATCTGATTTTCTGAAAGTCACAGACTGATTATGTCATAGCTGAACTTAATCAGTAGTTAATAATGGGGTAGAATGATGCCTGTCCAAACAAATGGGAAAATTTAGCAGGTAGCTAACAAAGTAGTCAAATAAATCACATTTCTGGTGAGTAACCAACAGACAAAAGACTGTGAGACCTGGCTGGGAGATTGTCAAATAAGCAACAAACCAGGTGAGGTGACAGAGTGACCGATAGGCCACTCAGGTGGCTGACCTAATGACTGGCTGCTGCATGAAACACAAAATGACTGATTTCTTTTCTTTTTTTTTCTTTTGTGGTTGTCTTGAGAAGTATTTTCTCACATACTGTGAGATTTTTCAGTCTGTTAATGTTATCTGTCCCCCCCCCTGTAGCCTTTGGAACTACCTTTTATTGACCTTTTCCCTCAATGTTTATGTTTTTAGTGCACCTCAGTCTGCAGGGTGTCCCACAAGCTCAGTGAAGGATAACAGAGAGAATGATGGACTGATGATTTTGATATCAAAGGCTCATTGTGGCACAGAAGGGTCGTTTCCGCTCGGTGACCCCCGGATCAGAGGTCAGACTAATTCCACAGAAAGAAATGTTTGTGACTGTAAAAGTGGAATTGAAAAGTACTTGGATCAGATTGCTTGTTTGTCTCAAAACCTTATCTGCAGTGAACAGTGTGGCCTTAAGGGCACAAATCAAAAGTGCACATATATAGTCTCTCTCCCTTTCTCTCTCTCTCTCTCTCTTCCCAATCTCTCTCACACACACACTTACACAAACACTGCAGAGTAAACATCTCTCCGAGTTTTTTCCAGCACTAGAATGCATTTCACACTCCAACGTTCTTATTCTCTGCTGAATTCTTTCAACAGCTGGATCGAATAAGTCACCCTGCTTCTGTAAGTGTGAGAAAAAGAAGAGTCTTGGGGACTATAGACGTACGCTATTGTGTTTTAAATTCAGTGTGTTACACATTGCTTACTGAGGTTCTTGTGCACCAGCACAGGTTTCTGCTAAAGACTTTCATCATCCCCATGCTAGTACTGGTTACTATTTGTACCCATAAAAATGAGTGAAGGAAAGCTTTGCATTTGATAACAAGAAGCCTGTTCATTCATAATGAGTCTTTGCACGACAAAAACTGATTTCTAGGTTCACTGCAAAAACAGCCCTTCTGGACATAAGCCTAATATTCCTAAATCTGGATAAATAATCTTATATTAAGCAAAAATGAAAAAAACTCTGCCAGTGGGGTAAGAAAAAATTGCTTGACCGCAGTTCCTTAAATGAGATACGTCTTTGAAATAACACTATTTTTCTTAAAACAAGGCTTTTTTTTAAAAACTTTCTTAGAAATCAGTTTTTGTAGTGCTGTAAACACAGGAGGATACCAAACACTTTGTTTTCTAATGTTATTCCCATTTTTAAAAATGACTCTTTCCCTCAGCTTTGGATGATGGGTAAACTTGGTTTTCATCTGGAGGACACACCAGTGTCTTTTTGTGAATTCATTGTATATGTTTAGTGTAATCTTTCATCTTTAGCAATAGACAGTATGACTCTTGGGCCAAGTTTCATTATTTCCTGCAAACAGCTCTAAATTGGAAGAGACATTGAATCGTAGATCTGTTTTCCTTGTCTGAAAGGTGATTCCGATCTCCTGTAGCTATTGTGTTGGGGGCCTCTGTGTAAGATTTGGAAAATAGAGCTGCCTGACTCTTTGTTTATTTTCTCCTTTCAGCAAATGAAGGGAAGGGAGATAGTTGATGAAATCCAGGTCCAGGGGGTGAATAAGTAGAAGTGCTCTCTTCTGGTAGTGGACTGATACATCACATGCTCTTGACTTAGATGCAGCTCTGCTGAAATCTTTTTAATCAAAGATAATGCTACCCCTAAGTCTGCTTGAACGTAACTCAACTGGATGGGCATGATTTCCTATAGAAATTCCTACAATCTCAGATAGGTGTCTAAATCTCTGTTTTTCCTCATCTCTCTCTTTCCTGAGTTTGACACACATTGAAAATATTTGTGATTTTGCCTTTATACACCTGTGACCCTGAATAGCAAAAAGCATTTATAGGTAATGCATAGATGACTGATGAATGACTGCCTTTGAAATGGATTTGATGTAAAACAATTAGGACGTGATCAAAGAGCTTTGACAATAACATGGCATTTCCCATGTTTAAATTACAGCCATTTTAACTAAAATACCTCCATTTTCAATAGCCTAAAGGTATTTGACCAAATTACTGAAAATAAATTAATTAGCCTGGTATAGTCCGTTAACATGCTGCATAAAGTCAAGTGAAGCAGACATACGGTCTGGAGGTGATAGAGAGAGAGAGAGAGAGAGAGAGAGAAAACCTTATGTACGGTGAAATAAATAGTTTGGTCCATTCTTATAATGAAAGAAAGCACTGGTGAGTTTAATAATATCAAAAGTTCTGGAAAACCATGAAGGACAAAGAATCTCTGTAGTGGAAACTCAGAATTTGGTGATGTCTAGACATCAGGTGCACATGATTTTCATCCCGGTCTCAAAAGTGATGGTTATACTAATTAAGTCAAGTTCTCTACTTTAGAGGCCCTGAAATTGGATGCACTTCGGTTAAATCGTCTGCAAATCCTAAATGTTCTAAACTTTGATCACATCTTCCATTCATCCGTAATCAATAGCAGCTTCTTCACATTCATTGTAGGGTGGGGGTCTGCTGGAGCCAGCTCTTCTTTGGCAAAAGACAGGCGTACACCATGGACATGTATCAGAGGGCCACATACAGACAAATACACTAACACTCACTCTTATGGGCATTTTTCATCAATCCGACTAATATGCATGTTTTTGGACTGTGGGTGCAACATGCAAACTCCACACAGAAGGGCCCTGACTGGGATTCGAACCAGGAACCAGGCAAAAGACACACATACGTGGAAACAAAACGTAGTGGTTATGCTGAGATAGACCTCTAAATTATTTTTAAAATCTTTGGCACATGCAAAAAAAGAAAAAACACAATTACTCCCAAATACTCCAAAGGCTGTGCCCTATACTGTTGGAAGGCTTTTTTTGTCCAGCCTTGATGACAAGCCTGACCACAACCATAGCTTTGGTCCAGATAAATCTGGGCCGTAGATCACACACATTTGCACACACTCACCAAGCCACAGGAACACGCACACACTCACTCTCTCCACTGTTTTGCTCAAAAACACACCCAGCAATTTTAACCGGGTCCCACCCTAAGTCTCCAGAGGTTCGGCAGTTATTTTTACTCGGCTTACTTTCAATCGAGCGCTCAGGCTGATCCTTTGTCACGTGCCTGAATGCGGAGCACAGCTCCATGTGGAGCGAGCTTTAACAACATTTAATATGGGCAGTGAAAGTGACAGCATGGTTGAAAAGAGAGAAACCACTTGATGAAAAGCTCTCGCTCGCCACAACAATAACCTGCAGAACCTGGGCCTGTGTGGTCACAGTTGTTGGAGGTGGGTTAATGTGACCTGTGAGTCATAACCATTACATAAGGTCTGGTACACCTTAAAGTGCAGAGCAAAGGTTGTTTACTTCAAGCTACGTTGTTTATGTCAAGCTAAGGCAGTGTCAGGACTTGTAGCCTTCAGACTTGATAATTACAGAGAAAAATGTGTTATCTTTTCTGTGGTTTCTTAGATGCTCTTTTTTCACTGAAGATACCAAAGGAACATAAACATTGAAGGACAAATCTGAGGCTAATGCTGGTACCTGGCTGTCTGAGACATCTGGCCAAGTATTCTTCAAAGGTTTAACAAATCTCCCTCTGCCTTTTGAAAACACAGCAATCAACATGTTAAATCATAAAATGCCTATTGAATATCATGTTTATTAGAGAGGTGTGTACATGCTAGTATGGCTAAAAAGAAGCGCAATACACAACACAGTGAGAAGGATAATATCAGCTCAGCTGTCAGGATCTATGCACAGTACATGCTGTACTTTTCAGGAATAATAACCATCATTCCACAAACTAAAACTGTCAATCCTATGACCAGACTGCTGCCACTGTGGAGAGACATCTTTATAAGACTATCCACCTTCAAGACAAGAAGAAGAAAAAAAAAAGGAAAGTTCCTGTGCCTGACCCTGGCACTGATCAGCTGCAGAGACAGTGACTAACACGTCGTCCAAACTCTGAGGCTATTGTTCGAGCTGCTCAAAATGTCAAGAAAATGTTGTTCACAGGGACCAAGTTGTCACAACTACATTTCAGAGCTCATGTTTCTGAAAATAAAATCCCAGTTTGTCATGACAGTCCCTAGACTGCATCTCACTCAGAATTAACAGAAGTGTCGCTAAACTGATCCATATTCTCATTCTCATCTTTTTTTTTTTTTTTTTATTTCACCCCAGAAAGGACCAAAACAATCTCCTTGTGGATGTTTGAAGATTTTCCTGTCATCTTCCCAATATTCAACTGGGCTAACAGACTGGCATCAAAGATTTCTTGCTCCTCAGAGCCCTTCAGCTTTAGGCACTGCGCTAGAAAGAAGGAGCTGTATCTAATGGCCTGTTAAAGAAGCGGCGCAAAGATGACCACAACATTCCAGGACGTACAGACAAATAATACATGCAGGAAATACAAACATTAAACCTTCAAATGTACGTTCACCTGTGACTGCAGCGATAAAGCCCTTCACTGAAGAATGGTGACATTTTTAAAGCTTTAATTACATGCTTGGCTAACGGGTAGCTGGCTGTCTCCCTGGGTGCAAAATTACACTATCGGTGTCTACAGCTGTGAATACACGCTACATCTAAAACTGACTTTGCATTCACACAAACACACCTGAACCTCTCAAGGGAAGAAACGGGTGAAAACGCTCACTGCTCTGCCAATATCAGGGGTCTACGAACTATGAGACAAACCCACCCCCTAAAGGTCACAGAAATGCTACCTTGATGTTAGCCAGACAACAAATGAAAAGAAAATTACAGTTATTCAGGGGTAAATTCCTCTCTTTCAGTGGAGGATGTGAAATTACAGAGAGCTTTCTTTTTTCCTGTTTTTTTTCTTTTCCTGCACAGGAGACTGCAGTTTCGAATCATCCAATTACTAATATCGCAATCAATCATCAGCTTTAGTGATGCCACAGTATGACTGGGATGACTGGGGGAATGATGGATGAATTCTTCTCCAGACTTTACAAGGGAGGTTTGCTTGCACTTTATGAGAGATTTCACAGCTTTTAACTATTTGTGCTGCTGCGGCTTCATTTGCAGGAGTGAAAAGACATTTGGAATACGTATGGCTGGGCTAAATATTGGAATTTTCACCCCAAATTAATTTAATTTCACAAAAGTACCTGCACTCGTAGTCATTACACCTCAGTTTGAATAAGATTTAGAGCTTTGTTACAAGTCATCTTTGTTTCTACCACAGAAAAAACTGCTATTTCATCTGAAATAAATGACAAGATAAATGATGATTGGTTGTTTTAATAACTGTAACCTCTTAATGTGAGAAGTATTAAAAATTGATGGAGTTGCACCTCCTCTTTCCTTGGAATAGACGATGAAGCTGTCTTCCTCCATGTTTGTAAAAATAAATATTTCAATTAGTATTCATTTGAATAAATAAATTACAAATATGTGCTAAGGACGGTCTGAAAACAGAGCATTATTGAGTTTTTAATCGGGTGGACAAGAGGCAGACAGAAACTTTCCCAGATCCGGTCTCCTGATAGCTGCTATGCCTTTGAGACGGGCGTAGGGATCTAACCAGTGACTGGTAGACTCCTGCCATTACGTCAGATTTCATTCCACAGACGTTGAATTGACAACAAGGCAGACCGGTACATAAATGTAGAAAAATGAGCCATCCATGTTCGTGATGGCACTAAATACTCTCACATGTCCACACAAGAGTTACTAATGAAACTGGCAACTGAAATATATCTGATAAGCTGATAATCTTATCCTACTTTTTTTTAATTTCTGTTGATGTAACTGACTAGCGAGATCCCCTGACAGACTATGCTGCACTAGTGTAGCAGCGGTTAGCAGTGAGACAGCATGAGTACTACACACATAGGCTCATATGACTAACGAGGGTAGTAAAAGTTGTTGTTTTTTTTTTACATTCCAATAAACCTGTCCCCTTGTCTGTCTCCATGCCACACATTTGTCCCAAGCAGAGGGGAGTGGATCTGCAGGGCGGTTTTCATTGGTGATTCGGACTAGCCGTGGTAACGGGGATAGTTAGAGTAAGTGCATTTCCGTTGTCAGCGGAGTCAGAAATGAAGGTTGACTGGTTGAATAATAAGAATAATATTAATGAGAATGATCACAGGCTGGGATTGGATGAATGGTTGAACATAGTTTGTACTGTGTTGAATTAAATGAAAATAGATCACCTCAAGTAGGTTCATTATGAATATTTTTACATTCCATCCTGTTCTACACTGGATAACATTGATTGGGGTGGTTTGAATACTGAATATTATTCACCTGAAGTAAAAGTTAATATTCGTGCATTTTTATGTTCTTCTTTGTGATTGTACTAAGGTACTGAATATATTGAAGATGAGATATAATTTCCGAGGTAGCTCCGTGATATGTTTGCATGCTAAATTGGATTGATTCTTTTGTGTGGCTATTGATGGAATGTTTTATGACATGCTGATGCTTTCATTTGCTTTCTTTTTTTTATGCTATGTATTTTCATTTCAGAAGTGCCTTGCCACTGCTGTTGCATAGAGATTGTAAGACTTTAAAACTAGACTACCAATCAGTTAAGGACTTTGGGAAATAAAATTATATATATACATTATATATATGTGTGCACATGGTTAAAGTACTATAAAACAGATAGAGCAAGTTTACTTTATTTAATGCCCTGAATCAGGAAAGTAAATAACTGCTAGCAGGAGCGACGTCGCTAGCCTGAGGAAGAGGTCTGGCTGTTTACAACAGAAACCGTCAACTTGATTTACTACTTTAATAAGTAGTTTAAGGTTTCAGACATGTTTAAAGTCTTCTTTAATAAAGTATAATCTTCATCTTTTAAACTATAGTCTACTTAAATAAGTCGATACATTTTTATTATGTAATCTATTTATTTAATAATGCTGTCAGAAACCTACCGTTAGACCTTTTTTTGTGTTGTGTTGTGTATTTTTGCCATTGCCTGTGACTTCTTGGTCAGTCACCTTAGAAACCATGTGTCAAATGAGCTATACAGCGCTGTGCATGTTTGTGCCATGTTGTAAATGACATGTACGTGTAACAACATAGTCAGATTACCAAAACAGAATCATCAGGATTCAGTAGGATTATCCAGACATGACCCTGACCACTAACAGTCACCGCATATCAGCGTGAAAAATCTGTCCTTGTCCCTTTGGAAATAGTCACACACAGACAACTTATCAGCATCAGAGCATCACCTGAGTGACAGGAATGGTTTTGATGAGAGCAGCTATGCAATGCTGACTCATACTTACACACAGAAGTTGTCTCCTCTCTGTTTCACCTTTGTTACTACTTTGTGACGCGGAACGCAACAAAAATGTTCTGCTGTTCATCCTCAGTGTAGAACACACAAACAACAAGGCACAATATCAGCGAAGATGTCCTGCCCTGAATGCTGTGTGTGTGAGGAGTTAATGCATGTCTAAGGGCTTTGTTTGTGTGTTTGTTTAATTTGCTTCATTTTTTATCTGAATGGAGTAATTAACTTTCCCCTCTTGTAGTAGTTATCACTTGCATGTGGCATCTGTGTCCTGGCCTCTCACCTTTGCTTAGACTGGTTCTACCAGATGTCTTTTTTCCTCGTCTACGTTGTCACTCCATTTATTGTCAAGATGATGGACTGAATACATAAAGTACGTTGGTTTCATTAGCCACGTTGTTTTTCAAGAATTATCATCTTACAAATGCATTTATAATAAACTGGACTGAACTGGAATGAGGCTTGAATTAGAATTTTATTATAGTGATTTGGATTCAAAGCAATCCAGAACAACTTTTCAACTTTGAGATTTTTAGCAGCCCCAGTTGACAAGCTGGCGCAGTGGCATTTAATACAGTGGCCATTCTGCACATGGATGCTTTTATAAGCTAGTAAATAGAACCAGGAAAAAAGGAAATTCGAGGAAAACTTAAGATGTTGACAGACCAGGAAAATACTTTGAGAAATACTAGACTTTTACTCAAATATGGATGTATAATTTTGGGAAAGGTCCACGTCTGTATCCAAAAACAAAATGATAAAATGTTCCATTATAAGACAACTGAAACAAAGATTTTATGATGATAAAGTTATTTTGTTCTGATTTAAATTTCAATTGAACATTGAAATGGACTATATCTTTTTTTCAATAGTAAAGTTCTATTTAGTTTTATTGTGAACCAACACTGGAATCAAAACTGGAATTAAATTTAATTAAAAGGAGCATTGTCTGATAAATATATGCACTGGAAAGCCTTTACATGAAAGAAGTGGTAGCATAGCAACTGTAACCATGTGTTCTATATGAGGTATTATGTCAAGCAATGCAAGGTGAGTTTAACTAAAATTTTTGTTCAGTTTGAGAAAAAAAACATTGATTATATTATCCGTTACTATAGGTGTTTCATTGCTTGCAGCAAGATGTTGAATATTTTCTATAAATTTTGGGTGGAGAATGCGGTTTTATCTTCAATCCTCCGTTGGAGGAGCAGCATCAGAGGCAGTGACTCAAAGAAACAGGCTGAAAAAGGGAGGCTTTTCTGGAGTCCCCAGAGCTGAATGATAGAAAAAAAAAAAGAAAAGAAGAAAAGCTGCTATAAGGACCTGCACAGGAGGCCTCTCTACACCAGTCTTATGCAATTACTCTTTATGCATGCTTACAAACTATTTTTCATCCTTATTATTGTCAATTCATTATTTATACTTCAACCCTATAATTTTTCCTCAGGGTCTAATATAGCATTATTGTATTAAACTGAATTATAGGGCTTTCACTAACAAAACTAGTCAGCTTTATGATAATAGATATATTTTTATGACTCTTTCGTGTCCAGTCAGCACGACAACATAACGAACTAAAGATCTTTTCTTTTAAAACAGGCCCTTCACTGACAAACAAAAAATGGAACAAAGGTGGAGGAATAAGTGCACTACAATTAATTTTCCCTCATGCTTTTTGCAATCAACAAATCCAACATAACAAGCCTAACAGGCTGCCAACTCCTACAGCACAGCAATTATATGCCTGAAAAACAACAGCCACCTTTTAAACACACAAACACACATATATATGTATATATATATACACATACATATATATAAACTACACACATAAGGGACCCACATATGGGGAGGCAGCCATAAGGAAGTTGCCTTGAGATGAGTCGTCTTTTTGCATCTGAAGAAATGTGGCAGGAGTGATAGTAAATTAGCTCTTGGCTCCAGTGGAACCAATTAATTACCCAGGAGTGTGCATGTGTGTGCATCTGTGTGTGTCTGTTGAGTCTCTGGCCTTTGTAATTGTTCCTTTAACATTAGAAATAGGGGCAATAGCAGAAAGTTTGAGCGCTGATAAAAATGAGAGATGGGCTTAGTTGAAGCCAGCAGTTTTAACACAGAAACAATACAGCTGAAGTGGGCTTTGTGTGTTGCGTATGCATGAGTGTGCTTCGCAAGCCTCCACATACCCATACTTGTTTCCCATGGGTAAAGTGGAACAAGAGAGGAGCAGAGTCGAAGACGGAGCCTGCAGGCATCTGCTAGACGATGCAAAGAAACCCATCTCCCTCTCACTTGCCTCTCCCTCTGTCCTTTTCCCCTTTTTTTTGCTTATTTTCTGTGCATGCCACTGATGGATTGTATTTCACTGAGCGCTGAAAGGACAAGTCCACTTGTACAGTTCGCCTCCTCAAAAATGGAGACGTCAGAGAACTGTAGCCACATTCAGAACCTGCCTGCACACCTTCGCCCCTGGCAGCTCATGTCTCTGGATCTATTGAGATCATATGAAAGCTAAAACCTCTGCCTCACAGTGGGATTCAGTTGCACTTGTTGAAACACTACTTTCTGTTCACATCTACTGAGCCAATTAGTAAAGGACTTTTTTTTGCCTAGATGAAGACTGTCACACAATTAATAAAATACTGCACAGTTAATAAAATACTGTACAGTTAATAAAATACTGTGCTGTAAATGTACAAGGGCACGCATACAGGTTTATCTCAAACACATGCACGATTAATGGAGCCTTTTGCTAACTTGGGGACAGCCTAACCCAACCAATTTACAAGCAATTTATGTTTAACCCTAACCTATAATAATAGATAAGGACATAAAGTTTTGCTCCAATGGCATCATGTTTTACACTTTATCAAAATTATTTAACAACACAAATCAACACAGGGGGAAACCTGTATCTCTTCAGTTTTCAACTTGTGCCAATATTTACAATATAATGCGTTAAAGGTTGGGTAAGAGACCTTTTTACAAAGAATTTATTCACTTATTTTTTGGTATTGTCTTTGCACTTCAATAGCAAACAACGAATTAAATGGTCACAAGCCAAATCAAAAACATTTGAATCGCCCGTGGAAATGACAGGACTCTAAAAACTCCATCCAATCCTCATTGGTGACCCAAGTGAAGTTAGAGGATTGCTGGCTTGATGTGTTTAGGAGGTGTCTTTGGAGGCAGGTGTGAAGGCGGGGGGCTGTGCTTTTTAATTGTTTACTTTCAAAATCTAGCTGGGTCCCACTTGGAGTAGAAATGCTACGCTGTGGTTTTGCAGCAGCTTTTCTCCATCCCACTACGAACGTTTCAGTAACAGACACTTACAAACGCTGCCGGCTCAGATGAATTCACGAGATTACAAGTTTATCCGAGGGTTTCGAGATAGAGTCATGGGGTACTTCTCTTATTACAGAAAACATATATCTCTCAGTGTTGTGTACTTTCTGGAACTATTCATATAAAAGGTTTGGTTGGTATGAAATTATACGTGCTTTTCCTTTCCTTCTCTTCTAAAACCATCTCAATTGCTTACCAGCTTCCATAGGTTAATGTTATATTAATGTCAGCTTGTGGGGTTTTATTTTGAAAATTCACCAGAATCTCTATGTTATACATAGTGCCAAAATCTTCTACTCTACCTTTAACACAGCAGTGCAGAGTATTCTGAGCCAAACCAGGATTCTATCTTTAAACTTCCTCATTTAAACTTGATGACTATACCGAGCTAAATACCTACTGGAACAGCTTGTGTAATTGAAAGAAAACAGCAAGTAAAAGGGAAACAGAAATCAGGGAACTGGAATTCTCCCAACCTGATCACATTCATGCCATTTTACCATGAACTTTCAAGTTTAGTGGAATTTTTATTTATTTATTTTTTAATTTCTTTATTTTTAAATAAAAATATTCATTGCAAATGCATTAGCACCAGTGGTGAGTCTTTAGGGACCCTGTTTAAATAAAGTCAGTAGAACTTCTTGAGGTCATAGTGAAGCACATATTAAAAACTGCCTGGTTAATAAGCTTATTTACATCCTGATGCGGTTGAGTGAATCAAATGATCTGCGCTGTGTGTTTGAAATTCAACACATTAAAGAGAATAACCTTTAACATCGGGATTCTGCAGGGAGTTTCTTCTAATTTCCTTCTGTTCAGTGTATTTTCCCAATGAGACAGACCAGGCTGTTTGGAAAAAAACAAAATGCAACGACATATACATCTTGGAACATCCTCTTGTAG
>JBAMYA010000013.1:6807082-6842504 GCA_037176975.1 Arrhamphus sclerolepis
ACACGAAAAATGATCAATATGAATAACAAATTACTTATCAATTTTAAAAACAGGTCTCTAGGCTATAGGGCACATAGCCTACTTATCTCCACATGTCACTGAGCAGAAAATTGCATTAATGTCCATAATTGATGAGAAACAAACACTTAGACATTTATTTATGTGCATTTATAATGTGATTGCTTATCTGCAGTGATGGATCTGATGCAACTTTATCGAGCTTTGGAATTTTTAACATTACATGCTTACATATAAGCAAACGGTACAGGTAGTTGAAAGCAGAGGGATGTACAGGTGTTTTTTATATATATATATATATATATATATATATATAAAACACAAATATATATATATGTATGTGTACACAAGGATTTTTTTTCAAATGCTGTGACTAACCTTTACAATAACACCTGAACCTCCCTCTGCTTTCAACTACCATCACTTTTCACAAGAAATATAGCTAACAAGAAGAAAAAGAGCACACATTACAAACTATGTTCTGTTTCTAACACCCACCCCTGTCCATATGCATGATGTGTGAATGCCTTCACAAAGTGTCAGGTGCTCTTTTTTTTATTTATATATATCAGATTTCAGGTAGCTGTGCAAGGGTAGCCTACGTGAGAAGGTTTCACTTGTCATCACAGCATATCTCCCCTTTCTGCAGTGGTGAAAGTAGTCATACGCTATATGGGAAATGGTGGTCCTCAGACTGTAAACACCCCCACTTGTTGAATTTCCACCATGGTTTCAGTGGTTAATGAGTGTGTAAGAGTAATGTGTGATGTTTCTCGGCGTAGATCTGCAACAATTTTGTCACTCTTCCAGAACCTGAGTGTGATTCTTCTTACATTGGTAACGGTAAACTGCGCCATGACAACAGCCCCTGCATGATACCTGTCACCACAAAAAACACACACAAAAATAGACAAAAAAAAAACAGAAGGGGCAGTTTTTAAAGAACTTTTGACAAATGCTAGGACAATGTTGAATTATTGTCTCTTTTCTAATATGATTAGAGTTCGTTCAACAAGGTTGTCATAAAGAAACAGAAAAGAAAGAAAACTAGGGATATTTTGTCAAAAAATAATGTGCTTTTTTTAAGTAAACTTCAGTGTGATTGCTGATTTCCTATTCTTTTAGCCCCAGTGACCATCATTTACACTTAGCTGGTTCAAACTGCCTTGACGTTTAAACTGGTTTTCTTCTATTATATATTCTATCTATCTATCTATCTATCTATCTATCTATCTATCTATCTATCTATCTACTGAGTCTAAGCAGTGTCATTGGGCACATTGGAAGAAGTCTGGGGTTCAGTGTCTTGCCCAAGGGCACTTTGCCATATGCACTGTGAGGTCAGGAACTGAACAAGCAACTTTCTGATTGGCAGATGACTGCTCTACCTCCAGAGCCTCAGCCACTCTTAGTGACGCTGCAGACTCTATGAAGCTGAGTTATTTCATATCTTGTCTTGTCAGCTTTCTTTGATGTGTTAACCAGTAATACTCCTTATTGGTGTGCACGTTGATCCAGTGCACATAACACGCATTTCTTTCAAGAAAGTCCTGTATTACTGATAACGCAGCGCGTACGTCCTGGGTGTGATGGTCCATTGCAGATGCCTCTGAGCCCAGAGATGTCAATGCTGCTTGTTTGGACAGAGTTGACACTTTTACACAGAAATTTTTAAGTGGCATTTGTAAATGCACCCTAAAATAGTAGAACTTGACAACGATTTCCCACAATAAACCATTGTCCATCTGGTTATTTCAGCTATTGATAAGTGTTCGCTCTTGATGGGAATAACCTCTTTTGCTTACTTTTTTAGCCTTTCCATTCTCTATTTTCTCTGATTTGGAGATGTACAATGCCTTGTGAATGTACTTCTTCCACATTGTTGACATAGCTCTCTTCAGAACAGATTTAATGGTGGCATGCTAGAAGATGATTTAGGACAGTATTATGCTGAAGCGCACACGGAAGCGAGACTCTGGAACAACTAATCAGCCTGTGTGAGGCGCAAGGGCATCTCACAAGCAGAACTCATATGAAAATTGCAAAGATGTCGGCATTGCCTTTCCACAAATGATTTTCACCTGCAAAAGGTCATTTCACAGTGAAACTCGTCAAAACTGGTTCAGAGCAGGTAAGGGAACTGGCACTGTAAGCAGTGGACACTTTTAAATCTATTTCAAGCAATTTTTTCACATATTTTTGTTTATTTTTGTAAATGTCTTCATTACTGTACAATGTCGGCATTAGTGAAACATTAATTACATCATAAATATAATTATATCACTGTCATCTTTGTCATTATCTGTTGACTGTTTTATTAAAAAGTTAGAAAAAAATTTGTTTTGTGCACGTGTGACCAGTTGGAGACTCCTGTGAGATTTCCAGGATACCTGCATACATCAGGACTGAGGCATGCTTTTCCTTTCAAGTGGGCTTAGGTGCAAATGCACACATGTGCAAATGTCCATGAAAATATATGTACATGTGCTTCTGCAGGTAATTCATGAGGGCACTGAGCTGCTTGGCTGTCTCAAAAATGAAACTCAATGAAGTGATGGCCCTCGCTCTCACACCAAGCTGCCCTTCAAAGCCGAGCGGAAAAAGTAAGAGCGAGAAAGTCAAGTTTAGGGTCACTTGAGGCAGATTATTGTAGAGAAGCTGGTAATAATGAGAGGAATAGAGGAACAAAGGATGGAAGGAGATGAAGGAGAAAGTGATGGGCAGAGGTTGGATCAGGTGAAATTGAGGGACATAAGCATTTGAGGAGGTTGGAATAAAGAGGAGTAGGGTGCTAAAGCTGTTAGGCAGGAACAAAAGGGGTGATGAGTGAAGAGGAGAATGGAGAGGATTACCAGAACATGAAGTTTAGGTGGGAAGAAAGAAGTGTTTTAGTGATTTTAGAGAAAGGGAAGAAAGACTGGAGCTTGAAGGCTGGTTTGGCGATGAAAAATGCCTGAGATCTCCATAAATAAAACACCACATGCCATGGAATTGCAGTTCATTACATCTTTGCAGCCTCAGTGTGTGTGTATGTGTGTGTGTGTGTTTTGTGTAAGGAGAGTGGTCACACAGAGGTAATTGAATGAGGACATGAAAACAACAAGAGGACAGAGTCTGGGTGAGGTGGTTAGGCACAGCTGGAAAAGCAACAGCCCTCCCTTTTAAAGAAAAATGAAAGGAAACACCAGGGGAAACAGCAAGTATCTGCGACTGCAGAGTCCGGAGAGCTGACTCTGCGTGGCCTTTCACAAGAGCCACAGCTCCAGGTGCAGCACAGAGCGTGTCTGTTTAACATCATATTCAGCATGCCTTCTGCTTCTTATTTTTCAGACCACCTCCACCCCATATATCTCTTTTATCAGACATTTTTCTGGACTTTGGTTATTGTAAACTGCAATCATATGACTGTAATCATCCACCACTGAGTGAAATAATGGCAAAGCAGGTGACAATGGATGCATTCGCCCTCTGACAAAAAGGAGAACAGCTTGAAATAAACCAACTCTCCCAAAAAAATAAAAAAGAAAAACCTACAACACTAACTCTGCTTTTACAAGCTACGAAAAAAAAATGTTACAGGGAAAAGAAGCTGAAATTGGCCAAGGGGAAGCTTAAAGTGCTCTGTTTGTGATGCACTCCTAACTGAGCTCATCCAGCAAACAACTGCTATTGTAAAGAGGAAATTGCCTGTAAAAGCATCCCCTCAGCTACTTCATCCCCCAACCCAGAGAAAATGTGGAAGTGAAGGTTCGTTTTGTGAGCAGCATGTTAAAAAAAATCTAAATAAGGTGTAAATGAACCCAATGGGGGGGAGAAAAAGGAAAAAAGAAAAGAGGGTGAGTGGTCTCTGCAGCTGCTGACTGTGAAAGTCTGCACTTTTTCTATTAGACACAAGCCCTTGGCTGTCTCAAACAATTATGTTATTCTTGCGGGGCTGTAAGTGTGGGTGTCTGCGTCGCGAGACTCTGTCTGGAGGTGATAAAACAGCAGAGAGCGCATAAATAATGACTTAATGATCCCCTCCACCCTTAGCTATAATGATGACTTTGGAGTTTCTCAGCCCGGGACGCTGGTGGGGGTAGGCGGGGTGATCCACATGTGGCTTCCAGGTGTGCTTAACTCCAACGTAGTTACTTCTTAACCTAGCTTACCGGGGATATGTCTACTTTTACTTCGTCCATCTTTTTCTCTTCTTTCTTCTCTTTTTCTCCAGATACAGCTATACATTCAAGGTTTCCTGACATTTTGTTTCAAGCAGAAAAATAAATCTTGTGCTAAAGCTTTTTCTTTTTTCGAGCCCATGATACAGATGGGTAATCTGCATTAATCATCGTGTCAAGTTACAGTCTTGCGTTTCAAGGGAGTTCACGCAAGGTTGTGAGGATGTTTGAGTGACACACAGTGCAGACCCACCACCTTATCAGACATGCAGATGAATTATAGTAGAGTCGATGAGGCAGAAATAAAAGGATGAAATGTATCTTTAGGCACATTCTGAGAACAACAGCTTAACAACGGCAGCAGTAAATCACATGTCGGTACACTGCAATTAACATCCTTTACCTTCTTCTTGGTAATCACGCGCCACGACTAACTGGGGATAAGTCAGAGGCATTTCATCGTTTTGAGCCAAAGGTATTTTTAATAATTTTGCCAACACTTGAGTAGCTATTGCGGCTCCTGAAAAGTTCTGTGAAAACTCTGAATGTCATTGCCTCACGCTGTAGCACAAAAGAGTGAGAATCAAAGATGAAACGAAGTGACTAGAATCTGCCAATTACTAAAACAGGTTCAGTTGAACTTGACAAACTCTGGATAAGTGATAGGGTGAGAGATCACACTGGGAGTATGCACTAAAAAAAAGCTTTTACAGCCAGGCCAAGAGAAAACATGCATTTTGAATGAGAAACTGTTAATTATGATAAATGGGGCCAGAGGAGGGGAACAGAAGGAGTCAGCGTGGGTGGGGAGCTCTGTTGATGACAATGACAGGTTACAGTGGGCTTCTTTGTGTACAGAGAGACCTGCTACCGCCACTGTGGGTGTTGAATTGGCTGACGTGACTCCAGGACGTAGAAACCGCTGTTTTTCCAGGCCTATTAACACACAAGACTGCCCATAAAACAGGGGTAGTTAGCCTTCTTGTGTGAGTTACTGCATCCAGATCCTGCTCCCTGACCTTCTCAACTTAGAAAGGGGCCAGTGAAAAATATTATTCCCCAATTAGAATAAATATAGTTTTGAATTAATACGTACGCTTTCATAACAGAGTGAGGAGGAGGGTGGCAATTATAACAGTGAAGAAAAAAGAGAGAAAGACTCCCAGCTGCTCAAAAAAAAAGAAAGACAGAAAAAGAAACCCATAGAAGTCTTTGTAGATCTTCATCTGTAAATTTAAGGTTTCTGAGCTACCAACAGACACATTAGAGCCGGTCAAATGACCAATCTTTCTCGCTCAATTGCCTCTTGAGGATCAGCTGCTTGCTGGTCTCTAGCAACATTTTCCACTTCACACAGTGCAATACAACTCTTTTTCGCATGCTTTTCTAAAGTCAATAAAAAGACGTCGACCTTGCAGGAAGGAATGCCCTCTTGCCCTTAACTGTTGCAGTGCAGGGAGTACTTTTCCACCCAGAAAGCCTTCAGGGAGCACCGTTGAGCACAAAATAGATCAGGATGCTACGGGGCCCTGGTTTCATAAGGGCAGAGGTCTATTTTTAATGACAACAAGAGCACTGCAACAAAGCGTTATGTATTGGTCAAGTCCAGAGGAGATGTATCCACCGCGTAGGAGTTCTATCCTTCACTGTGGCTGTCTGAAGAGTTCTGCAGGGGTTTGCGTCAAAAACAACCGTGGATGTTCCCTGCAACAAAATCCATTTTATCCTCCATTTAAAGTGATTTGCTTGTGCTGATCCCAGCTTATCCTTGTTAAGGAAGATCAAGCAGTTGTCCATTCTTCTCCTCATGCCCCGCTGTCTTGATAAGCAGTGAAAAAGAAAAAAAAAAAGTGTGTTTTTGTGCATTCATATTCTTGTCTTGCATACCCCTATCTCTTCAAAAAGGGCAACAGGAAAATCAGGGTCAGCGTTAGGGTCAGGTCTGGTCAAGCTGAGGTCAAAAAGCAGGAGCAGGAGCATTATGAGAAAGTGAAACCAGAAACGTCCCCTTCAGTGGATCTGCACCCTGCTGACACATGGAGCCCTGACACATTAGGTCCATGTGAAATAAACAGCAGAACTCTTAATATACTGTATGTGCTTAATATAACTCCCTCTGTTTAGCTCCTTCTTCTCACTAACTTTCTTCCTCTGTCAAATCTCTGCCTACATTGCATGATGCTGCAGGGTTTTATTGCCTCTTTGTAAAAACACAAAAGCACACAACACACACCCCAAGATTTGTGTACACAAGTGATGTGTGTTTTTCTTTGGTGTTGCATTGAAATTTTTTCTTTTCCTTCTTTTTATGCACGAACAAGAAACCTTTAAATAATCCACTTCAGTGCCAAGAAGCATGGGTCAGGAGTCAGCACAGCTCTTGAACGTAGCTCACTTCTCCGAGGAACTCGGAAACACAATAGACTCGGAGTGGAAGAATAGAGAAAGTTCTCTTGTTTCATGAACAGCAGAGTCACACTGCTGTATTAACCGACCGACGTTGTGAATGGGAAAAATAAATACATTTAAGACACACACACATACACACACCTGGCACTCCTCCGAGAGCGACTCCTTTGTCTTTCAGGAGCAGATATCCTTATCACTGAAACCCAGTACCTGGCTAGACTTGATGTCCCTTTAAACCAAACTCCCAGCTGTGTGCAGCACTATTCAACTCCAGACAACCTCTTCCTATATTGCACGAATTAAAAAAAAAAAAAAAAAAAAAATCAAAGTCAAGTCAGATGTAAAACAACCAGAAAAAGGTGCTCACTGCTGGCAGACGGCCACAGAATTTCCAACGGGGCATCCGTTTTCCTGTAAGTTTATTCAAGGAAGAATGAAATGTTATACAGAGGGAATAATGAGCGGTTTATTATTCACTGCTGGTGGTTTAGATCAGACCACACATCCTCTGTGTGGTTTCACCTTCAGAACTGAGGCAGCATTGTGTCTTTGAGCTGCTAGACTACACATTCACCCGGCTGCCGAACACAGACGGGTAAAGAGCATGACTCTGGAGAGTCCTCCTGTCTGGAGGGAGGGCAGTGCTTGCAGGGAAGGTGCTGGAAAACAAAGGGTGCACTTAAAAGAGCGCTTTACCACATGACTGTGCTTTTTTATCTTTTATTTGCCTTTACAGAAAACTGAAGTCATAGTGTTTTCGGTAAAATGGTGCTGCATAATGGAAGTGCCACTTCAAAATCACATCTAATTTCCTCTTATTCCACTTTAGCCAAGTTGAGGTTGATGTTCTGTTTTTGCATGAATGAAGTAGGACATTAGCTTTGGATAATTACGTCTATAAAAAAAGAAAATAAAATCACAACTTTTTTTCTCATTTTATAAATATCTAGAGGACGTGGCACAAGTTCTCCAGCTGAAGCTGCAGAGGTAACAATACGTGGTAACAGAAAAAAAGCCTTAGTAAACGATGAAAGTATTTAAAAATGCAAGCCTTACTTTGAAAATCATACTTAACTTCAGTAGGATGATCAGCAAAGGTAATTACATGAAAAAGACTTACGAGATGAAAAGGAAGTAGAAAAAGAGTGCTATATGGGCAAAAATGTGAAACGTTACCATATTAGAGTAATTCATCAATGTGTAAAATGCATTCTTCTCTCAGAGTTAGGCAAAAAAAGAGGCCCGTTTGTTTTATTGTTTTTAATACGATAGGACATTTTATGTTTCTGGCATCCAACCTCAGAGATGGCACAAGGGGCACAAGATAAATTTGAAGAGTTGTGAGATTATAACAGTGCAGGAACAAAGTTCTGTGGTGACTTTTTTCTTTTTCTTTTTTTTTTTTTAATCAGTCTCTGGTGTCGTCTGCTTTATTGTGCAGAATTTTACAAGAAAAATAGAACTGATTTCTTTTTTTTCTTTTTATCTAAAATTCATGAGAACCATTGTTTTCATCCTCAGTAGTATTTCACAGTGGATCTTAATTTCAAAAGTAGCTAACCATCTGATGTTTAAAAATGAAGTGGGGGAAAAAGTGTGCATTTATGCTGATGCGCAAGGGAGTTGTAGAAGCAGGGAAGTTGAAATACGTGCTGCATTCTGCAGCCTGAGAGGTGAAATACAGCACAAACGAGTCTCCAAAACACCTGGGGGTGACTCAGGTGAGCAGATCAACATTTGTGGATTTTGGTGATGTGTTGATTTTCGGATCGTTGACAGTGAAAGGATGCTGTCTGAAAGGATTTCTTTTCCAGTGAGCACACTGAAAATATACATATGCAGGGGATTAGGGGATTATATGGAGTGAGGACGGGTATGCCTATTCTTCACTTTTTCTTCTCTTTTCTATCTTTATCTCTTGCTCTCGCGCTGCCTGTGCCTTCTCTTCCATCTCTGGCCTGCTGCCTCACTGTCCCTCTCTGAAGACCTCCAGCACTGACAACTGAACCCACCAGACCGATGCATCTGGGAGCGGGTGCCTCTAGAGACCCTCCTTGCACTACTATTTCCCTCAAAGCTACTCCTCCTACCTGTCTGCTCATCAATCCTTGTATTCCCATCTCTTCTGTTTTCTTTCTCCCTTTATATTTTTCATTCAAACAGCAGGCACCTCCTCTCTTTGTCTTGGAAACTTAAGTTCTTATCTTTTCACCTTTGTCAGCCTTTTTCTTCTCTCTTTATATCTTTCCTCTAATCTGCCTCTATCCCCTTTTTTCTGCATGGCTGAACTACAAGTAGTGGACCACTTTATCTTTTAGATGTTATCGCAAACATTCTTATAAGGTCAGATAAAAGAATAAGGTACGCTCTCTAATTTCATTTTCTCATCCATCTTCTATGGCAAACATTGTCCTGCAACTTTTTTTTTCTTTTTTTTGAGGATATTTTTTTTTGAGTAGCCAAAACTAAAGATAAATGTTTTCATCTAATGCAGATTAAAGAGTTTTCTGTATTTATGTACTCTCATTGATCAAATTAGAGCTTTGGCTGTTTGTGTAGCTGCAGTAGATGAAGCTCAGATAGCTCTAAACACATCACATAAAAAGATTTCTTATCCTGTAATGATATGCTCCATAAAGATAAGATGCAAACTAAAATCCTCAAACCCCAAGAAATATTTTAGCTATGTTGCTTTCTTTCAACATAATCACACACACACACACACACAAAAAGTTATAGATGGGTGCTAATTTAGCTGCAACTATTCATAGCAAAGAGTGTCAAAGTCTCACAGGAGGCAGTCCAGTTCTGCTCTAACCTCACAGGTACAAGCTGCAGCCTGAAAAGAAGAAGCTGCTACAAAAGAGAAATATATGAGCTGAGCCCCGCTATCAAATGATCCCCTCATTCACACTTCAAAGTCATTCATCTTTCTGAGAAATACAGCTGCGTGATGGCCCAAAAGAGGGGAGGAGATCCACTTCTCGCTCTGTGTGTCTGCATGTGTGTTAGGTGACAAGTCATGACTCATTTCAGCCTTCAAATGGCCCTGTGGCACTCAATCAGTCAATAAACAACGACCAGCAAGGTTTCCTCGCTCTCTCCTCCTCAGTTTTTCATTATAAAATCCTCTTTTCACCTCTCTTCCTCACTGCCACCGTTCCTTCTCTTTCTCTCGCTCTAGTCAGCCTCACACTGACGCAAGTGCAAGAAGAGAAGAAGAAAAGCAAAAACTTAAGAACAGAAATTTCACAATAATCACGTCTCCTGTTGTCAGAGAAGTTTGGATCCATCTCTGTTTAACCTTTCAAGCATCCTCTTGGGTTTATCCCTTGTGAAAAAGAGGCTTTGGGGATTATTTAATCATGACCCAAATAGAGTCTCCCTCTTCTTCCTGCTCTGGCGTTATGGTTAAAAGACAGATCCCTTTGCTGTTTGAGTGGAGTTTGAGGTTATAGCGGAGAGAGGGACAGAGCTAATGTAGTGTAACAGTGCTGCCGAGTGATGGCTGGCTCAGCGGAGCTAATTCCCCCTGACGTGTGGACAGGAAACTGGATGTTTCACTCAAACCGCAGACATTCATTCTTGGATCCAAGCAGCAGAAATAATAGCACATCAAGGATAGTATGCTGCTTGCCTCTGTCTGAAATCAAATTATTTCCTACACCTGCTCTTGTGATTTTTCTGCTGTTTAACATGCAGTGTGAAATTACTGCGCTTTCCTCTGCCTGTTTTACAAGGATACGTCCCATCAGAGAACAGCTGTGTGTGTTTGTCTGATTATACATGAGCACCTTCACTATTTATACCTTAGTTCCATCTCTTTTCTCATGTCTACCTCTATCGCCTGTGTTTTTGCTATATTGTCTCTTAAATCCCTTTGGTCCAACTGTGAAACATTTATATAACATTCCTTACAGCAGTATATATCTATATTTTATAACGCGCCAAACCTATGTCAGCTGACCTTGATGGAAAGAGATGCAGAGATTTAGCATCAGGTAGAGTTGTACAAAAATAAGCTATATAGAAACTTGATAACTTCCGCTCATTTCTTTGAAAACTGTCGGGACTCTCTGTGGCAAAGAAAAGAAATGCTGTGGATGATAAACTATCATCTCCTTTGTGATGGACAGGCTCTCAAATCCACTGTGGGAAACCTTGGAGTTGCCATAGAAACATCACAGCATCTCACTAAATGACTGACAATAGCGGCAATAAAAAGGAAAGAAAAATGTTTTCTAACATCCTTTTCAACTTTCTTTGTCATGTGGGGATGGGAACAAACCCACAAACCCCTCCACCCCCCAAGGAGCGCTAAACAAATATTTCGAATCAGTGTCTTCTAGCATGTGGGATGGTTCCCTCGACACACACAGCACACTTGAAATCGGAAGTGGCAGGACGACCGAGGGGGGCTAAGATAATGGCAAAGTGGTTGTGCTGTGTAAATAGACTGTGGTAGTGAGAGGACAAAGCACAGCAGGGTAGAACAGTAAACCACTTCAGCTATTGTTTGAGTCTCCAAATTTAGTTGCATAACAGAGATAAATCATCCACAGAGAGAAATCTGTTAAAAACAGTGCTCCCATGCAACTCTCAGCCAATAAACCCAGATCTTTTGTGAGGCAATGTGTGTACAGTCATAAAGCATCCTAAAGCCCCGTCTTGCTGGTGTCAGATAAATAAGTAACCAAGGGGCCTTAAAGAGCACCGAGGGGCCAGAGGGTAATGACTGCTTAGTTTACACGTGCATGATTATGCCTTTCACTTTCACTCCCGGCAGGGTCCAACCCCTGAGGGGATGCCCATTGACAAAGGTCAACAGCAACAATGAGCTTGTCATTCATTCTGTTTCCATGGTGACCAGCCTGCTGAGGCCACCAGGATCATTTTCATCCAAGAGTGCTGCTGGTTGGGGCTAATTGTCGTATTTGTGCTGGTGTCCCATCACAACGCAAATATCAACCAGTCTGATCAAATGTTGTTCTGAACTAAGTTTGTGGGCGACTGAGCTCATTTGTATCTGTTCCTCATTTTCTTCTTGGGAGGAAGGTAAAGTGTTAGCAATGCTACTGACCATTACATGTTCAATCTACTCGCTATTGTCTTTACTTAATTATGTATGCTAAAATTACATATAATTTCAAAGTATCAACTGACTTAAAATTTGCATCATAGCTGTCAATATATATAGGTATCACATTTCAGTTTTAATCAGCAAAAGATGTCTTTTACACATACTGAGGATTAATAAACCAACAGTAATCACATATAAGAAGTTAAATCGTTTCAGTTATTTAGATGATTATTGCATGTCCCAGTACAACTTTTTTCCATATAGTATTTCTTCAGCAGTTCAACTGTGATAAAAACTTTTGCCAAAAGGCATCATATCACATTATTTCTTGACTCAACACTTTAGTGACCTCTCTCCTGCTCTCGATTCCTCCTGCTCTCTTTTTTACCTGAGGGATTTTAACATCTGAGGTCCAATAAAGTCCTGTATGCTGCGAGCCTGTAGTAATTCTACTGTCTGGATGAGGGTCACTTATTTCTGCTGGTAAGCATGGCATGACAGTCGGGATGAGCTGCAGCATCCTCATGGGTCCGTGGAGGCCTTAAGATCAGAGGAAGCTGACCGAGTTTATCAGAAATGCTACTCCGATCACAACAAGCACCGACCCTTTGAATTGCAGTGGAATTGAAAACAGCATGCTCTGGACAAAACAGCTGAGGTGAAAAAAAAATGTGCATGTTTTCTACAAGGCTGAATGCCTCAGGCTTGAAAAACAATATGGTATAGATGACTTAGTTAACAATGATGTCTATTTAATGATACACTAATGAGCATGAACACAGTTAGAGATTAAAGCTGCTGCAGGGACAGAGCTGTTGGCCGACTGAGAAGGGATGAGTTCATGCAGAGCCTGCTCTATGCATACTATCTCCTGAGACCACCATTGTCATTTTTGCAGCAATTTTGCCACTATATTTGACATATCGTACTCACTGACAAGTATATTGAATGCTGTGCCAGAGAGGTGGGGTTTTTTTTTTTTTTGGAAGATTATTATTGCTGGCTTGATGGGATTTGTTGGGAGTAAGAACTGAACTGAAATTAATCTTTGGTTCCACAAGTAACATAATTCTGGTATATTACACCCCCAACCTTCTAAAGAGAGAGAGAGAGAGAGAGAGAGAGAGAGAGAGAGAGAGAGAGAGAGAGAGTAGAATAGAAATAAATAAAAGAAAGTCTTGAAGGACAGCTCTGGGTGTCCTTTAACTGAGAACTGTAAATCCGAATGGTTTCATTGCAAAAGAATGTCAAATAAATACATCCAGCCAAACAAAGACTTGTTTTTCATGAAGGCTGTGAATTATTATTTGTGACCTTAAAGCACTGAAATCTTTAACATAACGAAATGGAAATCGTTATTTAATCAAGGCAAAATGTATGGCTCATTCAGTAAAGAGTGGCTTAGAAGTTACTTGCAAAAACAGGGGTATTTATTCTTGTTAGAAAAAAAATGTATGAAATAAACTTATAAGTGAATCTTTTCTCACTGAGAGTGAAAGATACTGTTATTTATTTATTTTTTATACATATTTACTTATTCTTTTATTTGAGTAATTCCCTTCTTTTATCCTTTAAGTCATGGCATCTTGCAGGTGTCTCCCTAAGTACATGCTTGCTCCAAACTTGAGCTACGGAAGGTTTTGGTAATGATAACAGGATCTAAATGTTAAGATGTGGAAAAAAGGGGGGAAAGAAAAGCCAAACACAGCTGTGAATTTGTTGATTTAAGACTTTGACGATAGCTTCGGGGTGTGCTGATGCACTCAGTCAGCTCCACCAAGTGGACAGAAATCGTATAGAGCACAAAAGTAAAAGTTCCTAAACTGGTTATTAGTGTTATTGTGGGTTTGTGGACTGGTGCGTGTTGTCTGTTTGATGACGGGTGCGTTTCCATTCGTCAACATATAGCCTATGTATAAATAGGCTATATATTTAAAAATGTTACAAAACACAGATCATCGCACCTGAAATCCACTTAAAACTGTCTGATTCAAATAAAACAAATGTTTTGGTTTTTTTTGTTGTTGTTTTTTGGTGGGGGGTGGATTTGATATATAAGTCTGTGACATATTTGAATAAAAGTAAATCATGGAGTACTTGTCGCTTTTTTAAAAGAAAAGAAAATGTTCCTTCTTACCAAGTGAGGTGCCCAACTCCCGTTCATCTAAGGATCGGAGATGCGTGCCTTGTCCTGCTGAGAAGAGCAGCGAGGAAACGCGGACAAATGAAGATGGACCGAAAATGAAATATCCTCACTTCTGCTGCGACTCTGAAAACCTGGACCTCGGTACAACTCCTTCTGTCTCCGCAGAGATTCCTCTGCCTCGTCCCTCCGGAGCCTCGTGTGCTATTTGTGCCCCCACAGGGAAGCGCTCTGTGCCGGTGGCTGCTCGGCGCACGGGCTGTAACCGGACACCGCACTGTCGCGCTGCGCCACACACCGGAATGCCTCCGCTCTGAGCCGTGGTGCGAAAAAGCGACGGCGCCTTCAAAACTTTCCCTCTAACAGCCAGTCCCAGCGCATAGAAAGAAAAAAAGGGGTGGGTTGGGGGGTGGGAAGGGGACATCCAGAGGAGCAGAGGTGGGGTGATGCGTCCGCAAGGCTTTCAGATACAGCTGCGCAGCTCAGGAGTGGGGTTTGGTTTGGCTGAGGACTGCGCCCCCACTTTGCGCTCCCACTCCAGCAGCGAGGAGTAACGTGGCGGCGGTGCACAGCTGTCCTGCAGGTGGAGGAGAGCGATACAGCCCACAAAACCCTGTAGCTACAAGTGGAATGGCTGACACTGATTGTGTGACACACAGTATATTATGATATCTTCTACAAGGGGTCAGAGGTCAATATTAGCTTTTGATAGTAATCATTATAACATTGAATGTAAAAACACATTTTATCGCTACAGAGAAATCAAAAAGTTTGAATTTTATTGTCTGAGTTTAGATAGTTGAGCCTTGGATAAACTGAGCCCAATACCAATTCAGCTTTGTAAATCTATCAATTCTTGATGACAATGATATGCAAGAGGTGACATCTGGTTTGACTTAAATATCACATTATCTCTGTCGGACAAAATGAAACTCATTATTACTTATACATACTGTAGGCTATATATGCATTGCAGGAACACTGAAGAGTCAAAGCAGGTATGAATAAGAATGTGTTTTTTTCAAAAAAAAAAAAAAAGAAAAAAAGGAAAAAAGGTAGGCTAATTGATGTGAGCACTTGAGGCAACCCAGCTGCATCACAATAAATAGCTAACTTAAGCTTCTGACAAGACTCAAAATGTCTGCCCTCTTAAACGATAGTGTGACAAACCACACAATAATTTTAACTTTTTAAGTGTACAAAAAATGTACAAAAATTGTTGTTTGTAAGGGCACCTTTGTCCAGTCGCGACCATGTTGCTTTAGGTCCAGACAAGTCAACTACCAGTATCACGCAAAAGGAAAAGAGTTCATGGCCTCTACTTCCAAAGAACTGGATCTGTATTTAAATACTTATGACAAAATAGACAAATGTTAGCAGCAGAGGCCATGAAATCTTCTCGGTCGTTAGCTTTATAACAAGATGGCAGCAAAAAGAAAGGGGATGCCTGTGCAAACAGTCCTTTTTCTATTCTTTATACAAAGTGAAAATTACCTTGGTTTGTTTGTAATGACCCTGTCCAAACTATTACCTCTGTAGAATAATACATTTCAGTTTTGTCAGAGGGTTAAAATATAAATATATTTTGACATGGCTCTCTATTGACATTCATTGTCACTTTGCTGCAGACACATATTCTGCTCAAAACGGCTTAGAGTTTCAGCTCTTGTCATTATAGTCCCTCACAACAGTTTAAACTCTTCACCATCTTCTAATAGACCTAGGGTTGTTTTAACTCTCTAATGTTTCTTTAATATGCCATAAATGTGATCCGATGTTCACCTAAGTAACTGAAATAGACAAACCTGCATAATGTGATTACACACAGACAATTATCATTTCTACTGTCTTTTTTCAACACACCCAATAAACATTCACAGTGATGGAGCAGGAATGTTCAATAAAGACAGTAAAGCATATTGTGTTTGTCCATTACTGTGACTTTAATGAAGATTAGATCACAATTATGAGAAATGAATGCAGAAAAGTAGTTATTTCCAAGAGGTTCACAGACTTTCTTGCCACTGCTGATCAGATCAGCCTCATGAATCTCCTCCATTATCTTATACCTCATCCACCTATTTAGAGAATATCAGACCTGATATCCTATATTTATATATCTGATTGCTGTCTCTCTTTTCTCACCTGCAGAAAGGATGCTCCCTGAAAGAGTATCTAAAAGTCTCTCATGGTTAACTATAACCACTGGCCAGACTGCAAGAACCCATCTATCCAATATTCTGCAAGAAGTATTCTGTCGCATCTTTACGTCGCCAAAAGCCATCTTCCGCTCATTTAACAAGTGCAAATATTTACTGTTTCTCAGTGTCTACAACAGAGAGAGAAGAGGAGAGCAAGACACAGAGTTACTGCTATATTTCTAAAGCTTTCTGTATTCTAACAGTAACATCCCCAGTTCAATTACCTATTTATCCCCTGGTGAATGAATGCTCCGAAATGAATGCTTCGCTATCAAGCTCCAAAAGCCCAAAGTGTGGAACGCAGCTTTGGGGCTTTGACAGGCAGCGGTTGTCTGTCTTTTTGAGAGACATGCAGGAGAGTCAACAACAGCTTGTTAATACGCCTCTACGTTGAACGGGAACATGTCACTGTGTGTGCCTCTGCTCGTGCGTACCCACATCAAAATTCAAATCAGGTAATTTTCATAAAAATGTTGCTACCCACATGGGGGAAGTAAATCTCAGATTTACATTTCAAGTGGCCTATGTGCAACTGTGGGAAATGCGTGGGTAACCTTTTCCTTTCTCCTGCGGTGTAGGGGGGCTACAGATGGAGCAGATCTGCGGTGTATCAGTAAAGACTAGATGAAGACGTGGTTGGCTAGTCGCAGGGGTAGTGTTTGGAAAATGTAATGCAGAAATGAAGCTGCGCACTGATACAATTAATTGACTTCCATTGTAAGTGCTGTAAGCTCTACAACTTTCTCTCCTTGCATCAGGAATTTCGCCCTCCTCTACGCTGCTTTGCTTGCTTTCCTTTAAAATAGATGCTTTGCTCCTTGACGACCAAACCCACAGCGCTCCAGCTGCATTTCAGAGGGAGACTTCAGTTGCCCGAGCTTCACACAATGAGAACATATCATCAGTACTAACAATGCACAAAACCTCTGGATGGGTCATCAAACTCAGTGATGGATGATTATGAGTATGTTGACACTAAATGAGAGGTCTGAGACGGAGACAATCACAGCTCTAAATATCACACCAGCATTCAGGTCTCTCTGGTGTTTGTGTTGCTACCTTTGTTGCTCGCCATTCCTGGCTTGACGTTGCTAGGCAACCAGACAAAATTTTGGTTTAGAAGGAGCCTCCTACATTTCACCTGACCATACAAGATCTAGGTGTGGAGATCCTGCAGCGAAGCAGCTTATAGACGACTAAATACCACAAACAGAGATTATTTTCAAAGTCACAATGAAAAAGACAACTTGGATCAGCGCAGAAAACAGACGCACAATAAAGGACAATTAAAATTTTAGACCGTTGTCTGGCATTTCTGTTCATTTGTTGTTATGTTTGCTTCATGTGAGCATTTGTACTTGTAATGGGTTATGTGTATGTAATGAGTTGCTGTAAACAGGGATGGAAGCAGGCCAAGCTCA
The DNA here is from genome assembly GCA_037176975.1 of Arrhamphus sclerolepis. NCBI lineage: Eukaryota > Metazoa > Chordata > Actinopteri > Beloniformes > Hemiramphidae > Arrhamphus > Arrhamphus sclerolepis. The sequence goes on from JBAMYA010000013.1 coordinate 6,824,515, forward strand.
ACATTTTTTGTGCCAAACTTCACTTGACCATTGCCAAGGCCCCATATTCCCACTGTCAAACAGACCATCTGTCATGCTTTTTCTCTGCCATATCAAGTCCCAGGTCAGCTCAGCCAACCTGCCAGCCACAGGGACATGCAAAATATTCTCTCCCAGTGGCACATAAATGTAATATTTTCACATGTTGAGGGTGATAAATGCTTGCACACATGCATGATTGTATGCGAATGAGTCTGTGTTTGACTTGCTCACACTGAAGGTGAGGTGATAGTTCAGGTGAGATAAAGAGCATAAAAAAATTGTTAGGTGGGTAGGTGGGTAGGTGGGTGGGGGTGGGTGAGGATGGGGGTGGGGGGGGTATAGGGCAGTGGGGGTGTGGAGGGGAGGTGATCATGAAAAGATAGCAAGGGTGAGAGAGAAGAGTCAGCCAGCTGTGAAAGACTGCAGTCATTCCTCACTCCTAGCTCCATACCTGCAGACTCAATGAGCCATCCCACGCTGCAGCAGGGCCAAAGCTGTGCGATTTCTCAGGCTTACTCAGCCTTACTGTGCCCTGCAGCAGCAGCATCCAGGTCCTTGTAGTGCCAGAACTCCATGAAGTCTGCTTCCCCTGCGGTGCTCCAGGGGTGGAAGGATTGGACAATGATGATTTAACTTTCAGAGTGGCTGAGGAAATGTGCAGGCAGTCCTGCACAGACTCAACAAAACTAATAGCCCTAATCACATCTCGTACCTAAAAACAATACAAAGCAGTAATGTGCATTGTTTTAAATCGATATGACAATAAGCATGGGTGCTTTTAAATTCAAAGCTGCCAAAAGCATAAATGCCCTATACACATTTCTAAAAGAAGATTACTTTAAAATGATAAGGGATGTGCAATCTTTTGGACGTCTAGATACCGGGCTAGCTAAAAACAAGCACAACACAGTTACCATTCTGGTGCTCTGTCTATCTTAGCAGGTGGTCCGAACCAAAGACTGCATGAACAAAGATGGGACAAACCCTTTGTGATGTCACCCACAGTTTTTCTCAAGAGGGTTTTTGAAGTCTGTTCTTTGGTGCTCTGGGCATGTGTAGTAGAGCTCCATTGTAGTTTGGGTTGCAACGGTAGCCAAACAGTCCAGTTATTCAACCTGAAAGGTTTAAGGTAAAGCTCAAACATGGCGAAAAGAAAAGAAAGAAAAAAACCTATCAGTCTTCTGCCACCCTTTCCAGGCCAACCCAGAGCCAGTTGCTGTGGTATGTTAGTAAAATTAACAACACAACAAGAATTATTATCTTTTCAATAAGCATGATTTGGCCTGTTAGATCTTTAATCATCTCTCACAAGTCAAGTTCACCGAAAGTGCTTAGCTAGGTTTTATTCCTGTTGTAAAGTTGGAAATTTTAACGCAGGGATTATTGGAGATTGACTCACTTTTGGAGCCAACCCCTAGTGGTCATTTGGTGAACTGTAATTATTCCTGCTTTAGCACTGGTGTCAGCTCTCAAAATTGGATGTTTTCTCTTGGCCCAAACAATAAAGACAAGTTAGTAACCAGGCTTTGTGCCAGGTTTCAGCGAAAATAACTCAGATCACTTAACATTACCAGGCATCTCAAACACTGCTCCTCATTTTTTGCAGGTTGATTTGTTGTTTTTGTTTGGATTTTTTTAATCGAGCATTGCCAGGTGTAGTTCTCACATATTACCAGGGCAATGTTTATATTTTATGTGTGTCTAGCGAGCAAATTGTGATTCAAAGACTGTAGATCTTTTTATCAAGCTGATTTGAATAATTATGGACAAACAATGCAGTAATGTTTATCCGACTGTAGATGGATTGGATTTTTGATCAGCATTCTAATTATACACATTTTTTTCATTTTTGAAAGTCTACACCCTTTGTCTTGTTTAAACACAGGAGACAAGTTGACAGCACTGGAAACAGAGCACTCCATTTACTGAACTTTATACCCCTTGCTCTCACTACAACATTATTATCCTGGTCTTCGTCTCCCTAGCCCTCATCAGGCAGCTACAATGTTGTGTGGCGTTAAAAGAGAGTGTTTTTAGGGCAGGATCCATCCAACAGCAGTGAATAAATAGACTGAATGAGATAATGAAATGTAGTGCCAGAGTCCAGGGTGGTCATCTTTCTCACATTCTGCATAGGTTCTGGCTGCCTGTATTTGTCTTTGTCCTCCCCTCTTTGGTCCATGATGGATGGCAAAAAAAAAAAATATATATATATGGCTGATGGTGAAAGTTTTCCTCTTTTTTTGTGTGTGTCCTCCTTTTTTATCACGATGACCATTAGTAAAGCGACAAAGTTAAAGGCATGGGGGGAAAAAATGAACTCTGTGAAATTCAATCATGGGATCTGAAGGTTTGGAAGCATGAGGTCTTGGCCCCATGGGCAGTTTGGAGATTGCTTCAGATTAATTAATGTCAAAAATGGAGAGGGTTGAGACTGCCGAGAACAATTATGTGTGGGACTGCTGGGATGATGTTCGCCATTTGCAGTGAGGAGTGCAGGCTGCTGATTTTCCTACGTGTCTTAGGAAGATATTTTATTCCCAGTCAGTAATTTTGAACAGCTAAAAGCAATTTAAGTGGAGACAGAGTAGTTAAAAGCTACCCATGGCGAAATGGATAGAAAAATAAAGCCACTTATTTAAGTACTTAAGGTGCACATAATCCAGAGAAGCCACCGTGGGGAAAAATTACCACCATCCCCTGAGCATTGTAATCTTCAAAACGCAGACTTTAGATTAAAAAAAAGGGACTATGACATAATTTAAAACTTCTTCTTTTTGTTTCTGTAGATATGAGTCAGCATATGTCTGAGCTCAAAAATATATTTTTAAAATTGATCTGGTATTACTGTGACAATGCTGTCAGCTTGAAATATAGCCATACCTGCAGAAAGGTACCCATCCAGCCACAGCCACTTTTGTACCTGTTCCACTAAATTCTTGATAGAGCTTTACATCAACAGAGCACTGTCTCAGATTAAGCAGATGAATAAACTGTGCTCTGCTCCTTTTGGTCACAAGGGGACCAAAGTAATTGTCCACCAACACTCTCAGGAAGCTGAAATAAATCCTCCAATTTCCGGCTCAGCAGAAGCTATTTGTTTCTTTCAACGCCATCTTGTCTTTCAGGGTGACTGCACTGACCTCTCGGCACACTGCAACGTCTGCCCTCTTGAGTGCACACATCCACAAGTCTGTGTCCTCACAAACTGAGGGCAGGGAAATCATTCACGTTATGCGTTTGTCTTCCAATGTTACATGTTCACAGCCAAGCTCACCTTTTCAGATCCGTTCGATACGCCTCGTGTCTCTGTTTCTGTTTTGTTTTTTTTCACACTTGCACATAAAACACAGCTACACCCTCGGAAAGAGCAGCACTCCAGGAGTTTTCATTTGTGTGAACCATGATGCTCTCTAAGCAGGTGAGGCACGGTAAACCAAGATTGGTCTTTTTCCTACATTTGATTTTTTTTTTTCATCTTCTTCTTTTTTTTTCTTTTTTTTTATCTCTAGCGCTTTGGAAACCTTTGATTTATGGGTGCGAGTCAGGGAAAAAAAAAAAGTGAAAAATCCCAGGAGCTTTTCACGGTTTACCAGTCTAACAGGAAAACAAAGAACGAGGGAATTAAAACAGTTTTGGATGCGCTCTGTAAAATGTAGAACAAGAATGCTTTTGACTATTACTGAGTTGATGTTTGAATCCTTCAGCAAACAGTCTTTTCATAAACCATCTCATTAAAATAACCACCAAGGCTGACAACAACAGCCAAACCTTGTATTAACTGATAATAATCAAACTAATTACTGGGATATAACATTTTTATTATTATTATTATTATTCTTTGTAAAACTCATCCTGTTTTATTTATTCATTTTATTTTATAATGAGTATGTAATACGGCTGAGGGTCTCATTAAAAATGTTGATTTATTAAAATCACAGACATCCATCATCTTTGCACTGATCTAGTATTAAAATGGCTGGAAAGGACTGGAACATCCTACTCATGCTTCTCATGAGAATCAGGTTTTGTTGACAGTCAGAGAGGTACTTCACTAATAGTTTTTGTCCCACTTTGGACGAGTTAATTAATTTCCATTACTGGCTCTTCAGTTGGAGGTTGAAGGTCAGAGCTGGTCCAGGCTTGGTGGGAGAGGTGGAGTCTTGTGTTTATTATTCCATTTATCAAAGAAGACATAACTGTATGCTGAGTTGATACCTGTGAGAGTACTCAGACAGCCTTCTCTCTGAAGTTGTCTTAAGAGCTGCTCTGCCTACTGATGGAGAGAGAAAGCTCCGGAGAGTCTGGCTGTTCTCGTAGAAGGGAGATAGAACCGTCAAAATGGCTTTATAAGATGGAAGCGCCTGCTTGTTTTCATGAAATTTCGGCCACTCTGTGAAAAGGAAAAACTCTTTTGCTTCCACTTTGAAGATTCTCTCACCCCCGGAGTCACTTTCACCTTTTCCCATCTTTCAGGCACGCCTTTGGACAAGATGAAAGTAAATGTCTGAGCACTTCAGTCAGGGTAAAGACAAGCTATGGAGACAGCTTACGCAGAGTGAATGGCTTTAAAAGCACAAATTCAAAGAAAAACCAGAGATTTCCAGTCAGTTGTAATGGCTGAATGGTCCTGGTCAGACAGAGTTGTTTTCAAAGTAAAAGAATCCTAACATGCGAGAGGATGTTTTTTGTTTGTTTTTTTCAAAAACAGCTCAGCTGAGTGTAGCTCATGTTAATCTGGCAGCAACTGACTGTGTTGGCTTCAAAAATATCTACTGCTCATGTCCATGCACAGGAAATCAGTCTATTTCAAGCCTGTTTCTGGCTTTAACAAGACTTGGCTTAAGTATCCAACAACCACAGTGGCTCATTTCAGGACCTTTCCAAGTGGAAGTATGCTAGGACCCACAGTGAAGCATCCCACACCTCACCGGCTGACAATGGTAGACTCGACAGTGCGATTCTATCCTTCAGAGTCATTGACTGATCGACAGCAGAACTTTGCTAGTCTTCATTTCAACTCTGGCAGCTCTCATTTCTAATGTTGCTTTGGTGGCAACACTCTGAAATAACGATGTTTGGACAAAATTGTATTAATTAGCACCATAGGTTAACATGAGCTAAGCCACCAAAGCTTAAATAGCTAACTGTGACTGACATATGATGGGCACGTTCCAGCCAGCTTGTCAGCCCTGCTTGTTTTGCTCTTTTGCATAATTGTGCCACTCAGTAAGCTGAAAAAGATGCTTCAAAAGAACACTTCAAATAACCTATGGTTAACGTCACCAGGGTTAGGGAAGACCCAAAATGCAAGAGATTTCAAAGGAAGGTGTAGCAAAGGCCTTTATTTTAACAAAAGGTGGTGTACGGGCAGGAAATCCAAAACCAAGATAAAACCAACTACTACAGGAAAATAAAACCAGGAAGGAAAGGAGAGAGACGAGACAATACAGGCATACAGGCATACCTTGGTGATGTCTCCAGGATGTGCCATTGCCTTTTGACCAAAGAGAGATGGGACCGACTCCAGCTGATCCCGGTGACCCTGAATGGGAAGAAGCTGGTTTAGATGATGGACAAACGATTGTGTTTTATGAGGCTTGAAGCATGCATTGACTCAGATTGAAACCCCATCAGAAGAAGTGTTATAGAGCTTCTGAGCTTTTTAAAGTGTAGATTCATCGTTTAATTGTGGAAATTTAGCCATCGTCAGAGTTGAAGGGAGACTGAGCAATAGTAATGGAGGATTTCTAGTGACATTTACTCTCAAACCAATCATTTTCAGAGATTTTAATTTGCTCTTATAAGATCAGAGGGTGCTTCATTGCCCTCAGTGGTGATAACATTTTTGAATTTACATGTGTAGTCTACATTACAAGCAGCAAAATGCTAATTATCACTTAATTGTACACTTTAGATCTCCCACAGGAAGACCACTGATTTCCCACGTGTGACCTGGTGATTGGAACAGGCAGCAAAATGAGAAAGCAGCCCAACTTTGATGCCTTGAGCCAATCACACATTTCTCCCTTCAGCAACACACATGTCAACATAACAGCTACACGCAGCCCAAACAACCGCTTAATTGATTAAGTTAATTGTTCCGAATCCCCAAACTGTGTCATACCACGATGACTGTCTGGTGTCGCCTTAGTGATTGTGGGATTTGTGTCAACATTTTCCAGTGTCATCTCATTCATTCCTTCTTCCTGCTTCTTTTCTACAGAGCATGAAGCGTGAGATTGGATTTACAGTGTAATGGAATAAAGTGTATTGTTTCCCATCTGTGAGAGAGGAGGAGGATTGAAATGATAAAAAAAAAAGCCTCCAACTATCTCAGCTGGAAAGTTGTTCAAAGACAATATACATTGGAAAAGCAGTTTTTGTGGTTTTCTTTCCCCTCCCTCTTTCATTAGGTTTGCTTTCACAAAATCATTTTGTTTTCCTAGTTTCCTGCTTGGTTCCTGCTGCTATTTATCTGCTCTACAATGAGGTTTACAGTGAGGTTTTGGAAGAAGAACAGGAGTGAATGAAACAAGCCATTATCAGATGATGAACGGCTCTGACAGTCGTCACATTGATTGGATGGCATTTCATAGAAACAGAAATTCTCTTTTGTTTCTGTTTCTACTCTCGTTGTGACAGCTGTGATGAAGATTACCCACCGTTTGTGGAACTCTAGAGAGAAACCTAATCAGGAAGAATAAAAAAATAAAATGAGTGTCTTTTTTCGAGGATCTACTGAATGTCCATTTTTCACTCTACCGGCCTTTCATTTCTATTCATTGACTTTCATCTCAGTGAACAGTGTCATTATCAGTTAATTAACTCTTATCTGCTTTACTGTTGAAATGATTACATTTTCCAATGTCACACAAAAGCACCAGCTTAATAGCACGGCTAGCATCCATTAACACAGCTTTATTTCTACGTCCATTTCTGTGCAGCTAAAGCAGAGGCGAAGATATATATTTGTTCTAGCCGGAGCAGAGACATGGGAAAGTCACGCCGGATGTAATTATAGTCCAGATGATTCTTTCCAGGAACAGGCTCTGGCAGGTTCTTGCTCAATTTATGTTCTTGACTTTTCAGTCGCTCTTTATCAGAGTAGAACCAGTTGCTATCCAGTTGCATAGTACAGTTTTTGGATGAAGAACACAGGTGGCTCATTCACAAAACAATACCATAAAAAAAATCAGGATTAGCATTTCAAATGCTTTGTAAGAGGTTGCATATCTCACATTTTACAAGCACTGGTGCATGCATGTGCTTCATTGTATACGTGTGCTTCATGCAAACGCTCCTGTGTTTCCAATTAGATATCGTTGCTTTCCGTGAACTCTTGACAGTTGACAGTGTCAACTTCTGGGGCTGCCTGATCTTCAACTTTCAGCATGTTTCCGGTTTTCTTTGTCAGATATGGGATATTCAAGACAGGGTAAGTGATTTCTGGATGAAATTGTCTGTTGATATTTGAAACAAAACAGTAACGAAACACGAAGAGCTATCTCCTGCATCCCTCACGTCTCCCCCAAGAAAACATGTCCATCATGAACTCTACCAAGCCTCAGCAAGCCATTCAGTGAAATTGCATAGAATTTCTTATCCTACCTTTTAAGACAACAGATTTCAAATTCTGTGATTTAAAGGATAAATTGGGGTGTCTGGAATAACAGATAACTGGTTATATAAGGTAATGTAGTCACCTAAAGTCTCAAATTTGTAAGGAACTGTGAATCACCAACAAAATACTTTCCTCCCCCACCACAAAATCAGTAACAATGTACAAAGGCATAAAGGCATGACTGAAAAGAATCATTTTGTACAATATTTAACTGCTGTTTTGACAAAAACAACAAAAAAACATGTCACAGACATTTAAATTTAATTCAACGTTTTGGGGAAAAGCTCATAACACTCAATTTCTCAGTCTGAGTATCACCAGGATTTGGCCTGTCCTGTCAAATAAGCAAGACCCATAGCCTGTAACCCCATATTGTCTAAAGTAATATTTTAAATAGATGCAAAAGGTCGACTAAACAAAGATGTGCTGACGAATCGTATTCTTTTATCTCATAATGTATCAGACAGAATCTCATATATCAGCACAGTTGCCCAACATGCCCCATCAAAGAGAGTGTAGGAGTGGACGCATCCATCCCTATTAGTATGATAGAGTGCTGAGCTGCATGTGATGTGAAAACACAGACAACGCAGGCATTTTCACACACGCACACACACACGCACACACACACACAGGCTCACACATGAGTACATCCCTGTCTGGCAATGCAAGCATCAACATTTCTTTTGTAATTTTCAAAGTCATTAAAATACAAGCAAGCTGATGGGCAAATAAACACAAACAAAGCCCAGCTGTAGTTTTGTGATATTCCTACACACACAGACACACATACAGCAGTCAGGATTTTCCTGCTGATCATAGAAGGGGCGATCTTGGCACACTTCTGCATAGTCAATGTGAGCAGCTCTGACTGCCTGTCATCATCAGTGGACTCCCACTTCAAACCTGTAAGCTGTTTCTCTGAAGGGGCTCCAGTTACTCAGCAAGTACAGTTTGGCTCAAACACGAGAATTCAATTAAAATGTTAATTTGCACTAAGCTGATAAACAAGAATAACAGCTCCTTTGGCGCCACAGGAGAAGCGTCTTTTTATGGGGAGACTTATATCTCGCCTGGAACAGCAGGTGAAAAACGCGACCCAACAGGAAAACAGTGAACGTACAGTAACATCAGGGAGAAGTTTTAAGACAGCTGAGAAGGATTTACAGACTGGTTTTGTATCTGCTGTCACCTTTATTGCTTCTTGTTCGCTCTATTGACAGGTTACTAAAAAAAAAAAAAAACAAAAACAAAAAAAAAAAACTCTGTCCAGTCTTTAACATTTTTTAAAAATTTGCACAAATTTGAAAGGAGCTGACACGTGTCAACTCACCCTGACTTTCAAAAACTAGTCAGCAACACACCTCATATCGTTTCCTATACCCCGAAGGCAACTGCAACATCTTGGAACTGAAATTTTGAAAGATTTTCTGCGGGCTGTTTTTTTTTTTTTTTTTGCAAGTCAGTTAATATCTTCAAACATTTTCTGACAAGGTCTCATCTGATTTGGGATGGAGCTGAAGGAACAGCAGGGGTCTAGATGATGGCTTTGCTAACAAGCCACGCGCAAACTATAGCAGCAGGTCCTCCTGGTTGTAATTTTCACCTTTTGTTGTTCAGATGAATCCAGCGGCGAGTACGAGACAAAGTCATTCACTCTGATGACAAGTTCTCATTTTCAGAGGTTTCCTTGGAATGAAAATACATACGTTTAATGGGACACTGGAGCCAAACAAGAAGAGGTCCTTGACAAAATTATTGACTGTATCAACAACTGTCTCGACTGCCTTGTCATTGTGCCCAGACACATGCATGTCTACACCAGGTGCTCATCTTTCCTTCCCGACATTCAGACAACCTCACTTATCTTGTCATCACGGACACAGGAACAGGCATGTCCCTGCCCTCGAGATTGTATCTGGACTGACAGGCCAAGGAGAAATGATCAACCTGCTTATCATGCTTTCAACACTTGATGAAGATGAAAGCACAAATCGACTGGAGCGTTTTAGTGGGACAGAGGGGAAAAAAAAGCTCTCCATTTAATGAGGATAGAATACTCAGCTTTATTCTCAATAACATTACATTATTCAAACTGTCCCTGAATGTCTCCTGTTGTCCCCCAATCATTGAATACCATTCATCATTACTAATTAATACCATTTCAATAATTCATAACAGTAGTTTTTTAATTACTCTGCTGGATGATCATGTGCTCTGGAACCTACAGGTATATTATTTCACTGGTATGTCAGTACTCCCAGGTCCAGTAACAACATATTAATTCCAGTTGCTCCCCAACCTGTGGCTCAGTCCCTTTTCAAAAATTCTAGCCACTTCCATATGCCAATTGCTGTATAAAGGTGCCCTGGGGATCTCTGCTTCAATTTTGTCTCCACTTTCCGACTGTGCATTCACAGTGATCCCACAAAGGTGTAATATTTCCTCCTCAGAGTGACCTTTCCCAAAGTATTATGGCGTTCCGCAATCTGAAGATGGTCTCTTTCCTCTATTTTGCTGTCCACAGTCAGCAGCAAGTTCCTTACATCTCTGGTCACTGCCTGTTTTATTCATTTGATACTGTTCTGCCCTGAATAAAAGCCAGTAACACTCACCTCTGTAGAGCAGACTCCAGTTTGGCCTCAGAGCTGAAGTTTGGGGCGATACCACGGACACAGGAGGTAAATTATGCTGGTAGAAGCTCCTCCAGGTTGTCAAACACAGCAGTATGTTTCATCCAGAGGCTAGTGCCTGGATTTCTGTTGCAAAGTTCATAACTGGTCCAGTCCGGCCCGTCTCTGCCTCTTTATGTTTTTCTTTCTACTGTATCTTTAGCTTGCTTGTAAATTGGCTCATTGTTCTGACAGTGGGCCTGAACACCGGGCCGTTTTTTGCCATCCAATGGACTGATTTCATCCTCTGCATGGAATTTTGCAGCAGTCATGTGGCTCGCTCAGCTCTGTACTCCAAACACAGTACAGAGTGGAATGAGCTGACTGTGTCAAAAAAAACAACAAAAAAAAAAACCCTGTTTGGTTAAACAAATAATTGAAATAAATAAATAAATAAAAACACACATCTAATACCTTCAATTTCAAAGGATCACCAACAAGATGCATGGGGGTTATAGAAGGAGCTGCAAAGAAAGACTGCAAAGAAATGCCTTCCATTCTCAGTGAATTGTAGAAAATGTTTTAAATTTAAAGTCACTCTATGTAGTAATACCACTTCTGACCACATTGGGGGGGAGAATCACAAGAAGGTCTATGTGTCGGGGCTTTATAGAAGCATTTATTCTTTGCAATATCCAGTCAAATTTAGCAGGCTTCAGGCTGGAAAAGATTGCAAAAACCTTTCTAAAGAGTTTAGACTCCATCAGTGCACACACACAGATTTCAGGCCATTTGTGAGCACCCACAAGGCAAATAAGAAAAGCAAACCATGTTAAGGTCTGTGTAGTTACAAAGGAAGCCAAAGTGACTGCAAAAGAAGTCACATAAACCAATGTTCAACAGGAGAAAACTCAACTTTGCAATGTGAAAATATGAGGTTCTTGGCAAAATTTGCAGATAAAATACAAGAAGTTTTAATGCATTCCAATGTCTCAAGTAAATTTGTAAATGAAAGTACATATGAACATCTCACAACATCTCATGTGTGCTTTACAGATATTTTATATGCTTGTTTTGAAAGAAAGGGATTTCTTGCCATATATGGCAAGAAATCCCTTTCTTTCAAAACAGACTGATTAATTCATAAATCTTTTCACCTTTTTACATGCCAAGTACATTTTCATTTTGAAAAATGTCATTGCCACTTGAAAAAGCTGTTGCCACTTAATTGATGCCACACAAGCAGATTTAATGAGCAATAACCAATTCCTCTTTTCGCTGTAATCAATAATTAAAAAAAAAAGACATTACAACAAAAAGTAATGAAGCTGTTCAGTCTGAGAAAGGAAGAAATCTGTTAGCAGTTAAATGATCTGAGAAAAATCCTTAACAAGCATGTTGTCAGAGGGTGTGATGATACACATATGCAAAAGGGCCAAATTATGAATTTGAAACTTAGGCAGAAAACTTAGAAAACTTATGTGATGTGTCCTCAGTTAAAAATCAAAAAGAGAAATATCAGAATCAGAAATGTTTAATTGCCAGGGACAGTTGAGAACTTTGTATTGTACCAGGAATTTATCATGTTGTTAGGTACAAAACACATAGTAAGAAAAAAGTCAAAAAGTGCAAGAAGTAAAAACAAAAGCTAATCCAATACACAAATTGGAAATATATGCACAATAGAATAAAATATTTTAAAAAAATCAATGGTATAAAGTCGAAATGACTGCAGCTTATTCTTATCCCTGGTCGTGGATTCAATGACGACAGTGTAGAAGTTCACCATCATCATCAAGTTCATCAAGCCTCTGCTGAGGCTTCAGCGATCGATGAGACTGGTGTCCAGACGTCCAGCTGTTGGTTTGCTGGGAGAATAAAGGAGGAGAAAGGACGCAGCCTTGGAAGGATCCAGTACTGATGGTGTCCTCACTCACACTAGGAATGTGTTTTCCAACTGAATTCAGGTTTTGATTTTTATGGTCACTCAATACTCACCATCTTTAAAATGCTTGTCATATATTCAGGTACTGCACCTATTTGCACAGTTTGGGAACACAATTCATCTTTTACGGACAACAGCACATAATTGAGCCATCTATTCTGTTTCTCAAATGGCCTTCAAGACCTCGATAATGTTGAAAAGAGTTGAGCAAATATCCTTGAGGACAGTGTTCTGCGCGGCATCCATTATGCAGCTGTTTATACCAAGATGTAATGATTATTAAAGTCATTTAAATGACAGATTGTTGCCCATTTCCAAACATGCAAATATTTTTTCAAAATAGATCAATTACTCAGAGCAAAACCAATGTGTGACTAATGCAGACTGCATACCTGACTATATTTACAACCAACACAGATGCTCACAAACGAAGACATAAATCAATGAATGAAATACTCTTGATAAATTGAATAGTTTTAAGGCAAATTGTGCAGAGAAACTTCTTGCAGAGAAACAAACCATACACATATTATGAAATATTTCAGCTCATCTTATTTGTGAGATGAGCTGGCAACTGATGAGATGAAAGTATGATACAAAAAGCCAATATAATTTTCTGTCACTTAAATATGTGATAAAAGTCATCAATCTGTATGTGAGGTGATTTACACTAACAACGCTGCTTGTTTGGTGCTCAGCATCAATTATGTGGCTGAAACCATCAGCTGGATGAGACTGCCCTCTAGTGGTGTATTAGAAGTCCATATATTATTAATGACTCATTAATGCCTCATCCTACTTTAGTATAAACCTAGCTGTGAAAAAATATGACCATTAAAAATATTGTTCTCGACTATAAAAGATCAGCAAATTAACAGGCTCATTTGATCTTCTTTCAAGTCATATTCAACAAAGGTGATGCAAGTGATCCACATGAAAATAAAGTCACTTGTTTAACAGAAGAAATTAAGAGGCCAATTTCTGTTGGGGGAAAAAAAGTAAAATGCATGATACCTCAGAAGCAAGTCTTCCCAACTTGTCAGGCTTCTTTCAGCAGTGTGATGTTTGGCATGTGTTTTGCATGCACAACCCGTTTCAAATTAACCAAAAAACAAAGGTTTTAGATGTCCTTTTTTGCTACTTCCCATGCAGATAGAGCGTGTGCAGTGTCTTTATGATGGAACGTGCACATTAAATGTTAAACGAGCTCCCTATCAGCTCTGTTATGGAATTCTCGGATTGTTGGAAACTTCTGCTCTTGGTCTGGATTTGACAGGATGGCATGACTTAGCAAACTTGGCAGTGGCTTGAAACATTCTTAACTTAGGAACTATTTTCCCAGACAGTGGAATGGTTGAAAACAGATTCTTTTGGCATCTATCTATAATCCCCTTTCAGATGCAAATAGGCCTATATGCACAGTCTCATTTCTAAAACCAAATTATGTTTATATCACAATCATAAGCAAAGACTTTCAGGCATTTTATTTAGAAATAAGTGAGATTTGTCCTGTTATTTTCTGAGATGAAGCTGATTTTCTGTTAACTATATGTTTATCTTTATACATTACTTCTTCCATACAGTTCTTTCCTAGTTACTACACCTTATTCTCTGAACATTATTGAAATGGAAATCATATGTTCAACTTTTATTCATGTTTCAACACTACATCACTGTCCCTCTTATTCAAACTTGTTTTTCTTAAAAAAGAAGAAAAGAAAGAAAAAGCACAGCACTTCTTAAGTAAAACAAATGTTCAGCTGAGGTTACAGTGAGGAGGAGTTCAATAAATCAATAAATCAAGTCTCTTCAGTCCAAAAAAACCAACAACACACATTTCCCTCCACTCCAGATCATTCAGAAGGAAGGACTGAATTGTGGAGCATTTGCAGGACTCTGCAGGACTCGGCTCCGTCCACATCTAAAGTTAGAGGAAGCATTCAAGAAACCTTTTTGACACCTCCAGAGAGGAAAGCAGTACACTATTTACTGAAGAAATACTTTCAGGATCTTCTCAAATCAGCTGATCTGTAATGCTCACCTCCTGCACATGTAGGCAGTTTCAGTAATATTAAAAGTAATCTTTAGCTGATTAACAGCTGGTATTAAGGACAACGAAGTCAGTTCTATCACTATATTTTTGCTCCCACTGTCATTATGTCGTTATTGTGCTAGCCTCTGTGATGGGCACATGATATAGGTCTGGTGAATCAAGTAAATGTCCAAGAGGAGCAAATCATGTTGTGAATGTTGTGAATTTTTTGGATTTAGAAACTGTTTAGAAACAACGTCTGCACTGGAGCAGTCTGCATGCAAGTGTGAAGCAGAAGTTTCGGTCTCCAGATGGAAAAAGGTGAGCTAAGTTTCTGTTTAATGGCAATTTGGCTTGTTCAGCCCAGGAATATGTTTAAAAACTAACTCAAACATATATTTACATGACTCTACAAAACATCATCACCACCAGAAATGTTACTGTGGGTGCTTTCCCAGTCACAAACCCTGGTAAGAAGTGAACTGAAAGAACTTCTCTACAAGAAAAAAAGAGGTTTCATAGAAGGAGACTGGGGATATTTGAGGCCAGTACAAAACTAACTTGAAGTCAAGACTGGAGACAACAAGGTGCCCATGAAAAATCTGGAGAAAACGCTCCAGCAAAGCAAAGTACAAATGTGGTCAGTGATGAAAAAGATCACAGACTTCAAGCAAAAGGAGCATCAAACCGATGGAAGTCTGAAGAGAGAAAACTGAACACATTTTTCAACAGGTTAAGTTCAGGAACAAGCTCAGCATCCTCCTCTCCTCCCCTTCACCCTCAGCTTCCCTGTCACATCTCAGCTGTCTCATCTGTCACCTCAGTCATGGATTTTGCTTCTGCTTCATCTTTGTCTTCGACCACATCAGGAGATGCTTCATCCATCTGCCCTTAATGGCTACAGACATGTTGGGCAAACATCCCACATCAAGAAGGTCCTGGAGAGGCTGCTGTTTGCCCACCTGAATAATCAAACTAGCACCTTTTAGGAACCACTACAGTTTAATATTCCTTTGTGGGGTTGGAGTTGATGATGTCATTATTGGTTGCACCTGTAAAGATGTGGATAAAGCTTGGCCGGTGTGGCTCACAGAGTAGGCCATAACGAGTCTGTCCAGTAACTTCATCAAGAGGGATGTGATGGCAACTGGTTATAGGTCCTTTACTAAAGATAGGGGATGCAGCAATATGTCACTTATAGTCTACTGCTGTGTAGTGGAGAGTACTCATCTCATCTACAGTCGTCTGTTTAGAGGGCAACATCAGAGCCAGTGACTCAAAAACAAAACAAAACAAAACAAAAAAAACAGAACAAACTGATAAAGAAGATTGGTTCTGGTATTTGAAGTCTTCTGGAACCTCTAGTGCTAACAGTGCAAAAAAAAGGATGCTAACTGAAAAACATATTGGACACCCCTGAGCATCTTCTTCTCAACACAGGGATTCAACAAGTGTCTTATCTTCTTCAGATCTGCTGCAACACAGACCACTACAGGAGATGCTTCCTGCCCAGAGCAATAACTATATATAATGACTTTGAATAAACATAAATAATGACAGTAGTGAAACATATCATTTCCCTTCAGTGATTTATAAAGTGATATTGCATTTGGATATAAAAAAAGTATGGTCCAATTCAGACCTGTGACAACAATGTTGTATCTGGGCCTAGCTTAATAATAGCTTAATGAGATACATATTGAGCTTGGTTTTCAAACTTGCCCAGTTCCACACAATCTCAAAGGTCTTTGGGTACCACAGAGTTCACACAGTGATTTACCAACTTTAGACACCAGATTCCTTTATCATATACTTCTAATTAAACATTTGTGTTTGGTGTGAAAAAGCTGTTGGTGATGCACGGTTTCCACGTTTCACCTGAAACAACAATCTAACGCTGCATAGCAGCTGTTCAGATTTATTCATTTCATGTATTAAAATTTATATTTTATCATTTATAAATGAATATAAGAAATAGTGTGGAGTATAAACAGAGAGAACTTGTCCACTGTTGAATAAGCAGTTGATTTATTTTCTGGCATGTACTGGACAGGCTTTCTGAGCAGCAGGAGACTGGACCAGAGAGGTCCTGGCAGTGCTGCAGCAGGAGTGAAGGCTGATCAGGCTCCAGGTCTGAAATCCTGTTGTTTCATCTCTGGATGGAGAACCAAAGCATCTTACAGGGTGGTGTCTGCAGTGTTGGGGATGTCTGGTGGACCTGTCCAGCACATCAATCAGAGGCACTGAAGTCACAAAATTATCCATCTCCAGGACACTCTAGAGGACCCTGAGACAACATCCTGTGGATTTCCAGAAAGGTGGAGAGGCAGAGATTTCTGAATAACAGGAAGAAAAGACAGTTTCAACCACTTACTTTTTCCTTCTCTTTGTTTTTTCAGAAGTTGTGACCATGTTTTACTGGAAAACAACAGAGAAACATGATTCTGGTTGATTTTCTCTGACAGATGTGGAAGAATCACTTCCAAGCTTCAGCTGCCTTTGCTACCAGCAATTCTTAAGAAAAGGAGAAGAAAATTGCATCAGAAATTGACTTTAACCTGCAAACATATTGAAAAGATTTTGGGAGAATGAATGCCACCTCAAACTGCACAAGTCTGCACAAAAGCAGTTCCAAGAAAAGAAAAGTGCTTTGGGTCCAAGTGGCCTCCAAATCCATCACACAAGACCAGGTGACAGAGAATTTCCAGGACTCTGAACCTGATCCAACAGTTCTACAACCCGAGTCTAAACACAAACAGGCTAACGACCTGATGCTTCAAGTGCAAGATTTGAGAAATTAACTCCAGGAAAAGGATAAGCTTCTGACTCTGGAAACAGAGAAGAGGACTGCAGCAGAGCATGAGTGTAACCTGAAAGTGGAACAGCTTCAAGAAGTGGAAAATCTTCTCAAGGACCAATACCACCATATAATAACCAGTGAAAAGGAGCTAAAATGATGGAAACGCACCGTTGACAATCTGCGTCAGTCCTCTGAAGCAGTCAGAGAGACTCAAGTCAAAATCTGCAGAGTCTCTGAAAAAGCAGCTGGAAGAGAAAACCAGCTCTAAGATGAAACTAAAAACCAAACAGAGGACACAGGAAGAGGCCACGGAGGAACTGGAATGGAAAGTGCAGAAGTATGCGTCAGAAATTCCCAACCAGAAGCCTGAGATTCCTGCTGATGTTCCAGAGTCCTCTGCAGCAAAAGTCCCAGAACTGAAAAGTGTTTCTACATAAACAGAGACTCTGACGTCTGAAGAGGTCTCCAAGTCAAAAACCATCTCTACCCAGACTGATGCTTCTGCGATCTGAAACCAACCTCAAAAGACAAGAGAAGACTTCTGTAAGGAGGCGTTTCAAGAAACGTAGGACACCAAGGCACCGCCACCAACTACAAGAATGAAAGGTACAGTCAAAGTCTTCAGGTGGGTGCAGACATAACATCTTCCACTGGAGAAAACATCTGACCATCTTCTGCTCTGTCTGAGGACTAGAGCAGAAGTGTCCAGAGACACTTTCAGCTGGGAGGAGACTTAAAAAATGCATCACTCCAGTCCAATCATCTAGTGGGAATGAGATGAAATAACTTTATTATGGTTATTGTATTTTCTTTGTGTGTGTGTATGTATATACGGTAATATATATGTGTATACATACACACACACACACACACACACACACATATATATATATATATATATATATATATATATATACATATACATATACATATATGCAGCATTTTAATCTCCCCAG
>JBAMYA010000013.1:6842604-6870861 GCA_037176975.1 Arrhamphus sclerolepis
CCTGACTGGAAGACATCATAGCAGTTGTTTATGGTTAAAAAGTCATTCAGCTGTTGAGAAACAGCTTTTTCAATTATTTTACTTAAAAATGGAAGATTTGAGATCGGCCTCTAGCTGCTCATTTGTGTCTTGTCAAGATGATCCTTTTTCAGCAGCGGCCTAATCACAGCTGTTTTCAGTAGCTCTGGGAAAACACCCGACACGTGAAACCTGTGGGCAGAACGTCTAAACAGCAAGAGGAGAAGTTCAGTTGACGTAAGATGTCCTCCAGGTCTTTAGTGTTAATGGGATAAAATTGTATCATAGTGGTTTTCGGTGAAGACAGTACATACCCTGAACCTGCTGTTGGTGTACCAACTACTTGTCTAATAGTTTGAATCTTGTCTGTGAAAAATTTGGCAAAGTCACTTCAGGCCTTGGTGGAATGAAATTCAGCTGCAATTGACACAGGAGGGTTTGTTAGCTTATCAACTGTAGCAAATAAGGCACAAGCATTATGACTGTTTTTGGTGATTTAGGAGGACCTCAATGAATCCTATGAATTTAAACATTTTGGGGGTCTATCCACAAGCTTCTCACAATGGTTTGCTGGAACCTAAGCCCGTTCCTCCTGACTGAACTGCAAGACTTAAACAGTACACCCTCTGGCTGCGAGGTGATAGCATGACCACATGAGATTGTATTGAAGTAGAGTCTGTTGAAATGATCCCATTTTATCTTAAAATAGCGTAGATATAATCATGCACTTCTGTTTGGAAACTTCTTAATATGCAGCTTAAGTTTCTCTCCTTTCTCCGACTGGCTGTTTAAACTGAATTAAATTCCAATAAAAAAAAGCAACAAGATCTTCAATAGAATGTAACAGAAATCTAGACTTTGTGTGGATAAAATAAATTACAAATAAATCATTAAACATCAGTTTATTGAAAAGATTCAATCCAGCATTTTTCCAATATGTTATCAAATAAATATCCAAATGTTTAGAAAAAAATAGCTAAATTCTACAACGTCATGAATTGTGACAAAAAGGACAGAAAAGCAAAAAAAGTATCAGCAGAAGTGTAACTGAGGAAATGTTAGTTGAAGGTCCAGAACCCATAAAAGAAGTTTAACATGACTTTATTTCATATCTGTTATGTTGCCTTTTCGAAAACTGTTCTTGATATAAAAACAACCTGATTCTCTACTATAAAGACGTGACACTCAATATAAAACAAATTAAAAATGAGCAGCTGAAATATTCAACTTCATATTTCCAAAGCTACATGAAAATGAATTTAAAAACCTGATTCGTTTTTATTTTCCTCCATGAACATGTTTACATTAAAGGTACCGTATTCTTCCACAATCACACTTTAAGTCCTCTATATGAAATGATCATGTGCTCCGAGGTTGATCGAATCCAGCCAGGTGTGGAGCAGCTCAGGGTGGGGAAATGCACCTTTATCATCCAAAGCAAAGAAGAAAAACCTAGTCACAATTTTCTTTTAAGAGTTTTCTCATCACAACACTCTACACTGGCAAAGTTACTCAGGGCAACAGTTCTTTGAAGATGCACATGGGAGAGAAACCTTAGCTCCGATTCTGTCAAACTTGGCAAGATGCGGAGGAATGACACATCTGTCTGATGTATCTGCAGAGAAATGAAAAGTCTATTACTATAGGTCTGCTCTGAGCTCCGCACAGTTCTCATCTGCTGCCCGGTCTGTATGTGATTGAATTGATTCAGACTTACTTAATTAGTGGCGTTTCCGCCTCCATCTCTGAGCTGGCAGATGAGTTTGCAATTGTGTGTGTGTGTGCGTGTGTGTGTTTAAGAGAGAGTAGAGACAGACAGAAGAATGAGTGTATGTGCTAGCTGTGATAAAATCTTTTTTTTGATTTTCTGTAATTGCTGAATTGTAAAGAGACAGTACAAAGGAAAAGTCGGCGCAATGTGTGCACGGAAACAGAAAATATTTTATTTATTACTTGAAACAGTGTTTGTGCATGACTTTATGAATACAGAAAAAAAAGAGTGAAGAGCATGAATTCAAATAATAAATGACAGTGGGGTAAAAAGGAAACATGCATAATAGTAGTTGGTGAATTTAATTAAAAAAAAAAAAACACATTAAACAAACAAAATGACAGTATAAGAAATCTAAAACACATGAATGTATGAATTACATGTCGTGACAGGGGAACTGAACTATAGTTCTTGTCAGGTGTTTGGAATTACCTGGATTTCTGCATTTGTTACTAAAACAATGTGGTCTGATCCTCATCTCAGGCACTATACTTAAACACAGTCTTGACTAAACTAGAAAAAACAAAACAAAAAGACTAGTATTTATTTTTCTTTTTGAGTAACACCATCATTAAAAAACCATGATGATAACTGTAGCCTCATTCACACAGTCAGATTGGTCTGTCTCTCTGTGCTGTGGTACAGCACAATACCTGACTTTTGTTCACATTAAAATATCAGTTTCATTTGAAGGAATATTTCTTTCCTTTTCTTAGAAGTAGTATGCTTGAAGCAATCTTCTGTGCTGAAAGAAATGTGACTTCCACCTCGTGTCCCGGTCATTTACTGCACATGGACAGCAATAAAAGTATCCCACAGAGCTATAGCAAACATCTCGGCAGGAGCAACTCAAGAATGATGCTCAAGAAAGTTATAACGGGAAAAAATAAATAAGTGACTGACTGAGGAAGAGACTAAACAAAAGAAAGTCTTACACAGCGTTGTAAACTAACCTCAACCTCCTGTAGGAGGACCCAAAGCACTAAAAACTGCAAATGTTCCTTTGTGCTGCTTTGCCAAAATGCCTTACCAAGTGACAAGCAAGTTAATGACGCAGTGAAAAAAATAAAAATACCACCTTGTTTGCAGCCACAAATGTCAGAGATGCAGAGACCGTCTGGAAAGCTGTAGTTCAAACTTCACTGTCACTCCATTCGTGGCACTAGCCCTTATGTGAATCCTGCTGCAGTGATTAACAACCTGGAGGAGCCCTCACCTGCTGAAACTAACTGAGACTGAGTTTCTACTGTCTCCAGATCGAAACTTTCATGTCTAATAGTGTTTATTCAGTGCAGTGTTGTTGTTTTTTTCTTTTTTTTAATCAGAAACATTAAGGACTTGTTGCTGCCTGGGACAAAGAAAGGGACCATCCTCAGAATGCGTAACATTTCATGAAAGCACACACTGCACATCTGCTGTGAATGCACAGCTGGGTAGTGGAAGCAGAATAACGTGTGTGATTGTAATGAGTATTAAATGCAGAAATCCTTGTAATTCCAAACAAAAACCTTTCATTTCTTTTTCTACAATGCGGACCACTGCTCTTATTGGATGTGCTAATGGGGTGCAAGACTGCTTTTTCCATTTTGCAGTACGCATGAGATGAATCTCATCAGGACAAACCCAGAAAGTCAGTCAACCTGCCCGTGATTACCTGGCATCATTTAAACCATCTGGGACTAATTTTTTTTGTCTTGTTTTGCTGACATAACTCTTTTCTGCCTGGTTCTGGTCTTCCCCTGACACAAACGGGTCACATTGAACAGAGATGCGTCTAAAAACAGACAATCGAGAGACATGGATGGCATATGTCAACAGTTTCAGGACACATAAAATGGACGGTGAAACTACTGACCAAAAGCAAATAAATCAAAGAAAAAGACTGAAGCTTCATTGTTATTTATTTTAAAAAGCATCAGTAAAATCAGCCCTGAAAGATAATTCGAGTAATTGTAAAAATGGTCATACGTTCTATTCTCCTTAGTATAAAAGTTTGTTTCAATACAAAGTTATTGAGCTGCAACATTAAAAGAGAAGTCAAACAGACTCAAAGTGAATGTTTGCCAAAAAAGCAAGTACTCTTTGTTAAAATGAAAATGCCCTTCAAAAAGTTAGTGAACATACTGAAAGGGGGCTGTGAGTTTAAATTAGTCTGTCGGAAATTTGTTTGAGCAAAGTTGTGTAATGATCTAGCTAAGCAACAACATGCAATTTATCCCCTCTGAAGATGCCTTTATAACCACATCATGAACCCATATCGCTAATGAATTAATATTTTTTTGTGTTTGTTTTTCTTTTCTTTTTTTCTTTTTTTTCACCATGTTAATGCTACTATGTTAATGTGTTAATGGATATAGAAGAAGCATGCACAAGCCATACAACTCAGCCTTGAATTGTTATCCAAATGAAACTGCTTCTGGTTATCATGACAGTGTTAAATTCAATTAGCTTAGTAATGAGCTCAGTTTAACTCCAAATTTTATGAAAATAAATCATCCTAGATTTGACTAACTGCAAGCATCTATAATTCGCAATAAAACTTATAACATGTATGCTATCAATTTGAAAAATACGTGCTTGAAAATTAACTTAAAGATGCTCAGTCACATTAGCTTTGTTATCAGTGAGGAATCTGTGACAGTGACAGGTATGTTACTAACATCCCAAATCTCATGTTCAGTTATTTTGTCCCATGTAAAGGTCCATATCTTTCCAGTAAGACAAAACATGTGGTTTGACTACGGTATGCAGCACACAGAAGTGACTGACTTTCGATCCCCGTCACAGTAATGCAGCTGGAGTCATTACATTAGTCCTTTGTGTTCATCTTGGGACATGAATACACCTTCAGTATCCATTTCAGCAAAGTGTCCCTTCATCATCAGCATCAAGCTGGTGTAAATCTCCGCTCCGCTTTTTCATATGTCAGTGACGCCCGTTCGTACTGATCCAGGATAGCACTATTCTCAAGAAGTCTACATGATGGAGACAATGCAACATAATGCAGAACATAAGCAGACACAAATACATCAGGACACCACATATTTCACTAAAACACATAACAATGGGCAGCACTTGACGGGAGAACTCGATTATATTGCAGGCATGAAGCTGCAAGCCTGACCCTTTATAGCTCCGCGTCATGTTTTCACTGAATCACTATTTGATTCAATAAAAATCAAATTCATGACAGCTCTATACATTTAATTTGAGCTTAATGCATCTCAGTTTCTCTTGTTATGTTGGGCTTTTTGCAACTTCATGAAAGCACTTTCAAGGAGCATATATGCACATGAATTCTTACATGATATGCTTAATTTATAACCACATATAAAATCAAATATTGCAACTGACACACATCATGCAAATCTACAGAGGACTTCTGTGACAGGTGGGATATTAAAGTGATGTCGGTGTGCTTTCTTTCAAAGTGCCAAAAGAAAAGGAAAAAAAGAAAAAAGAAAAAATCTTGGTGGGATAATTTAATCTAAACAACTGGTTTGTATCTTGTTTCACTCATGTGCTTTTGTGTGTTCAGTCCATACCAGCTCAACCAAACCTCACATTTTATGTTGAAAAACTTAAATGTGAAGGCTCATTTAACACTGTAAAATTCTAAAGCTTAATGCAACGTACAAGACCTTGAATATTTTTTCCAAAAATTTCCTTCAATCATTTTGTTTTCTTTCACAAAACTCTCCAACCTCTCATTTTTAAACTGACTGGGTTGAAATTTGCACTTTTTCATCCATGTAAACCAAAGGTTTTATCAGCAACTCAACAGCTTTTAAGTAATTAAATTAATGACATGAAAAAAATAAACTTCAAAAGAAAAAAAAGGGCAGATATGACACAAGCTATTAACTTCCGCTTAGTAGAGACTGTTATGTACTATGACCACTGATTAATATATTAAATAATGGAAAAGTTGGAAGAAGCAAAAAAAATAGTTGATTGAAATAAATAAAATATAAAGAAGAAAAAAACAAACAAAAACAAAACAGTTTGATCTTTCATATATCTGCAATGAATGGTAACACTGGGATCTGGGATGTTTTTCAGAAAACAGTCAAAGCTGTTGTTTCTGCAGCACCAAATCTGTATTTAATGATCTGTTATGATTGTATTTTCATACAGGACCAAAAAACCTACAGGTGTCTTGCACCAGACTTTCATGTGAATGCAGCAGCCCTCTGACATGGCGCACATGTGCTACAGATACCTTTCAGCACGTGTCATTTGTATCAAGAACAACCAAAAACATAATATTTGTGAGACCATATTGAAGATGGAGACTTTATTGAGCCAGGACACAAACTATTCAGAATGGAAGCTATTGCAGCAGTGTTATTAATTATATTTAGCTCTAGAGGATGGCAAAAGTGGCAATATATGAAAAGATAAAGAAATCCCGTCACTTTCATAAATTGTTTCTGTTGTGGGAAGTTTGTTCATCATCTGAGTAGGAGCTGACTGACTCTAAGAAAAGATTAATGGGAGGAAGGAACAAGCCTGGCAGATGGTTGTTAAGTTCCACTCTACAAGCTAGCTATATTAGCTTAATTTAGCCTTAACCTATGATGCACCGTAGGGAGAGAGTGCTAACCTGCAAGTTGTCCAGGCTGACCCAGAGCTAGTCCTGGCCATAAACATACTGTATCTCTAAATGGACGAACTATCAGGTCACATGACCCATAAATTTGTACAGAGAGCCTTTGAAGCCCATTTTTCTTTGAACTGCGTGGTGCCATACTGCAAAGAGGCGGGACAAGGTTGTTCATGCCAACAGCAGAGCCAATGGCTAGCTCTCATTCAAGCATGGCAAATGAATCCAGGCATCTGATTGGTCAGCTTTATTGCTTAATATAAATGTATCTGATGTGGTGCAACAAATTCAACCTCCAGACAGTTGTCATGGATATAACATTTAACTATAGAGACCAAAAATGAATTTTGTACTAGGCTGTAAATACATTTAATTCTGCTGCAAAGTTGGCCAAAACACATTTCCTTGTTGGGCTTCAGTCAGGAAGTGGGATGATTGCTGCTTGGTCACGGCCAACGGGCTGAGGCAAATTAAGACAAGTTCAATGGAAATGTCAAGTAGCTAAAGTGATAAGCTAGCCATTTAACACCATAGACTGCAATGCAGCTGTCACTCAAAAGCTTTACATAATTTTAACTAATAAATTACAAATGCACCCCTGTACAGCTGTCATGGATGTGAAATGTAGATATAGACACCAAAACCATTATTATTAGTATTATTTTGTTCCAGAAAGTGAGAAGTGCTGTAATTTTAACATGGAGCTCTAAGGAAATTGATTTTTTGGATCAACCTCCAGTGGTCATTCAAGGATCTGCACATTTTGGCATTTCCTGATAGGATTTAGTTTTCAAAACCCGAGGCTGCCCCTTCGTTCTTAGTCATGTCGCATGTGCACACAGAAGTGACACAATTCCTATCTGAAAATAGCACTTAATAGTCCACAAAGTCCCCAAAACCGACATGAATCAAAACTTAACTATAGGTTGCTTCAGCTGGGTTTTGTGAATGTGGTCTTGGTGCTTTGGAATTTCAACATTTGACTGACAGAAAGTGAAAATCAGTGAGCAACACCTTTTTCCGATCATTCGTTCTAGAGGAAGATTACTTGTTGTTCATTTTATTACTGTAAAACATCTAGTTAGTTGCAAATAGATGTTAGTAACAATTAGTTGCAAATTATCCTTGGATTTTTATGGATGTTAAGCTCAATTTCAGCTCAATCCAGAGAAAAAAGAATGAGCCATGATCATTTGGAAGGTTAGGTGAGTTGGCATGGAAAGGCCTACAGTCCTACTAAGAAAAACATGTGAAGTGTTAAACATTAGGGTTAACAGTAATTGGTAACAACTTCAACTAAAGATGGTTGAATTAAATAAAAACAAAAGAAAAAAAAGTCCATGCTAATGAAATCCACATAGTGACATAATGTATGTCCTCAAGTGAAGAGAGCATACAGTAAACTTGAGCATCACAAACACTTCAAACAAACTTGCTGACAGGGCAAGATGGCTGCAGGCAAGAAGACCATCTTGGTGAAAATGAACAATAAAAAATAAAAACAAATACATACAAAAGAAAAGAAAAGAAAAAAAAAATCAATGAAATAAAATATAAGCCCCCGCAAAAGTCAGAAAAGGAAAAATAACTTACATAAAAGTATATACTGACTGGGAAAATGATGACTACACAACATATAAAGATGTTGATTGTTAAATAAGGGTGCTTACCTTGAGATTGTCTCTTAGACCCTAGTTGTGTTGTACTCTGATTCATGTTTGCTCAAAGAGCCAATGAGGCAGAACCTGAAATGTCATGGCTCTTTCATTTAATATCAAACTCCTTTTGCATAGAGAGGTCAGAATGCATAATGTGCTACATAAAAGCAATAAACTTTGTTCGTGCTTTGATGGCCTTTAAGAGCCTTGCATGCAGACTTGTAGTAAATTTAGATAGTCAGGAACATTCTGGAAGAGGAGCTTACAAAGTGCATGCAAAACATTTTGCATTTTTGTACTCTGATACCTTCACGCAGTAATTTTGTAAACATTAAGAGTTACTATTCAAGCTGTCAAGGTGCAAGTACACAGTAAAATCATTTTTTGGTATTGAAAATGTTTTTGATGTCAAAATATTGAATTACTGGTACTTTATAAAGATAAAAGTTTTCTTTTTTTTGCATGTTAGGAATACAAATTCATAGTTTACACAGTTTTTTCTTTTTTTTTAACTCAATTCATTCTGTTCAGAGTTGCAGTGGGGGCGGAGCCTATCCCAGCTGTCATCAGGTGAGAGGCAGTAATTTGCATTCATGACAATGATGTAATATTTCTCTGAGGTACCAATTCAAGCCCTTGTGTTAACAGTCAAAAGAAGACTGTAACAAATTTAACATTTGTTAAAATGAGGTCTGCATTTGTTTAAAGATCTCTGACAAACCTCAAAGCACAGAAAAGTTTGAATAAAGTCAACTATAAATCACCATTCAGAGAAAGTTAGCTGGGCTGCTTGATTCGTTCAAACATGAGCATGCAAGGTGGGGCGTAGTTTTTTTTTTTTTTAGATGTTAATAAGTTGCGAAAACTGATCATGTTAGAAAAGGGGAAAATATCAAAGGTCAATGTAAAAATTAAGATCATAATATTAAAACAAAAAATAATGGAAGGAAGAGCAAAGCTAAAGTATGATAAATAAATAAAGGTAAATAACTCCTGTATATTTCAAGCATCCCCATAGCTAACTCTGGGGCTGCTGTTCTTCTCTCATCAGAAATCTATGGATACTGACCGCTGTACTGCCTTTTCATGACGTGATAGTCGGTGGCTGGTGGTGGGAACTTCTTCCAGGTCGTCATCCAGGTCACATCCATTGTCCGCTGCTTCTTGTGAGTAGCTGTGCTTCATGACCAAGATGCTCCTGCGGTTTCCTGTGCCCGGCAGCAGGGGCCGCACCGCCATGGGCGGCTGTGGAAGGTCTGTGAGTAGAGTGGCTGCTGCTGTGTCACGGGTGCTCAAGTTGCTGCGGCTTCCCCGTCCACTGAGTGACAGCTGGGATATGTGTGCAGAGCCGGGGTTGGAAGATGAGCCACAGTGATGGTCATGGACGCAGCGGGAGGAGGCACGACGAAGCGCGTGATAGTTCTCAAAATCCTCAGCCAGGTCGACTAAATCAGCTGAGGCCGCTGTGGGTGTGGTGGCACTCCGTAACGCACACAGCTCATAGTGAGGAGGCTCAAAGACCTCCTGAAACATGGTGGGGTCAAAGTCCTCACGCCGCAAGACGTACTTCTTACGTGGCTGCTTTATCTGGACAATGACAGAGACTATGAGGAGGATGAAGACGATGCAACAGGTTACACCTATAATGGTCCCGTTTGTGGAGTTCAGGTTGTCCAGGAATTTTGTATTCCTCTTCTCTGTGCAGTGGTAGATAGACATAAGAACAAAGGCAAATGTTTATTAAGAATATAATCATTGCAGCCGGGAATATAGAGAATCAAAAAAAATTTCAAAATTACTTAGAATAGGGATTAATAACTGTATTCATTCATCATAAATTGTATGGTAGATAAAGTTCGTCATTGCCTAGTTATGTCAATCCAACAAATACTTATTTTAATGTGCAGATTTTTATCACGATAGAAATGTAATAGATATACTCTGCATGTCAATGTCATGCTTCTTCACCTCTTTTCACACTTCAATATCAAATAACAATAAGAATGAAATTTAGCTTCATTTTTTCAACAGGTAGGGATTCCCTTTGTGCTGGAGGGTGTCACCGGGGTTTCTAATCTGCAAATTAATCTTGAAATAACTTGGCTAATCCAGTTTATCAGTCATTAAGGCAGATTCTAACAACATTATTTTGTAGAAATTTAGGTAATGTCTATGCTTCTGTCCTGGTGTCCTTCGTTCCCAGGGTTCTTTGTTTTCAATGTTCTCATGGTCATACGCTGCCAGGATGGTATCATGTGAGGCTACTAAGCTCCCATGGTACTAAGCTCCCAGGGCCCAATGTTCTCAGTGTCCTTTAATCTGAAAATCCCTATTTTCCCAGAGTTCTGAGTCCACAGTGTCATCAACTCTCCGTGGCCTAACTTTCCACCATGATCTCCTTTGATCTCAGGGTCCTATGTTGTCCCCTCATTTTGATATATTCTCAGAGTCATACATGAATTGTGTTTGCAGGGCTCTATTTTCTAAGACCCTATGCTTCTAGAGCGCTCCTCTAACCTGCATCACATTAAGACCCGCCTGCCTATTTTCTTATCAAGAGATTTCAGCAAACATTAGCGTACAGTTTAGCATATCTCCAAGAACAGAAAGAACAAGAACAGAAAGAGAGAGAGAGAAGCTCTAGTTCATGAGTGAGGATAACTCACAAAAAATGACCTTATCATGTACAAGATGAATCCATGACTTCCAATGTGCTCACAAACAGTTAGATAAAAATGTCACATGGGGTCACAGTTATTGTCAATTTATCACAAGGGAATCTACAAAGAGGAGTTCAGACAAACAGTGTTCAGAGAGCCAAACGGCAGGCAGATCTGTGACATTTAAATGCTGAATGAACTTGGAGCAGTGCACTGAACTTCAATGACAAAAAATGGTTACATTAAGACGTTTAAAGGAGAAGGGAATAAAACTTGACATTTTACTGCTAATGAGGACAAATGTGAGCCTCGTGTATTACTAGAGTGGAAGAAAGGAAGAAGATAGAGAAACAGGCAGGAAAGGCTGTCCTCTTCTGACTGATTTCTGCACAATTTCAGACTGAAACTGTAGAGTGGAAAACAATCTGAGTCTGAGTGTGGAATAGTTTATACAAGATTTGGAAAATTGATGCAATATTTAAATGGTTACGATTGAACCATCAGACAATTACAGTATACATACAGGATATATAACCATCATTTACGTACAGTTTCTCAGTCTGCACGGGAAGATTTATGCTGTACATATAAAAATTAAACTTTAACTGCTAACTTGAAAAGCTAAAAAAGAATGTAGAAACTCATTGCAACAGAATATACCTCAGTGAGATCAACGAGGAGACTATTTGATGAACAAGCAAAAGAAGTGGCTTATTTCCAGTCTTCATAACCATTTTGTCAAGGTTTTACAGGGAATTTAGTAAGGTTAAACGATCAAAAACTAAATGTTTGTCATCACAAAAAGATATCATGGCTTTTATTTCAACAGAATTTGTCATAATGTATCATATCATAATATCTCTTTCCTGAATTACCTGGTGACATGTCCTGAACCAAGTTTCCACGTCACATTAAATGTCATCTAGCTGATTAACAATGAGATGTTTTTAAAATCAATATGCTTTAATAATATCCTCCAATGACGTCCAAATGCATTAACACAACTGGAGAAATGTTCTCTCTCCCTCGAGGCACCTATCAAAGCTATGTCAAGGGATAAATTTAAGATATGCTCATTATGAAGACTAAGATATCACATTTTCTGATTCATTGAAATACAATCTCCTCTAAATTTTGTTGCCTGGGTCAAGATCAATCAGCACCAATTCATTTAATTAATTGGATAAAAAATTAAGTACTTTTGAAGTAGAAGAACTAAAAACCGCGAAGCACCACGGACTATGGGACTATTGCCAAGCAGTCAATGCTGCAATATGGTTATCATTAAGAAAAATGTAAACCTTGCTGTTTATTTCTATTTTTTTTTTGCAGTCCCAAGCAATGAAGAGACATTTCTAGCTACTTCACCATTTTTACTTGTCCTCTCCTCAGAATCTTTGGAGAAACGTTAAGCCTTTTTGCACGAATGCACATCTGTGATGGCTTGAGCCTGACATTAAATTAAATTAATAAAGGCAAAAGTTGAAAAAAGTTGAGAAAATGTGAGATGTAGACCATGAATGAAGTATAAGGAAGTAAAATGGCAAATGGCCTGAATTTATACAGGACTTTTCTAGTCTTGTAGCCACTCAAAGTGCTTACTGTACAAACTGTAAAGCGCTGAAACTCTCACAATGGAACATGCAAGTCCACAGTTTAGCCACTACTTTCCACTACACCTCTTTACTATACAATGAATTTTGTAATGCTGACGTAGACTTTGCATCAGCAGAAACTGTCTTTTGAACATTTTCTGTCTGTGTCCTTGGAGCTGATGTAGTCTCTAAGAGTGGTCTTGTGCTTTTGAAATGATGCAACTGCTGAGCTACCGTGGATTAAAAGGTACACGCTTAATCGTGATATCTTA
Organism: Arrhamphus sclerolepis; assembly: GCA_037176975.1. Taxonomy (NCBI): domain Eukaryota; kingdom Metazoa; phylum Chordata; class Actinopteri; order Beloniformes; family Hemiramphidae; genus Arrhamphus; species Arrhamphus sclerolepis. The sequence continues at coordinate 6,855,185 of JBAMYA010000013.1, forward strand.
CCTTTACATTGGTTCTCATCCCAGGGGTAGACACAGTTCTGCATGCCATTACACACCAGCGTGTAGTTTATGCACATGTTACTGTGACAAAAGAAGGCGTCCGCATCACATGGAGCTAGAAGAAAAGAAGAGAGAGCTTATCATCAGTATCGATTTGCAGCTTGTTTTCTTTCTTTTTTTTGGTTGTTGATTTGACCATGAACTTGAATACCCAAGTACTGCACGGTAAAATGGGAAACCACCTTTCCAACAGCTAAATCGTCTGACAAACAAGCTTGTCATACAACATGGCAATGATCCCAACCAGTAAATCTACAAGAGAGTGTCAGAAAAACAAATCGAGATGTTTCAATGGTCCAGTCAGAGTCCAGACTGGGAGAGAGCTGCGCATTAGCGAATGTCTAAAAATCTCAATGAAATGATGTAATATAAAAAAAATGAAAAGGCCAAATTAGTAAATTAGTAGTGTAATGTGTCAAACTATTTGCATTATAGTTTTCATACATGTGAAACACAAGATGCTTTAAAGAATTAAGAATATCTGAAGACACACCTTGAGGGTATGATTTAATTTTATGAATGCGTCAGTACCGTGTGTGTCTGCAGAGACACAGATGGTGATTCACTATCAACCAAAAGAATCCCCTCTGTTTATTCCCAATGTCATTCAGTCGTCAACACAATCTAAACCAGGACACAAATATGTGATCTATTATGACACAAGCCTTCCCACAGTGGCCTGTCTCAGACACAACATTAATATCTTATGTCTCCACCGTGCAGTGATGATAGTGTGCTGCACAGCCATCTGTCAGCAGGATGAGTTCCATTGTCATATGTGAATATAAGTGCAGCTGAGGTAATTCAAAGTGCCCTTGCTTTTAACAACCAATCATACTAATGTGTGAGCCACCTGAATGGTCGATTCATTGCTTTTGCCTGTCAATCCCAGTAAGGAACACCAAGCCATGACTAGTTGTGTTTGACACTCATCATATGTTTGTGTCTTCTTTATCAATAGTTTGGTTCACAAATGACCAAGCACGACCAAAGGTGAGGTGTTACCATCTATTGTTTAGGTTAAATAACATACCAAAAGCCTAAAACAAAACATAAACAGAGCACATCTTTAAGTTTTATGACAATACTGGAGTGACAGAATTTCCTGATTAGCATAATGGTGTTGCTTTTTTACAGAAATGTCCACCCCCCTCACTAGCAAGTCTCGTTGTCTACTTTTATCCTCCACTCCCAGCCATTTCTCTCCACTTCCAGTCATTTCTGCCACTGGAACTGAAGTAGCCTGGCAGTGGTATGACAGCGCTAGGGACTCCTTGACAGTGTTACCACTGTGATCTATGGCTTATTCTATTCCAGCTCTCATGCCAACAGTATAACAACGTACCAAATGAGAGTGACTTCTCTCACTCTTCCTGTAGCCTCTTTTTCCTGTGTCCCTGCCAGCATTTCTTTGAGCCAAGCTGTCTCTCCCTTTATGCTCTAATACTCTTCCTCCCATTTTTCTTCAACACTGCTGTTTCCTTTTGTCACACCTTTGGTCATACAGTACGGCATAATGCATAGCAATGTTTTGAAAATTTGTTTTGGTTAAGGTCCACCAGAGGGAGCCCATTCCCTCTCATTTTGCTAATGAACCCTCCTCCACTCTCCACAGAGTGAGACCAGACATTGTAAAGAGCGTGATCACCTTTAATCTCCTGCAAAATTAATTTGGAGACATTCTGTAATAAAAGTGCCCTTTGGCCCGCACAGAAATGTTCACGGTGACTGCTGGAGGCATAAATTAACTCACAAATGAGTGCCTGACGAAAATAGTCTGAGTGTCTTGGCAGAGCTGCGTTCTGAGTAAAGGTGCGGTGAAGTGCTGCATCTGGATAGAATTAGAATTTTAAAAAAAACTTTTACAGTTTTGTTTGTTTTTACGTCACAAAAAAACAAAAAAAATAAGTAAAGATCCCTCCATTAGGAGACATGGGAACTCTGTTGGTCTCAAATGACTCCGTGCACATAGTAAAGAAGGTTTGTAAGAACATAAGAGTGGTGTGTGCAGCAAAGCCACAGCTAATAAATCCATTTGCAGCCCCAGAGACACGTTGCAGATGAGGCGTAACAATGCTGACAGCTGAGATGTCACACAGCCACATTTATCACCTAAGACATAATTGCTTCTTGGGAAAAGCAAGGTTTCACTTTATCATACTTCACATTTGTAATCGTAGATTGCAGGACTGCTCAGTGGTATCTCTGGGAGTGCCAGTTTGTGTGCGGCTGGAAACAGAGAAAGATCAGTAGTATCAGCAGGCGTGAACTTTGCACAGATGATAAAAGTGGATGTGTGTGTTTGGGAACATTGGTCTCCACAAAGGAACAACTCGTTGCGAGTCAGCAGCTGTGAATAGTCCTATAAGAGCTGCTAGTTCCTCAGGGAACAAACAGGAAAAGGGTCTGAGGATCAAATACGGCTAGGGAGCGTTTATGGTAAAAAAAAAAAAAAGTGTCTGTAAGCTGCTGCAGAGCTGTGTGCTCCTGAATCAAACATCCAAGCTCATGGTGGTTTATATCAAATAGACTCTTCACTGATTAATTATAGCTTTTGATTATGTGAATTACATGCAGTTGATTCTATTTTTTTTCATACAAATGGCAATAGAAATCAAAAGGGGTTGTATGATTCACCAGTTATCAATAAAGAATTACAATCTTGAAATTCGTTTTAAAAAGGTGAAGAAATTAAGAGTTCTCACTGGACTGAAGCACTAGGGCAGCGGTCTGGCAGACGTGTGCATTTGCTGTTGACAGGGTTGGTGCAGTGATGCTGAGCTGTGGTGGATGCTGCTCTAAAGGCTGAGGTCTGGCTGGCGATCGACTGAGTGACTTAAGCAGAAGTGTTGCCCCGGCAACAGCACATCCTGGCTCTGCTTGGTGAAAAGGCCTTACAAAAGGGACCCTGACTTCATAACATAAACAACTCTGCTGCTAAAGCTGTCGCCTATAGTAATTAAGGCACTTGTCCTATTGCAGCAATAAACACATATAACTAGACAAGCTGGAGGTATATAAAGATCCTACTTAGGCTTTTGGGATTTTTCTTCCTCTCGTGTAATCTCCAGATTATATAAAACTGTGTGAGCGAATGGCACTTTTTTCCTCATTTTATTTGTGGTCATAAAGATGCTCTTTGACCAGAGAACTTTGAAGCAGTTTGACATTAAAGCCGTTAAAAAGGCACTTAATGACAGAGCTGTGACATGCTGCATACTCACAAGCCTCACTCGTTCAGACGATGCCCTCTCCTGTCCCTTTCAACAGTGATAAGAAGCCAGTAAATGAAACACTGAATGACTGTCTGTGTATTTGTGTGAATCTCTTTCAGGAGATCCAAACAAACTCCTGCTCATCCTCGTATTCCTTTGACTAAGGCTTTGTCTCATTCATTTTCTCTATCCTAAAAAGGAGCTAGCTATATAGTATACTGGTTGTGCTCACAGTTACATCAGTAAAGTTTTGCACTAATGCCTATTTTAGCCTTTGTTTTGTATTTTCCGCTGTTTAAATTGTTTTCATTCCAATGCTATTGCAACCTGCATAAACGTTGTCACTGCATCCTTCATCCTTTTCTCCATCATCAGAGTACTATTCCACATGTGCATAAATGTAGGTGTCATATCTTACGTTCTTGGTAGGTTGTGAAGAGGATCCGGAAGCGACTTTTGCGGCTGAGCTCGTCCGCCCACATACGAACGACTCCCAGCGTGGAGACAAGCATGATGTCGTTGGCCACCGTGGAGCAGAACTTACTTTTCAGGTCTTCCACCGAACTGAAACGAGACACCAAGATGATTGATTGACTGATAGAAGGATATATTGATAGATAGACAGATAGATCAAACATTTTCCATCCCACTGTGGTTGTAGCAGCTCAAAAAACAATTCAAAGTGCAAAAAACAATATTAACGCAAGTTGTTAATTCAGCAATAAAAAATAGAAAAAGATAAAACTCTATAAACAAAATACAAGACAAGAGTGAGACTCATCTAACATGACAAATAAGTCATGGATATAAACACAACATGTTTGGGACAAATGTGTGGGGAAACAAGCATGAAACTCACATGTTAAAGTGCATCGATAAAACAGTCATCATCATTATCATCTTATACACATTAAGAAGTATTACAAGGATGTTTATGAGAATGGGTGAAGTAGAAATGTTTTGTAAAATAATTATAAAGCTAAAAGACATTTCTTTTTAGGACATAGCCTTTAAAACTTTTAGAAAGTTCTGTATATAAATGATATCAAACATAATCCAAATCTCACACAAATCTTAATGCTGGACTAAGAAAAATATAGTTGAATGCTTATTTTAATTGTTACCCAAAATTCATTTGTTTATTGGTACTGCACATTTATTTGGATTTTCAGCTTATGTCTCCATGATGGACAGCTTTAACTCTGGTAAGCTACTAACTTGCATCACTTGAACTGCTCACTTCAGATCTTTCAACCAAATTTCAACCAAGTAATTTTGTAAAAATAAACAAAACAAATCATAAAAACCTCTTACACAGCCTACAGACAGATTTTTTCTTCAGATAGTTGCTGGTATTGTTAAGAATGCACCGTTTTTCTGGTTATGACTAGTTGTCATGATCGAGATGCAGCAAAACAGGCTCAAATCATGATACTACCACTACCGTGTTTTACAATGGCAAAGGTGTTTGTGGCTGGACTGTGGCTCTGAAATTATGAAGCATGTTGCCTGTTTTGTTTTGAGACACATTCATACAGATGATACATTTACAAACCTGCCAACATAGTTTTATACTGACCATATTTATGTTTTAATATGTGGCTTTAACTTTTCAGCTACAACTCATTTATACATTCAATCATACATTTTAGACAGGATGCCAGTCAATGGAAGGGCCACACAATCACTAACAACCACATGTGCTCCACATGTTTTGGACCGTGGGAGGAAGCAAGGCTGCTCAGAGAAAACTGGCACAAGCTCAGGCCAAATTCCATCTGGAAAAGTCCCAAGGACCTGGACCTTCTAGTTTTTAAGCAAAAATGGAAAGCACAAAACCTGATAGACAATGTCTGTATTTAAAAGTAAAATCTGAGCAGTTATTTAAATATCGAAAATATCAAAAATATCATCTTGATTTCAATATCAATGTAAAATACTTGGTTATTTTTCAGAACAAAATTACCTGACAACTTTCATTTTATTGTTCACTGAGGTCCTTCCAAATATAGTCTCCCAGATGAAATTCAGACATTTATAGATCTCCGATTAAATTTGGAATAAAATCAAAAGGCTCTTGGGCACAGGTCTGATTGTGATTCTGTAAATGGTTGTTCGTATTAAAAGTTAACCTTTCAGGTTTTACCACTCAATTATGAAATGTAGGATCGTTTACCCCAGTCAAGAAATGAAATGTATTATTTCTTTCATTTGATTAGTTTTATTTTGTTGCAATATTTGAAACTGAATGATGGTCATATCAGTGCACAAATGTAGAAAACTGTAGAGGGTTTTTAAACTTTCAAGAATCAGTTATCAAAAAATCAACATACAAAAAACCCAGAGTTTCCAGTTTTTAGGCAAAGCTTAGTCCATTTATATTAAACACATATACAAGCGTTTCCATCCAACCTTCATAAAGAGAAAGTGATTCCAAAAAGGTGTATGTTTAAAGGCAATGTAAGTGATTCTACAGAATTTTCTATCTTCTAGCTTCTCATCTTGTGAGTACACTGTATTAAAAAGAAAAAAAAGTTGATATATAGCCCTGGCTTAAAAAACTTACCCTGCCTTTAATTAAAAAAATAATAATAATAGATAAAAAACACATTGGAAGTTGGAAATGATAATATGTCATTTATCAAAACTGATGCTGAAGAAAGAAAAAAAACAAACAACTGACCTTTTAAACAACTGCAATTGAAAGTCGTCCGAATATTAGAGTCGTGGGCTACAACATCAGTGTTCAAATAATTACATGAAAGAAATCAAAAACTCCCACCTGCCACCGTCGTACACTGCCACAAAGTTGCGTTTGCATTCGTTGGAGTTTGCCATCTCATAGTCCAAAAAACGAAGGTAGATCTGCCCAATGCAAGAAGGAAGAGAAGAGAACAAAAACAAATAGAAAAAGAGATCAAGGAAGGGAAGTAAAGAGACACCGTGACATTTGGACATGACAGGAAAAAATAAAACAGAGGAGACAAGAGTGAGAGAAAGGATTTGAGCTCCTTCCTATTTCTTCCTTTGTATTTTAGTCATTATCCCAGTGCCTGATATAGCAACCCTTTAATGAAATAAGACTGACAGACTGCAGTTAGTACAAAGTCATTACATACGCATATCAAATGAGGACTCAAAGACCCGCAGAGTCTATTGGCTTTCCACTCATTATCCATATCTGTTGAGATAAAGCATTACACTAAACCCACACCCTTATTAAACTTTAAGGAGTCTTTGGGCATTTTACCACAAGTTTTGCATGTCAAGAGTGCAAATGTCACATAATTCCTGTACAGTTAAAACTGCTTTTGGTTCAGTGGGCTGCAAATATGCTTCATAACAGACTTATGAATCATCATGAAAGTTGTGACTGATGTGATATAAGCGCAGTTATCTTTTTCTTTCACATTCACATTCATTCATTTCTACCTGAATTTACTCTTTACAGCTTCTCGCTGCACTTCTTTATCGCTCCTTTGCTATTGTCTGTCACTTTACCATCAAGCTAAGAAGGGTCACACTCGACTGTGGTTTTGATCCGCTGCTCACAGCACTTGCTGTCATTACGGTTAATGAGTTGACCGCTTCCAAAACTGTGACATGAAGATGTGAAGCTTTAAACGCCCATACACAAAGGCTGCATATGGTGTGGGGTAATGGACCCTGAAATGTCAACCCAGCTTTGACAACATGACAAGTGAAATGGATCGGAATGAGGAAACAAGTTAACCACTTCCCCTGAAGACTCATACTGGTGTCAGTAATCTTTCATTTCATTAAAAAAATGGTCAATTTCAGCCCCATGTTGGCTTTGTTATAAAAAAATAAATCATTTTTGTAACAATAATGGGGAGACTGTCTAAAATGACTTTCAGTAAGAAAAAAATGAACTTTTGTGGTTCCTGGCCATGTCACTCAGGAGAAGATGTCGGATTTAAAGTGGAATTGTTCCCGTCTGGGGAAGGTTATAGTCAAGGTTCAGCTTGTGGATTAGATGCTCTCTGCAAAATTAGCCCTCACCTAATTTAGAATTCAAGAGACAAATAATTTTAAGAGGTAACAGGAGGCATATTAATTGGGACACTTTGCACAGTTGTTCAGCTGACAACAAGTAGTGGGGCAAATTAGATACAGAGTCCTCCACCGACAGCAAAGAGAAAGCGCTGAATGCATTCATCTGTGACCAGTTATAACGTTATTTCGGTCAAAGGAGCATAACTGCAAATGTGAAGCACTGTTTGTAAATTTTACATGAAGCTTTTTGCATAGACTTTATTTGGTGCTAAATGAAACATTGAACGTAGAGAAATTAAAGAGTATCTTGACAGCTTCTAGATGAATGCATGACAACAACAGCGTTGCAGACGGGGGTGGCCACTTTCTTTGCTTTTTTCTTTGCTTCCAGAGGATGACTCAGAGAGCCACGAACGGATTCACCTGTCATCATTAGTATTTCAACATCAAAGCATCAAAGGTGGATTTTCTTTTTTTGGTGTGCAAACATTTATGGTTCTGAGACTGAAAAAAAAGAAAAAGAAAATAAATGAAAAAACTCCCCATTGGAAGATGGGAAGTGGTGACCTGATTATTTAACTGAAAACCCAGTTGCATTCAGTGTACAATAATGTATAATAGGTTATAAGATTTCAGGTCAATCAGAAAAGAGGCAGCCCATGCTTCAGTTCAATTTCTTTTTTCTTTGAAATGAACAGATGCTTTTCCAAAGAGAATTGCATAATAATTATCCAATGCAATGCATCACAGCATACATAACTATCTCTAATTTTCATTTCCTAAATTTCTGATTGATTTCCTCTTTTGTTATTTTTATTGCAGAACTGTTGAATGTTAAAATTAAATCTTGCATATAATGCTCAATTTTGATGAGGCACTCCAAGGCAAGTAAAGAACACTTTTTTTGTACATTCAGAGAATATATCTGTGAATATCAGCTGCAGCTGGTCTTCCAAACCACTATCAACATGGTTCCAGTCAATCACTCCTTGAGGTGAATTTTAACTGTCTAATAATAATAATAATATTGATAATAATAATAATAATGATAACAAAAATAATAGTGAACAAAAAACAAAAGAGAGTTTGGCTCCAGATGCAATATAGACATCTTGCAGAGCCCATTAATGTTGAGAAATCCATCACTGACAAGAAAGCATTTTGTCCTCTGTAGCGCCTGCGACAGTGCATGCTGCTCGTCTCAGACTTCCCACATTTTGAGAGTGGGCATGCAGAAAAATGCAGAATGTAAAAGATAAATGCAAGGACAAGAACGATCTGTGAGGTTCCTCAATACAGGAAAAAATAAAAAATAAAATAAGTGTAAAAACAGATGTACAGCACATGCATTTGACATAAAAAAAAATAAAAAAAATTGGTTACTCAGTATTGCTACTGACTGCATGTTGATTTTGTGTGAAATCTAATGAATATGTTAATAAAATTAATTTATTTATTTTTACATGACTTCTCATAAAATGACACACACTGGTCTAAAGTGATAATATGACGCTAAATTTGCTGCAGAGCTGGCAATGACTTATGGTCATTACTGATTATCTGGAGGTACGTCTACCTCTGAGATCTCTCTCTCTGCCATTTGCCATTTCACCCCTCAACTATGGCCCTTATACATTGAGACCTGCCATGAAATGCATTATTAAGCAGCTTTCCCCTTTCCCCTCCCTACTTGTTTTTCTACTTTGTACCCCGTTCTGCTGCTTTCTCTCTGGAGTGCTCCAGTGCAGTCTAATTAGAGCCTCTGGTATAGGATGTCATTATCTCTCTACTGTTTCTGGCACACTGGGTACAGCGCAGTACTGTATCAGCAGAGGGGAATAAATGCCTTGCCCAACCACTTGCACATATACAGTGATGTGGGTGGGGTGGGGGTGGGGGTGTTGGGGGTGTTGGGGGTTGGAGAGATGGTGGCATTCTTTGCTTCTCCTTCACTGCAGTAATGTCAGCATGTATGTGTGCATTTGACAAATGAACCTAAAGTTAGATTTTATATGCTTCATGACTATTGCAATGCAGGTGAGAGCTTCAGTGTGTGTCTCTGAAGACAGAGTCGTACTAAAAATTTCATTTGCTTCTTTTGTCTATCAGTGCCAACGACTCTCAGCCTTCTGCTCAGAACTTCTTCTGTATGGCGCTTCTGCACGGTGAAATAAGATACACCATGCTGCAGTGCACACATGCTCTGTTGACTCAGTTCTGAAAACACATGCATGGAGGCATGTCACTTTTTTGGTGCTATGTCTGGTTATATGCAGAAAAAGAAACTGCAATTCACTTACAGCAGCAGAGATCAATACTTCTTCTTCTTCCTTTTTTTTAAATCGACCAATACATTGATTAGGGCCTGTACTTCCTTCCTAATGTAAAGTTTAAAATGAGTGATGATTCAGAAAGTCTGAAGGTGGATGGTGCAGTCTTACAGTTCCTATGGCCTTGAATTTTAAAGCAATTGAATCTGAAGGACATTTCTGAATGGAAACAAGAGCATTGGCAAGAAATATTCAACTTGAAAAGTATGCAAGATAAGAACAGCTGTTGTGACCATGAATCACAGTATAAACAGTGTCATCAGGCAGTCATATTCCAGGTCTGAGTGTGTACTAGAGAAAAAGTGAGTTAACAGTTTTGTATTCTATTTTGCATGGGTGACACCTACCTACACATGTTGAGCACAGTACAGTGTTATAATACACAGATGATAGTATATGATTCACTTTTCAAGTGCATCAAAAAGAGGGCCAACACTGTTTGAGAAGTAGATTCACCACAGCCATGGATTTAAATTCATGCACATGTCAAGATCAAGTTCAGGTTATAAGGACACAGATAAGAGGTTGTAGCAGTTGCAAAACATGGCCTTTTTTGCTGCTCCCACAGCCTCAAGAGGCTTTTTTTTTTTGTTGGTTGCAATAATGCAGCACTGATAACTCTGGTGTACAAGTCAGCATGCCTGGCAAGTATAAACAGGCGAGAGTTAAGAGTATTAGTAGTGCTATACATACAAAATCACTGGGCATCATTCATGAAATCTTTATCAATCTGAAATTTTAGATTTCCATATAAATCACCTGTTCAATAAAATTCTACTCCAGATTCACAAGTGCCACGTAAAACCTGGATTTGCTGGTTAGAACATAAATGAATTCCAACTGATCACAGGTTGTCCTGCACAGGTCCTGCAGCTCATTTATTAGTGTAATTCCCACCCAGGGACGACCTTATAAGGAGCTGTAAAGGCGGTAACTACCATGTGATTCTCATGTGGTCTAGAACCTTTAGGCAAACTTGTAAAACAAGACAACGCTGGCAAGAATTCTGCTTTCTAAACTCTCCTGGTAAGATCTTTAGTTAGTGCTAAACTGGACACGGCAAGAATGCGTATTATGATTTGGACTTAATGCAGACATTTAATGCAGACCTTAATTTAATATGATGCTGGTTGCAAATAAAACTAAAACTAAAGGAGCACATTTCTTTATATCAGCAAAACTCTCTGCTGCAGACAATTGTCTCTATTATCTGAAAAACCTCTATCAAGAATCCACCTTCATGACACTGTTGGTGTGTTCTATAACAGGGCAGCGAGTGTCCCAGTCAGCATATCCAGTCCATTTAATCAACCCACTGACTTCTTGACTAGGAACACAGATTAAACATGTTTAAAACAAGCAATATTTGTAAGCATTCCTCATTAACACATGGCCGGAGGCAGGAGTAGATTTTATTTGTACCAACACAAGGTTTGGCACTGCTAACATTGTCTTGACTGGTGAAACATGCTCACAGGTGTGCATGTGAAGTAGTTCTTTAACTGTATCATGGCTTTTACACAAATAAACAGTTTTTATTAAAGAGAAAATGTATTATGCACCTTGCACTCATAAGTGCAGTTTCAATAATTTCAGCAGCTTAAAAAAATAAAATAAAATCACTGTTGAACATAAGTTGTGATCACTTATATTTGGTTACTGATAGTAACTGGTTATATGAGTAAATGTTCTGCTGAGAAACTCTGGATGCTAGCATTTACTTGAAGGCTATTTTGGCACTAGGCATCAATCAAAACATTTCTGCAGACCAAGCACACCCACAACATGGCAACATCATTCCCTGACAGTAGCATCCTCCACAAGCAAGTCACCACTGGCCCTTCAATCATTTTCTTAGCAAATGTTTGGAAAAAAAATCCACCCCAAAAAAGTCCCTTTAAAAAACATGAATATAAAAAAGGGTTCAAATCAACTATTTAGCAATTTGAACAGAGATAATCTTTTTGAATAGGTTTAGTCAGGATGAAGATCACATTATAGCAGAGAAACAGCACTGGTAAAAATCTAATCATGGCATCACACAGTAGAGTGGTGTCTACATGTCCTTTAAGATCTCAGTGCTGCATCTGATACAACCATCATTATATGTGACAGAAGCTTGAGCACCTTATGCAGATAAAAAAAACAAAAACAAAACACTACAGGCTGACTGAAGTCATATCTATCTGACAGCTTCTAGTTTATTCATGGAAAATGAGCCTTTGTCAAGCACCAGATTTTTTCATGGTGTTCCAGAGGGTTCTGTGGTTGGAACGATGCATTTTTCTTGATCATAAAGCTCCATTAGCTACTCTTTTGAAGTTGCTCGGCACAAATTTTGACAGCAGTACCTCTAGTTTCCTTTAGCTCATAATTAAGAAAGAAAAAAGAAGATTGTTTTACAGTTATTCAGAAAGGAACATCATCATCCATCAGTTTGGACAACTGCAACTCCTTATTTTGAGGAAGTCCCAAGCTTTCACAGTGCTGGAGAGCTTGGCAACTTTATTCCCAACTTTAAGTTCTCCTTATTGTCTTTTTAAATCCATAATAGTATTTAAAAATTTCAAAATAGCCAATCTCCATCACACATTGAAGAACTAATAGTTCCATGTTATCACAGCAGAGCACTTTGCTCTGAAACTGCAGGCTCACTTGTGGTTCCTAGAGTTTCCAAAAGTAGAGCAGTAGGAGGAGCCTTCAATTCTCAGGCTCGTCTCTAGTGGAACCATCGTCTAGTTTGGGTTTGGGATGCAGACACTCTCTCTACATTGATGAAGCTCATAGTTAGGACTGGTTTGGACGACACCAAGACCTTTAATGTCCTTTCAGGTTCACCGAACCCTTCTTATCAGTGCTGTCTTTACTGTCCATGCAGGTATGCACCATTATTGCTCTTCATGTTTCATTATCTTTTTAATTTTCTGTAGCAGGTATTCCTTGCCAAGTATTTTTGTGTTTATCACTGTAAAGTCCTCTCATTCCCCTCACTCCCAACCAGTCAAGACAGTGGGCCACCCTTGGCCATTTTAGTTTTACTGGAATTTTCAGCTAAAAGGGCGTTTAATTCCTCCCTCCACGGTTGCCTGCTGCAGCATGCATGCTCAGGACAGTATTTGATTTAATTTAAACTGGAGTGAACTTGACAGATTTGAATTTTAAATGAACTTAACACTCTTCAATTAGGTCTGTATTCTAACTTCACACTATATTCTGTTTTTATGTCTCTTTTTAGTGCTCTGTGTTAACTTTTGTTGTGTATTGTTACTACATTAAAAAAAAAAAACAACCCTCAGCTGAACTTGATTGCATGTCTGTATTTGTATGTGAATATATATTGGGTTGCATTGGAAGCACTAACAGAGAAAACAAATGCCAGGCCTGAGGGTCAAACTGCATGACAACGCTGTTTCATCAGCGCTAACTCTCCAAGCTATCTCTCTCTGGTCTACCCTAGTCCCTTTCTCCTTTCCTCTCCCCTCTACATCTTTCTCTCCTTTTCTTGGCAACACCACACAGATTAAAAAGTAGGCCTGACCCGAAGTAAACCCTTTTGCTTATTTATCTGACCCTGTTTGGGGAAACACATTCACTCATAAGCCCAGTTGTCCTCCCAAAAGCAACAATCATACAGGGAAAATGCACCAAAACCCACTAAAACACGTGATATCAAAGCCTCCTGATGAAACCAGAAATACTGAATGGAAGCAGCTAATTAACAGGAAAACACACAGTTAGAAGTGAGACATTTCACAAGGAATGGTAGAAAGACAAACAGTATTTTTCAGCTGAACAGCTGTTTTTCTGGTTTTGATGTCATAAACCCAGCTAATGAGAGCACAATTTAATTCCCCTGTTATTTGATGTGACATTTCAAACTTCCCTTTAAATTGAAGTCACAGTTGGATGGGAGAGTAATTTATGTGACTAACCTTGGAACGTGGTGGAGCGCGAATGTACCATTTACAGTCGACGGCCTCAGCAGCGCCAGCCTTCCCATCTCTAGTTATCTGATGAGACTCAACGATGCCTTCTGGACCAACCATGTCATACTGACAAGCTGAAACACACATATATGTATAAACACAAATACACACACACACACATACATAGACCATGCCATTCAACACTGTATTTCTGATTAAAAATGTGTATTAATGCATACTTATGTCTGCTGTTAATTATATAACATCACAGTACTTGAGTTGTAATCCGATTACAATTTTAAACACTTTTACTGTTTGTTTGTTAAATAAACCTTTTTAAATATAATATTTTGACAAGCTCTGCTCAGCTTTTGAGCCTATTTTTTTCCAGTCTTCACACAGAGGACTTGAATACATAATGAAATTAATACTGTTTTCTAATGAATCTAATCATTATGAATCAATTTTGAATTGTGGATGGTTCTCGAACTAGAATCAATTTTAAATTAACTCATGACCCTCAGAACCAGCATCAAATAATGTTCCACTCAAAGATTTTCAGGCCTTGTGAAGACAAATGAAGCAGAGAGAGGAGAATAAATAAGCAGGAGCAGAAATAGAGATAGAGGGAGTATACCTACAGGGCAGAGGTGGGGGTATTCCCATGTCTCCAAAGTCTGGATCTGAGAAGAGATACAAGAGGGGCAAGGGGGGAAATGGGGGCATTCATTTTTAATGGATGATGACAAAATCAGAAACTTCTCAAAGGAAAAAAACACAGCCAAGTGTAACAAAGCAGAGAGGAGCTTCCAATAAAGACATTACTTCCGACTGCAAATAGCATTTGGCATGCTTCAACGCTTTGCTGGAATCTTTTCTTTACACTCTTATGCATCATTTCTGACTGAATATTGTCTTGGAAAGGTTTCGGAGAAGTGTGCAAGTTCCACATGAAAAATCCATCCATTATCTTTACCCGCTTCATCCTGTCCCAGCTCTGTTTGGAGGACAGGCGAGCGTACACCCTGGAGAGGTTGCTAGTCCATTGCTTGGTAGCAAAACGTAGGCAAAGTAAGAAAGCTATGGACTTATGTGTTATTATTTATGACATCATTTCATTCTAAATACTGAAACATAATCATATTCAGAGTGTGTCATTCTAGCTATAGCTCCGTAAAGGGGACCTATTATGCAAAAATCACTTTTAGTATCCTTTTGTATTTCCGTTTGCGTCTCTCCTGCTCCTATAAACACTCATTAGCAGTGTAGCATGCAGTTACAAAAAGTGTTTGTCCATGCTTTGACATAAATCAATTGCTGGTGCAGAATGCTAGCCTATGAACCTGTATGAAGAACTGAGCCCTTTCCTCCTTCCTGAGCTGCTTTTTAAACTTCTTCTGTGCTATGCTGTCCACCCCCCATGTTAGTGTTTGTTTGAACAAGTGTCAGTCAAGCTGGCAGCTCCCTATATTAACATTTGCAGTTTGCACCTTTGGCAAATAGAGCTAAGACTGTGATGTTTGCTTATGAACTGCAAGAAACAGAGGTTCCAAAACGCTTTCAATATATTTTATTGTTGTTTCTTTACTTCACTAGAAGTTCTCTGTCAAAATGGAGCAGCACTGGAGCTGTTCTGTTCAAGTGTTTTGTTATCTGAAAGTATTTTATGTGTATGATAAGTGTGTGGACGTAATATGCTGATCAGAGACTGTCAAGAGTGGCAGACCCCTGTAACCGTAGAAAGGCTGAAGCTGGTATAGAGAATGGATGTAAGCATGAAAGGATGCCGTTTAGAGTAATGAAGGTCAGTCCTTTCACTGCAGTGTCTCTTGTTCTCTGTGGACTGGTGGAGTAAATTGGAACTGGTTCCATATCCCAATTTACAGCTCAAACCCAAAATATTCCAAGGGTGTACAAATGTTTCAAACTTAAGCAAAATAAACAGGGAAAAATCAGCAACATCAATGAAACAGTGTGCTGAATTTGTGTAATAAAAGTTTAAACCAAAGCTGGTAATAACAATGAACCTGACAGTTAATCTAAAATGCAACCATCCAGTTGTTGAAGTGGGGACCAAAAACATTGTTATAAGTCCCTTTCTTCCTCTCAGGATGCTGTTAAGGATAGCT